>JAJOZX010007145.1:0-97500 GCA_023014485.1 Bathynomus jamesi | reverse complement strand
AGGATTCTTCCAGTCTTCCAGACCCTGGAACCAGAACCAACATCCAGTTGACCGGCGTGTCACGATTTCCAGTTCGTCACACCCACCCTTGAACCGGTGTGTCACGACTCCAAGTTCTCCACGCCTAGTTTTCATCCAAGAACAAGTAGCCAGCAAGACACGTCTTCAGGACACGTCTCTAAGGATTTCGCCGTAGAAATTTTGTTAAGTACAGTTTTTTTTTTAAGTAATTTGTAAACAGTTGAGAAGACAGCATTATCAACAGTTAACTACTATTAAGTCAGAATTAACAAGAAACACAGTGAACATTTCAGACACCAGTGATACATTTTTTTTATTGAAAGTTATTTTCACAGAAGTTTATTGTCACAGTTAAATGTCACAGAGTTATTTTCAGAGAATTATTTTCACTATTATAGTTAGTATAGAATAATTTCATTTTATGTACCAAACACAATATTACTGTACCTTCGCGTACATTCGAGTGAAATGTTGTTTACATTTTTTATTTTTGTTCACAATTTTTTTCAAATTATTGAATTAAATTGACTTGCAAATTAAGAAAGAGAGAGTTTATAGAGAGTTTATAGAGTTATAGAGGTACTTGAAGTAGTTTCGAGTCAGTTTTAGTTGCAAATAAGTTGCAAATCAGTTTTCAGACAGTTTAAGTTGGTTGTATCCAAGAGGGACAACCAAACCCCAGAGATTAATAGTCTCCACTTGATAGCAGTTCAAGTGCAAGACAGTTTCAGTTTGAGTAGACTCCACTGATAGCAGTTCAGTGCAGTCCATTTCAGTTAATTTCAGTTAGTTGGTTGCTTCCAAGAGGGACAACCAAACCCAGAGAATAATAGACTCCACTTGATAGAGTTCAAGTGCAGTCAATTTCAGTCAGTTTCAGTTCAAAGTCAGTTTTGAAGTCAATTTCAGTCAGTTTTGAAGCCAGTTTCAGTCAGTTTTGAAGTCAGTTTGTTTTATTTGAAGTCAGTTTTATTTGAAGTCACTATCAAGTCCAAAGTCAGTTTTCAAGTCGAAAGTCAGTTTTCAAGTCCCAACTCAGTTTTCAAGTCCCAAGTCAGTTTTCAGGTCCCAAGTCATTTCAATGCAGTCAATTGAATTCAACTTGTTTTGTTGTTTAAGAGAATTTAGTTTAAGGGTATGGACCCTATAACCTCGTGTTAGTTAATTATAGTTTATAATTGATTTCTATTTTCAATTTTTATATTTTTTATACTTTTTTTTTATTCGATTAATATTGAGTAATTGTCGTTAAATTATTATTATACCATCTGTTAAGATATCAAACGGAAAAATTATATCCAGTTTGACACTACTATATGGCTAGGAATGTTACAAGTCGAATTTAATTCCATGTTAAAATTTAATTTTTAATACCGTGAGATTTACTTTCATTACTTGTAAGATCCTCGAAGTGCGTTTTTTTTCATTACCTTAATACGTGTAACTGATTTAATTACATAAAATCTACAATCCTAATTGAATTTTATTACTTTTGACACATTCGAATTCATTTTCCTTCCGTACCTCAAGTCACTTTTACATTGAACCTCATATGAATACATTGCCATTAATGCTACCTGTATTAGAATTTAATAATAATTTACTTAAACTTAAAGGATTTTATAACCCTACTCCCATTTTAAATTATCATACACTATTTTTAAACTTTGTTAATTCAAAAACCTTCCGAATCCCTGTACACACACACACACACACACACACACACACACACACACACATGTATGCACACTACATATACTACATATACAAACCTTATAACCTTATATTCATTGTCTTCATACACCACTTATGTTTGTATGGTTTTTATGCTTGAATGTTCATTTTTACATGAGAAACCAAAGTCGCCTGAGCGAGTTTGGATAGAATTTCGATTTTTTACTTTCCATTTTTTTTTCAGTGTCACAACCATGCGACCTACCATTTCTATGGTTGAGCAGTATTCATGTTTGTGCCATTAGAAGTTAGCTGTGAGAAGCGAATGTCCCTTAACTGTGTCTCTCTAATTCGTCTCCTTTAATTTCTCCCAATAATGACTTATACGGTACGTACAAAGTAAATAACTATGACGACATAAAACTAACTTAATTTCCTTCACGTTTTCCATACCTTGAACACTGAATCACGTGTTTAGTATGTGGACATCTTCCGTATTCAATGTATGGTAAATTCCTTAATAATAATAAAAACTTCACTCTCTATAAATCATTATTTATATGTTGTGTCCTGTCTGGTATGATGCAATATAACTATTATTCGACCATATTCATCCATACGTCCATATCTTATCTTGACCATTATCCTATATTAATTTTATTAAATATTCATTTTTACTCGTGTCAGTCTCTGAAATGTGTACAAAACTTTATGCATCCGTATCTGTTCGTTGAAAGTCGTGCAAGTATTTGCATGTATTACTTTTTTTTTATTTTTATTTTTTTTTATTATTTCTCCTCTCGCAATGAACTCGAAAATGCTTATGCAAGTGTACGCAATTCGATGATCACAGCACAAATTGACATCTGAAAACGTAAAATCTCCTTTCACTCTGATTCGAATTTATAGAACATTATTATGTGTTATGTTATATATATATTATATATAAATATATATATATATATATATTTATATATATATATATATTATATATATATTTATATATATATATATACATATACCGTATGTGCCCATGTACTTTGTGTTATATTCCTAGCATCTTAATTGTCTATAAATATGAAACACAGTAAAAACAAAACAAAGCTATAATTAACTGTTTAATTGTAATTAATTAACTGTAATACTTTAATATAATGTAATTAATGTACTCAATGATGTAATGTACTTAATGACGTAATTACTGTACTCAATGATGTAATGTACTTAATGACGTAATTCATGTACTTTAATGAAACTGTAATTAACGATAAGTGAATGTGAATTAATCCATAATTATAATCATAATTGTTGTAAACCAAAATTACAATGTACTCAGTGATGTACTTAGATTGTACTCAATGTACTACGAAATTATGTCGCCCTTTAGAAATATATACTCGGCGAAAATACGATTATTATTTTTTTTTTTATATTTTTATTTGGAATCTTTCAAAAATCTGATCCTGTGTTTAAAGGGGGAAACTTAACCTTCAAACTGCACTCCCTCAAAATTTAGATTATATATAAAGCATGTAATTATAAAATAATGATTACTTCGATTAATTCGATTACTTCGACTTCGACTTCTTCTTAGACTTCACTCCCAGAGGAGGGGGCACTTTCCCCTTGCCTCCTTAATTTTTTAGATTCCGGCCTGAGCCATGGTCGAAAGAGGTCGAACCTCTACCCCTGTAAATTCAGAGCACTACCTGTACATTTTTAGAAGTAAATTACAGTGAAAGAAAGTTTTTTCTCTTTTCCTTCGAGCCGTGCTCTCGTCCGAGAACTCAGTCAATAAATTAGAGAAAAATAATTTCCCGATACGTTATAAGAAGCATCAGGGAATCTTCAGAGAATTTAGTAAATTTTCACGGAATCCTCCGAACCAGTACAGAAGAACTCGGAGAGTATTATAGAAGAAATTATTGTGAGTAACAAATCCGTTGCTGCCTCCTAACCAGAACCCCCGTCGACTTCGAACCGACCCAGGGCCATAGACGGAGGGGTTAACATATATATATATATATATAACTTTGGTTTTCGTTAACCTTGGTTTTGTTTCACCCGAATTGTTCATCCTGACGAAGGACAAGCTTGTCACTCCACCGTACGTAGACCTACATTTTAACATGGAATCTGAACCACGCCCCACCAGCAGCCCAGCGCCCTAACCACAAAGCTACCCATTTATTTATCAACCAATTTTTATTGAGTAGAAGGATGAACAGCTAAGCTACACCATTGAGGCGCATTTTATATATATATATATATATATATATATATATATATATATATATATATATATGTGTGTGTGTGTGTGTGTATATATATATATATAACTTGGTTGAATGGTTTGTTCTTAGGGAAGCGTAGCTTAGCGAGGAATAAGAGGACGAAAAGATAGTACATGTTTATTAACAGACGTTTCGGAAAAATTCAATTTCCATCATCAGTGCTAAAAAGTTTAAAAACAAATAGAAATAAATAAGTATAACAAATAAAAATGAACAATAAATTAAAATGGCGCAACAATTAGCGAGAATTAATAGTAAGTTGCAATATATATTAAATTAGAAGATTAAAAATTAAATGGTATAAAGTATAAAAGCATGGACAATAAGTAAAATATAAAACGGTTTAGGTGAAACAGAATTGAAGGGTTTCTTACCAAATTGTTAACGTAATGAGAGACTAATTGTACAGAAGATTGGGAATGGTTGCCTGTTGAAAGAATTCCACATTAGGAAGATGGAGCCGGGCGGAGTGATGGTTGATTTCTTTTGAGTTTGAGAGTTTATTTGGCAATGTTTAAATTGAAAGCGGAACTGTAATCGTTGAGGGTTGGCTGGATACTAAGGATATAAACCACGCCCCCCCTTTTTCTTTACCTTAATTCCCAACATAAAAACATTAAGTTCACCAAAGAAGACGAATCCAATAACACCCTTCCCTTCCTAGATATTACAATAACTAAACAAAACAACAAATTTAGCACTTCTATATATCGAAAACCCACGTACACAGGCCTGGGTACTAATTTCCTAAGCCACATCCCTTCGCTATATAAAATAAACAGTATTAAAATTTTAATCCACCGTGCTTACCATCTCTGCTCCTCGTACTTATCCTTCCACCACGAAATAGAGTTAATTCTTAACTTCAGCATTAATAACTCTTTCCCAAAACATATGTTACAATCTTTAACCAGAAATTTTCTTAATAATATTTATCAACCCCCCCTTAAAGTTCCCACTGTTAAAAAAGACGTACAATATTTTTCATTCCTCTATTACGACCACATTAGCCACAAAATACTTTCAGAACTCCGTCTCTTACTCACCCCGCTTTACCCCCAAATTAAATTTCATTTCGCTTTCACCAACAACAATAGTATCAAATCTTACCTCAACCATAAAGAAAAAACACCCCAGCCACTTGCTTCGTCCACTATCTACGCTTTTAATTGTGTTCGCTGCAAAGCGAACTATATTGGCAGTACCATCCGCAAATATCAAACAAGAGTGGACGAGCATCGTGGAATTTCTATAAGAACTTCACAGCCCTTGAACAAACCCTCCAAATCAGCAATAAGGGATCACTGCCACCTTCACAACCACCCGTTACTTTCCTCCAATTTCAAAATCATTAACTCAGCCAACCAACTAATCGACCTCCGCATACATGAATCCCTTTATATCCTCAGTATCCAGCCAACCCTCAACGATTACAGTTCCGCTTTCAATTTAAACATTGCCAAATAAACTCTCAAACTCAAAAGAAATCCACCATCACTCCGCCCGGCTCCATCTCCCTAATGTGGAATTCTTTCAACAGGCAACCATTCCCAATCTTCTGTACAATTAGTCTCTCATTACGTTAACAATTTGGTAAGAAACCCTTCAATTCTGTTTCACCTAAACCGTTTTATATTTTACTTATTGTCCATAATTTTATACTTTATATCATTTAATTTTTAATCTTCTAATTTAATATATATTGTAACTTACTATTAATTCTCGCTAATTGTTGCGCCATTTTAATTTATTGTTCGTTTTTATTTGTTATACTTATTTATTTCTATTTGTTTTTAAACTTTTTAGCACTGATGATGGAAATTGAATTTTTCCGAAACGTCTGTTAATAAACATGTACCATCTTTTCGTCCTCCTATTCCTCGCTATATATATATATATATATATATATATATATATATATATAAATATATATATATATATATATATAAAACTACCTTGTATTTCAATAAATTCATTTTTAATCCTACTTTTAACAATAAATTCCAGTGCAAAATTCAAAATCCTCTTAAAACTCAAATGTGACCCTTTTGAGGTTCCGCCTAAACATCTGTTGGAATCCAAAGACAAGGGTGACAAGGCAAGATGATGTTTGAAAATTTTATTCTTTAACTTTGACGTTCAATTGTCTGATTGTAAATGTATTGATAAAGACAAATTTTCTTAGATGAAAATTTCAAAAACATTATTTGTGCATTTGTCGATTAGCTGTGTTAATTCTTATGCACGTAACTGCATTTCACGCCATACCTAAAAAGTTTAGCGGAATGTATAAAGTGAGGGCTAACGAAATTTATATATTCTGATTATGGAGCTTGGTTTCCAGAAAACAAAATTTCTTACATTTTATTTCTAATGTAATATACTCAGTTTTAAAAATTTACATTACGATTAATGTCTTTGTATATTAACATAAAAGAATTGATCTACGTGTGATACTCTGGAAATTAATATTGTCTGTAAAGGGATATAACTGACCTTTCCTCCAATAATTTTGGCGTCTGTATGCAGTATATACAAAATAGGAGTAATACATTTCTTCTGATATATGATTGAAATATTTAAAAACATTCACACGGTGATTGCATTCTTGAAACTGTTCTTTTCATAACATATACTCAGCTAAACAAAACCCATTCATAGGTTATCTGATAAGGGATGAAAGAACAACGATAATTATGTTGGAATACATGTCAGAATAATCTTACTTCTAATTTTTAGTGATGTGTAGTCCACAATATATAGTTTATCTTGACCTTTTTACAGTTTTTTTCATGTCGTTACTGAGGCCGTGTATTTTTAGTGGATAATTATATATTTTTACTGAATTTGTGTAATATAGAGAGACATGATGTAATACAGAAAGTAAAGTTTATAAAGTACCGATATTATCACTTAATCATAGCAATACCGCTCGCAGCTTTTCCATTTGGTATAAAAAGCACGAAGCCTATAAAACACGAACATACTGATTGAGCTCAATAACGGAGATGGAGTTATCATTGATAAGGAGGGGTGATTGCTCTTCCAGTTTTAAGGGGTTTATTGACGCTTTTTCTGTGTAACAAACACACACACACACACAAAAAACATCTCGGATAGCGGAACCTCGATTAACGGGACCATACTTTACATGTTATAAGGCTAACTGGTCCCAGAAAACTAAAAACTGACCCTTATCACCACAAAATCTAACTTTTAAGGCTCTACAGTATTTTTAATTTAAATTAAATAGCATTTAAGTACAATATTATTATGCGTTGTTTCTGAAAATAAAGAATTAAATTATAATGAATACAGTACTGTATTAATTAAATCAAATTAACATGCACTCAAAAATTAACACTCACCAGAACAACAATTTGACTGGGCTTGCTGGAAAGATTGAGTGGAAAGACGGTAGTGGTGTTTTATTGTTTGGAAGGAGAGTCTCCTTCTATAGAGGCATCTGGTAGTTCAGGCAATTGGTCGTATTTTTGAGAGTTTGAAGAGGTCCCTGAAGTTGATGGTTTTGGTTCATCTTGTTCTACGGAAGAAGTCCTCTTCAATTTGAAAAAATCTATCAATCAGTGTCTGCTTGGGCTTGGTCATTTCTTGGAGTTGAGTTCGGTATGGGAGGACCACTGAATTGATGGTGCTGTATGTTGTGTAGGCCCTGCCATGGATGGGATCTCTTTCCATAATTTTCCATGATCATGATTTTCCATGATTTTCCATCGCTTGTGGGCATTCTAGAACAAACATGTGATGTTGGTCGGTATCTCGATTAGCGGATGAATGGTTCTTTATGGAAAAACTCGATCGTGCGAAACCTCGGTTATCGAGATCCTGGGATAGCGGGGATCCACTGTGTGTGTGTGTGTATATATAAATGCGCCACTGTGTATAACCATTCCTTATTGCTAAGAACTAGTCATCTTTAGCATAGTGTAAATGCCGTTATATAATTGTTAATCATTATAAATACCTTTATTGATCTGTTAATCGCTGTGAACAAATAATTGATTTATTTTCCTAATTAAACACAAAACAACAAGGTAATTTCTCTCTCCTTATTAAATATTGTTTACTTGGGCAGTAGACCCAAATTGGTGACCCCTAATTTCATTTCAATTTTATTCAGTAATTATTGTAAGCCTAATTTTTTAGGCACATCAAATCGGTGAGCCGTAGGTAACTATAAATTGGTGACTCCATCCTTATCATTAACAATCAATCATTATCAATCAATTAGCCATTATCATTATTATAGTGCCGACATTACGCTATAAACCGGTAACTATATATATATATATATATATATATATACAAAACAACGAAAATATCACGAGTAAACTTTACTAATCGTCAAGGGCGATTGGCATTGGGGCTTATTAAAATTGCGGGAATATAGCGGAAAAGTACCACTAAAACTATAGTCATGAAAATCTTAAGCTTCCCAAATCTTGACACAATGTGAAGCCCAAGATTTTTATGGCTGCGTTCTTTTCTATAGTTTTATTGACAAAATAATTGAACCCCCAATAATTGAGAAATAGGACGAAAAATAAAAAACCATTTGAATAATTAAAAATTTTCGATTTCGGGTGGAGTTGGAAAACTGCGGTTTAACCTTAGAGAGAAAGGTATTTAATCATAATAACACTAAATACCACGCAGTAATCAATAAAAAAATTCAGTTTAATACGAGGAACTTAATAATAGTGTGAACATTTAAGTCAAATCAAAAGCAAAAGCAGTTAATTGAAAAATAAGCTGAATACCAATAACTTAATACAATAAATCATTAAGCCTAACTCATTCGAATCTGACATTTAAAATCACACGATAAATTTCCACATTCTTACTTAGTTCCTTACCTCCAATCAAATAGAAATGGCTTTACAAAACTAAAATTACCTCCAGGAAAGACAAATATACTAATGACAACTTGATTATCTAGTATATAAGCCTAGCAGCGCGGGCAAAAATAGCTAGTCTACTATATAAAAGCAAGTTATGTGTAATTCTGTCTGTCCGCTTATTAACTTTTGGGTCTCTAAAAAGAGCTGAATTAGCTAAACAGGGCCCTACGGGCGGTGCTGCCAGTAATTGGGGGGAGAAGCCCAGTAATTGTGGGACCGGAGAACCCACAATTACTGTTGGTTCAATTATTTGATTAATAAAACTATAGAAAAGAAAGCACCCATGAAAATCTTGAGCTTCACATTGTGTCAAGATTTGTGAGGCTTAAGGTTTTCATGACTATACTGTAGTTTTATTGACCAAATAATTGAACCCCCAGTAATTGCGGAACCTACACAATGTGAAGCTCAAGAGTTTCTTGGCTGCGTTCTTTTCTTTAATTTTATTGACAAAATAATTGAACCCCAGTGATTGGAGAACTCGCAGGCCCCCCAATTACTGGGGGTTCAATTATTTGGTTAATAAAACTACACAAAAGAAACCATGAAAATCTTAAGCTTCAAACTCAATACAATCAGCACACCCCAAGCAAATGGTGGGCATAACAGCTAGTATACTATCATATATAAGTCATCAACTTGAGTAGTCTAAGCACCATCATCCTGTTTGCATATACGGTTTGTGTTTCGTATTTATCAATTATTACGAAAGAAATCTTTTATAACTTGAAGATCCTAATCATTTTCATTAATCAATAAAGTAACATAAATATCATCAACTGTTGCCGCAAAATAGAAGTCAACATCTTCCTTCCTTGAATAATCAATTTTAAAAGTAGAAAGAGCCGTTTTGAGCAGAAAACTGAGATTTGTTTATAAAAAAACCTCTGAACATTTAGCTAGAACAACGTGAAAAAAGTGTTAGCAGCTGACGAGGAAGCTTCTAACAGTGGCTGTATCCTCCAGCGCGGGACACGTCAACGCGAAGAAGAGGCGACGTCAAACCGAAACATCAACGCGCTGGTGGCCAAACTTCCTCAAATCTCCGTGCAGCGGGCTGTCTACGGTTGACCAGACTGGCAGTCGACGGCCTGTTGCGTGGCACGATCAGAGTGCCGATCGGCTCCCGGGGCTGGACCTATTCTCAGCGTGCTATTTTTTCATTTACGGGGAGCAATTGCGTGCTCCCCGGACTACTCTTACTCTCCGGCGACATTAAGACTAATCCAGGCCCCACTACAACTTACACATGTCACCATACACAAAGACATAGACACAATAGCACCATGAGACACATACAGAAGTATAATATTAACATATTACAGTACAACGTAGATGGCCTCACAAACAAAATCATGCAGCTTAGGGAATTCGTACACATACAAAACATTCACATAGCACTTACACAAGAAACAAAACTAAAACGCACTCACAAAACATCCACCATCCCTGACTTCACGGCGATCCGTCAAGAACGTACTGGGGGTAACGGGGGTGGACTCATCACTTACATACGTAAAAGGATTAGCTACACTGATGCCGCCCAAAACATTACAAACACAATCCAAGCAGATAACACGATAGAAATACAGGCAGTTAACATTAAAACACGCGCAAAACACACCACACTAATCAACATTTACATCCCACCAGATAGTTCACCTCAGGTGCCAGCCAATTACAATCCACAGTTACACAATCTGGCCTCTCTTACTAATGTCATCTTAGGAGGAAACTTCAACGCTAAAGACACTAGTTGGTACCCGCACAACCAAAGCAACACCAGAGGCGCCAAATAGCCACACAACTAAACAGCCTCTCAAGCAGGATACTCAAACTCCTCCCCAGACATAACGTTCTGTTCCCCCTCACTAGCAACACATACACACTGGAGAACAGAAAAACAACTGTCATCAGACCACCTGCCCATCATCATTACAACACGTTCTACACTCTGCCCCAACAGCCTTAGGCACACTTACAGAAATTACAAGAAAGCTGAATGGGAACAGTTCAAAATACAGACTGAGGAACAATTCACCACATTAAACAGCACACCCATCATAAACATCAATACAACACTCAAGACACTTAATCAGATCATCAATAATGCAAACAAATACATACCCAAGGGCAACATTAGGAAATACAACCCAAATTACACTAGAGAAATAGCCCACTTCATAAGGCAACGTAACAACCTCAAACATAACACACAAACACCACACACAGAAGCCATAAAACAGCAGGTACAACAGCTCAACACAGAAATAAACAACAAACTCAAAGAAAAACAAACAGAAACATTTAGGGAATTCATAACAACACTAAACCACTCCACAGATACATCCAGGCTATACAAGACTATAAACAGCATTACCCACTCTAACAGCGGCATTCATACCTCACACGCGGCTATCTGTCGCAGCCAAAATAATATCCCAACATACACACAACAAGCTAATATTCTAGTTAATCACTACGCAAAGATAAGTCAGAAACACGCAGCCAGACAAACAGCCAGACACAAGAAAACCTACAGACTCGACACGACCATTACACCCTTCAATGCAGACCAGACCACCAACATCATCAAAAACATTAAGAATTCGGAGGCTACTGGACCAGACAACATATCTAGCATACACCTTAAACACTTGGGCCCACAGGGAATACTAGCTCTCACAAATATCAGCACATATTCATACCAACACTGTATTATTCCTGACCTATGGAAACAAGGTAAAATTGTTACACTACTCAAACCAAACAAAAATCCAACAGAACCAGCTTCCTATAGACCCATTACTTTACTATGCACACCTTCCAAAGTAACAGAAAGACTAATCTTACAAATCACCAACCCACACATACCACTATCGCCTACTCAACATGGATTCAGACCTCACCACTCAACCACGACATTACTCAATAACATCACGCAACACATCATGGATGGCATCAACTCCAGACGACCAGCTCAACGTACACTATTAGCAACAATAGACATTAGTAAAGCATTTGATGCTATCCCACGCTTCCCTCTCATAAACAAAATACTCAACACAAACATGCACATAACACCAAAAGGTGGCTGAGCAACTATCTTCCAGGAAGATACTCACATGTCACAGTTAATGGCAAGTCATCCAAAAACAAGCTTTTTCCGAACGGGGTCCCTCAAGGCTCTGTTCTCTCACCAACACTGTTCAACTTATACATGCACGACATTCCAACACCCATATATAACAAGCTTACCTTATCATCATATGCAGATGACATCACTCTAACATCCACCCACAACAACATCGACACCGCTACAAACATACATAAACAGTATACAAGACTGGCTCATACACGATAGACTCAAAGTAGCGCCCACAAAATCAACCATCACCTTGCTTACAAGCAACACAAAAGAACACCAGGTAACTCCACAGCTTACACTAAACAACACCAACATTCCACACACTCACAGGACCAAAATACTTGGGGTCACATACAACACATCATTATCTTTTGCAAACCACATTCAGGACATTAAAAACAAATGTACGTCAAGACTTAACACGATAGGGTACTAACAGGCACAAACTTTGGACACCAGCAGGAAACAACATCACTCATATACAAACAATATATTCGCTCAGTTATGGACTATGCTAGCCCATGCTGGGCACCCATTTTCAACACGCACATAAACACCTTACAGACAATACAAAACAACGCACTTCGTATCATTGCAGGATGTATTCAAACAACACCAATAGAACACCTGCACACAGAAACAAAAATACTGAAAGTTAGGGAACATTTAAACATGAGGGGAATACAATTCATGGCAGCAGCGACAACTAACCCACAACACCCTTGCCACTACATGTACAATCATGCACCGACACCTCGCACCATTAAGGTAACACCAGAGAGATATTATAACCAAATACTCCATTCCATACCACGCCCCACAGACATCACACAGTACAGAAAACACACACACACACACACACCTAACCCACAAGGCACTGACACTACTCGGTCCGAATGCGGTCCTTGGTGCGAACCCGCCACCCATTAACAGGTCAGAGATCAGCCTGAGCAGATCGGATCGAGTTAACTTAGCACGATTCCGATGTGGACATCACCCCAACTTACGGACATATAAACACAGACTAGACAACTCCACAGACGACACCTGCCACCTGTGCCAGGACACACCACAAACAATTGAACACATTATAACAGACTGTACCGCTTTAGCACAACAACGAACACAACACAACATCACTAATGCGCTGAACCTCTGGTCCACTCCGGAGAGGGCGACCGGTTACCTGCGTGCCGCCGGCTTGCTCGATCAGGGTGGGCTGATCGGCTAAACAACAACAGTCAGTATTTATATGTTGTGTCTTGTTGGACATGTTCATTCATATGTCCATGTCCCTTGACATATTTTATTAATTTTATTTTTAATTATTTTCGAATTTAATATGTTCATTCATCTACCTATTGCCTACTTATGCCCTATCAACCTATCCGTTCATGTTTACTTTTATTACGTACATAACCTATTGCGTGTTGTATGTGTTTTATGCATTCGTACGTTGGTGCCGACGCGAGTGTACGAATTCCGATGACGTCCTAGAATCGAGCTTCTGAGTCCGAAACCTTCTCTCTTGCTTGCTCGTAACGCATAACATTATGTGTGTTATGTTATATGTATGTTGCCCACGTTCTTTGTGTGTTATGCTCCTAATCTATCTTTCCTTATACGTCCCTGAGAACCGAATTAATCCTAGAATAATAGTCACCATAGTTAACTATAAATATAGAGTATTATAAAATTCTAATTAACTGTAATGAACTAATTGACTGTTTTAGCTTAGCTTAGCTTATTCCTCTCGGACATCAAGTTGTCCATAGGGCAGCAGTGAAATTTCTCCACTCATTTCTGTCATGCACCAGCGCTTGGATATCTTCTTGGTTTAGGTCTTTACTTTCCATGTCTCTTTTTATGGTTCTTCTCCATGTATCCTTGGGTCTTCCTAATCTCCTCCTATCTGGTTGACTGTACTTTAATAAAACTTATTAACTATAATAACTTAATATGAATTAATTGATAATTATAATCATAATTACAGTGTAACAAAATTATAATGTACAGTGCTTACAAGAAGTCTCACGCCTCTGTCTCGTCCCAAGCTAGTCTGTTAGGTATAATATGGGCGGTCCTTATGGCAGCGGAGGTGTGTTCGGATTGGTGCACATAATTGCTCTAACCCCATCAATGACGTCCACATTATCTTTGTGTTGATCACTCTATCTATTTATATATAGAGACATACTGTATATAGATGTATATAGAGTATGCAGAGGATAACGTGTCTCAGTCCCAGCTATGGTAGTTGTCTTACAATTAACAGTCCCAAGTGCAAGTTACGTTAACACCTCCACATAAATTACCCTGGACTAAAATAACATAAGTGAAGCCCTTACACAGAAACCATTTAAAAGGTGTGATTTAAAAGCTCTCTCTCTCTCTCTCTCTCTCTCTCTCTCTCTCTCTCTCTCTCTCTCTCTCTCTTTCTCTCTGATCACACCGCATCCCATCAGAGGTCTTCAGCAGGGACATCGGCAATGTATCCATATAACGTTAATAATAACCGAAACTCGGGGAAAATATACTCTCTGCCTTCCGCTCTATCCCAAATCCTTTTCTCTTAGTAACCTCTTAATACAAACTAATCTATCATATTTTGCGACTTTTTAACTCTGGTAGGATTCAATTCCATTCCTATAGTGTAAGAGATACTTAAATTCGTGTGCATATTATGCCATATGATGTGCGTAATAAATAATCATTTTTAAATAGTTGGAGCGTTCAAGGTCATCTGTAATAATCTATAGACTACCCCTCAAGCCCACTCTCAACACTTAGATTCCCCTAAGACACAGGCGTCTTCAAGTAACATGAATGCGTAGAGATCTAAGTTGTTAGATTCCATATTATATAATTTATGTGCTAGGTTTAAGAACGCTGGCATTGAAGGATGGAAGGAAGGGATAGTAAAAGCGGTAATAGGTTTAATGAAGGAAGTGGAATGAGGATGGAGGTAAGCGTTGCTATGTCGAAGGAAACGAGGTTGGGTGGGGAATTACGAAGGGAGGAGGAAAGGGAGAGAGGGGGCTAAAATGAACGCGGGGATGTGTTAAGGGAGAGGAGAGAAATTTATATGAAATGCTAAACAGAAACTCAAATATTTATTTTAATGCCCTAGACCTAGAAAGACAAAGAGCAAAATACCTTAAACTAACAATGAATTGGCAGAAACAGAAGAGTCTGGTCTTAGACGCACTGATAGGCTTAACGTATGTGGCTAGAGGCCGCCACTCAGAATTACCACTACTACCTAAGTCATAATAAGGTTATTTACTATGACAGAGTAGTCATGAGTAGCTATGGAAATAAAATATGATTATACTGTTGATGGCTGATTATATTCAGTTGGGGTATAAACTATTGCTGACAATCTTTGGACCATTGGCTTTTAATACGAATTTTTTATGCATATGTTCAACAAAATAGGAAATTGGCTGATTATTATTACCATTCGAAGGGTTGGTACCCTTCACAACCGAAATCAATTTCAGAAGGGGTGCATGGTATCCTCACTTCCTTTATCGTCCCAGCACGCTTCACATAAGCCATTTACACAAAGATGGAAAGGCCGTCTGTGCACCACGAGACGACCCAAGCAATGCGGGGAGCAATGGTGACATTGCATGAATATTGCTGACAATCTTTGGATCCTTGGCTTTTAAGACGAATTTTTTATGCATATGTTCAACAAAATAGGAAATTGGCTGATTATTATTACCATTCGAAGGGTTGGTACCCTTCACAACTGAAATCAATTTCAGAAGGGGTGCATGGTATCCTCATTTCCTTTATCGTCCAAGCACGCTTCACATAAGCCATTTACACAAAGATGGAAAGGCCGTCTGTGCACCACGAGACGACCCAGGCAATGCGGGGAGCAATGGTGACATTGCATGAATGTGGTGTGCCAATAAGAGAAATATCAAGACGACTAGACGTTCATCGAAGCACTGTGGAATGGTGGATTCATCGGTATGAAGCAGAAAACTCAATCGCTACTTTGCCGAGGTCTGGTCCTCCGCGTTCAACATCTCAAGAGGAAGATGCTGCGATTGTTAATCATGCCAGAGAGCATCCGTTTGTTCCAGCGACGCATATTTACAGACACCTGAACCTTCGTTGTAGCGCAAATACAGTGAACAACAGACTTCACGAGGCAGGGTATTTTCTCGCCGTCCAGCTATAAAACCTGCATTGACGATTGAGCATAAAGAGGCGCGGATGGGATTTGCCTTGCAATACTTGCCGCAGGAGGAAGAATTCTGGAGAAAAGTTGTGTACTGTGACGAAAAAACATTTTCAACAGATAGTCATGGTTCCCTGCATTTTTGGAGGCAGCGCGGAAAACGCTATGAAGAAGGAAATGTTTTCCCGAGCAAACGTAGTGGTCACATCAATCTCGGTGTGTGGGGCTGGATGTCTGGCTATGGTGTCGGAGAAGTACCTCAAGTAGATGGACGCTTTACTGGACAGCAATATTGCCAGATACTGGAAGAGGTGCTGCTACCCAGTGTTCGTGCGCATCTGGTTCCAGCGCCGGAACCATTTCACTTAATGGACGATAACAGTCCCATTCATAGGAGTAACGTTGTGAGAGCGTAGTACGAAGATCACCCAGAGATTATTAATCTAATTCTGCCACCACGTTCACCTGATATGAATCCGATTGAAAACCTTTGGGCAATAATGATTAACGAATGGGAGCAACGCAATGAAAAAACATTTGAGGCACTTTTAGCTCACACGAGGAATAGTTGGGAGAGCTTACGCCGAACACTAAACATTCCCTACAATCTGGCCTCTTCTATGCCGCAACGATTGCAAGAAATTATTGATGCCGGAGGAAGCTATACGAAATACTGATGTTAAAGCCATGACGTAAATGTGTATCGAATATATATTTATGTTAATATAGAATTTTATTATATTTTTATGTTTGACATCTATAAAAGTATACTGTATATTGTGACCATGAAAGAACTTTACTTATCCTTAGTTAGAATCTTTTCTTGCAATGTCTACGCTTGTGGAGATGGTAATATATGCATTGTTGAAACAAACTATGAGAAGGTAATAGTTTCAGGAAAAAAATAAAAACTGGCAACATCGAGGCCATCACATGTTTATGGGAATTGTCATATGATATGCTACCAATAAACTCTTATATACTACTATATACAGTATACTGTATTCCGTAATAATTACAATGAACAAATCAAATGCAAATTTCTCTGATTCACGGCCCACCAGTCTTGCTTTAGACCAGTGGTGCACAAACTTTTTTGATGTGAGGGCCAAGCGAAGAAAATAACTAAATGTATTAGCCTACTTACTTTCCATCTAAGTCATAAATTGGGTCACTTTCATATTCTAACTTTTTCATTGAATTGAAAAGACCCGTGGGGCCACTGAAAAGACCCGTGGGGGACACATTTGGCCAGCGGGCCAGGGTTTGTGCATCACTGCTTTAGACTAATGACTTTCATAAGATGGAATAGGTTACCACTTAAAACAATGGATAAACTATCTATTAGTGAGACGACCGTGACCTCCTCGAAATGCGAGCGCGTGAGAGGTTCACTGAGGAATTTGGTCATTAGATTCTTCACGTAGGATATGTATCACAAACAACAATATTGACAATAATTCCCAACAATTACTTAATATCAATCATTGCATTTGAGCAAATAATTTAGACCTGCGTCAAAATAACTTAGGTATCATGCCATGATTTGGGATATTTGCCGAATTAGTCGTTCTCTACAGTATATATTAAGACGGTATAATGTAATGCCCAGCTAATATTATGATGACTAGGATTGCTCCATAACCATCCCAACATCCCGAAACTTGGTCATTCTGCTTCTTAATCATTTGTATTTTAAACACTAAAATGTAGCAGGTTACGTAATAATGGACGTCATTGATTGGGTTAGAGCAGTTATGTGCACCAATCCGAACACACCTCCGCTGCCATAAGGACTCCCCATTTTATACCTAACAGACGAGCTTGGGACGAGACAGAGGCGTGAGACTTCTTGTTAGCACTGTACCTAACGATGTACTTGAAATGTACTCAGTATACAACCCCGACATTATGTCGCCACCCAAGGATGTCTACTCTGCAAAATTATATTTTGTTATTTATTTTTGAATCTTTAAAAATTCTGCTCTCTGTTTAAATTTCGCTTAACGACAAGAATCCTTTAGCTCTCCAGCTAAAGGGGGAACTTAACCTTCACCTCCCCTCCCCCAAATTTAGACTTATTTATTTCTTGAATTGTAAATTAAGTCAGTCCTGTCTTATCTCCCTGTTCATGAGAACCTGTTAAAAATTCCTGTCTAGCCTTCTCCTCCTTAACTCTGACCCTCAGAAGAGTTGGAGGCCCTTAGATTTTTGCCTAACGCAATTAACCCACTTTAGTTAACCTCGGCAGTATCTCTACCTCTTGTGACAGTTCTGAATAAAGTTTAATGGAGTGAATCAAAACTCAAGCTGCAGTACTCTTGCATTTTACCTCATTTTGTATGTGTTCACCTGGTGTTGTAAACCGCTTCTATAACTCGGATGTCCTACGGCCAAGGCCGAGCTCAAATTCGAAAACCACAACACGTCAGATCGCCCAACAGTAGGCTATATCCCTTATACAAGTCGCGTGTGGGAATTGGCCCGTGCAAGCGCAACATATATATTGGCGTAGTTACGTGAGTTTCATGATGATGATGATTCCAAGTTCCTCTCCTATATGAGTCAGTTCTTATTTTAAGTTGTTTAGACGTGCAACGTCTGTATTTCATCTTTCCAAGAGGGACAGATAAATTCATAAATTAATCCAAACTTCATCAGAAGTGGAATTGAGTCCTTGAATTTGAAAAGAGAGCCAAACGTCAATGAATTTATGAAAAAAAAAATCTTTCCCTGGAAAGAGCCCAGTTAAGGTTTTCGAAAGTCTTTCATTATTACTTAAGTTCCAAGGTCAGGTAGTGATAAGCAAGTTTTTCTTTTTGAACAGTAACACTACGACATTTAGTACGATACTATGAATTAAGAATTTTAGGGACAATTGAATCCACTGAGCCCGTAGAGAATCCGATATTATTAAAATAAAATTTCAAAAGTTCTTTTTCTCTCTGGAAATTTAAATGCTCAATAAGTCCTTCAGTACAAGAAAGGGTAAAATAAAAGATAACCTGAAACAAACTATGTATACATTAATGTAACTTTCGGAGCTATTGAAGAATAGGGACCCCAGCCTTCTTTAGTTAGCTTTATAAGGCTAACTAACGAAAATATCATGACCTAACCTAACCAATCGTCAAGGGCGTACAGTTAACCTAACGATTGGTTAGGTTAGGTCGTGATATTTTCGTTACTTAGCCTTATAAGCCTAAGTAAAGAAGGCTGGGGTCCCTATTCTTCAATAGCTTCGAACTTTCATTTAGTCTATAAATAAAATAAAAAGAATTATTTCATAGCCGCACGGCAAAGAAAGGTCACCTTGCGGATAGATAAACATATCGAAACTGATTCAAGAAGCAGGGGCGTAGGAACATATTTTACACTGGGGGGGGGGGCAAGAAGTGACGGTATGGATAATATAATTGTTGTACATTGAATACACCAATATTTAAACTTATTTGGACTATATTCGACCATATTTAAAATCAAGGAAATTAATTGAAAAAATCTATATTCATACCTATATACACAAAATATCTGCTATACATAAATTGTAGAATACTTATAATCGGAAATTGCACGAACAATCTAGGGAAGATGCATTTATCATGCACTTTTTATCATGTTCACGTACTACACGCTATGTACAACATACTACACGCTAAAATAGCGTTCATTAAACAGTAAACGACCCGAAATAATTCCTTCTTCTTTCGTTCCGACTGGAAAATTCCAATGCAATGTTGTTCAGAGATAATTCGTCGGTTTTTTCTTGTAAATATTGAGCATCATGCAATGATTTAAGCGCTTTTGTGTCATAGTAGTCCTCATATAACTCTTGATGCGTCGTAGTACTGAGAATGTTCTCTCGGCAGATGCTGTCGTTACTGGAACTGTTAAGAACAATCGTAACAGTTTGTCCACTTCGCTCAACATCCTCTGGCAAACAGGTTGGGAATCCAGAGCATCGCACAGTGTCTGAAGACTAGTTACCTGAAAAAATAAAAATTCCCATTAGTGGTTTCATTTTCCATGTTGCACTTTTGCTTGAATTAAAAAATCAAATTTCAATTCAATTTTTTGGCTATGTTTCCCCATGTGTTGTTTCATTTTCTTTACAGGTAAATATTTTTCAGTTGCTTTTTCGTTCTCGAACAATAATCTATTTTATGCTCGAATGATAATTTTAATAAAACGCAAACACTAATGACAATTACCTCCTTAATAGTCGACCAATCGAGAATATCATGCAGCATTGGAAGTTGAACGGATAATTTCTCGAAGTCGATATCTTTTTGTTACAATTGTACAACCTAGTCACGAACTTTTGCTCTTTTCCGTTAGCTGCAGACAGCAAGACGTTTTCGATGTTGACCAAGTCATAGAAATTATCCTGCTGAAATCATTTGTTTAATTCTCTGCTCATAGTTTCGAGCACATCATCCAATTACAGTAGCCGGTTTTGCTGAATGCTGTCTCAGACTTAGATGACAATCTAGTCAACTTCTGATCTTCATTATATTTGCAATAAAAACAGAATACTTTTTTTGAAGTTGTGCAGAGATGCAGCCATGAAGGTAAAAATGTAGCCATGAAAGTAAAAATGTACGTCGTCGAGAGGAAAAAATCTTGCTGTAGCATTGATGATAGATTCTGAAGTGGGTTGTGATGGCTTGCACATTTGCATGCAGCAATCTACATTGCAAGTGTCTTCTGTCATCTGAAAAGTAAATATAGAAAAGCAAAATGTGATTTCAACGATGTCATAGTCATGGATTTGCAGTGTTATAGTTACACTCTTTTACTTATTTTCTTCTTCTTTGCGTTTTGTTGATGTCTTGTTTCAAATTTTGTTTTAGTTATACTTTTACTAAGGTCAGTTTTTGGTTTTTCTATTACTATATTTATAGATTCTCTTCTTTTTACAAATTCGTTTTTTCGTTTTCTGTTTTTAGTGTTGTGGTCAGTATTTACGTTAAATAAAAAAATCTAATACTTACATTTGAGATGAGCTGTGAATCAGAATAATCTTGAGGAGTTTCTGAATTGTGAATTTGCAAATGTCTATTCGCTGAAGACAATTCAGAAGTTGACGAATCCGTTGCTACATCAATATTATCTGTTATAAAATTTATTTATTTTTAATATTACACTTTGGAGATATGCTAATGATTGCCTATATTGTATACTAATATTGAACTTACTGACCCTGCTTCCTCTTTATACCACAGCTGAACAATGTAGTTTGTTGTTTTTCTATTTTCTTTCGCCTTTCATGATACATCTTGAGTCCAGCTTGAAATATCTAAATTGGATGAATGATTTTTAATGTACCAACAGCACTAAAATAGCATAGTGTTGCTATTTCTTACGATTTACGACAAGGAGAATTTTTTAAAGACCTATATAAATAGCTCAAATTGATAATTTATAATCTAAAACAACACAAACTTACATAATTACCAGATGAACTATTCAGACACACACATATCGGCAAAGACACCAATGTTGATGAGCCGATAGACGTTTCAGATTTTACGTTTAAAGTTGCCAGAATAACGTGAAATTAACTAATCATATATATTAAATTTAAAATTTTATTAAATGAAACATAAAGGATTGAAATTAATTATTTTTCCATCATTTGTAATACTTTTGCAAATTAATATTATTGGATGTCATTCATATTATTGGGGGGGGCCAAAACATACCTTGGCTCCCCCAATATTTTTATTGCCGGGACCATGGCCCATGCGGCCCCCCTGGTTTCTACGCCGCTGAGAAGAATCAACTTCTGGGTGCCCTCACACATTCCAGCGACAGTGCATAAAGTATATATATATATATATAATATATATATATATATATATACATATATATATACACACACACAGTGGATCTTTGCTATCCCAGGATCTCGATAACCGAGGTTTCGCACGATCGAGTTTTTCCATAAAGAACCATTCATCCGCTAATCGAGATACCGACCAACATCACATGTTTGTTCTTGAATGCCCGCAAGCGATGGAAAATCATGGAAAATCATGATCATGGAAAATTATGGAAAGAGATCCCATCCATGGCAGGGCCTACACAACATACAGCACCATCAATTCAGTGGTCCTCCCATACCGAACTCAACTCCAAGAAATGACCAAGCCCAAGCAGACACTGATTGATAGATTTTTTCAAACTGAAGAGGACTTCTTCCGTAGAACAAGATGAACCAAAACCATCAACTTCAGGGACCTCTTCAAACTCTCAAAAATACGACCAATTGCCTGAACTACCAGATGCCTCTATAGAAGGAGACTCTCCTTCCAAACAATAAAACACCACTACCGTCTTTCCACTCAATCTTTCCAGCAAGCCCAGTCAAATTGTTGTTCTGGTGAGTGTTAATTTTTGAGTGCATGTTAATTTAATTTAATTAATACAGTACTGTATTCATATAATTTAATTCTTTATTTTCAGAAAAAACGCATAATAATATTGTACTTAAATGCTATTTAATTTAAATTAAAAATACTGTAGAGCCTTAAAAGTTAGATTTTGTGGTGATAAGGGTCAGTTTTTAGTTTTCTGGGACCAGTTAGCCTTATAACATGTAAAGTATGGTCCCGTTAATCGAGGTTCCGCTATCCGAGATGTTTTTTGGAACCAATTAATTTCGGAGAGCGGAGGTCCACTGTATATACAATTATATATATATATATATATATATATATATAAAGGGTGATCCAGAGAAATGGGACCCAAAAGAAACCCCTGTAACTCTTAAAGTATAAGTCCTTTTATAAAATCATACGCATCATTCGAAAGAGGATAGTTACAAGTTTGTACAGGATTGTTTAGGTTTTGACAATACAAGATAAGATAAGATACAAAACAAAATAAAAGTGTTAGTTAAAACTAACCCTTCAAGATGACTGCATGGACTGTGGAACAGCTGCGTTTCATAACTAAGCAATATTATGAGCATGGAAGAAGTGTAGTTTCAGCTCAAAGATCTTTCAAGACAAATTTTCAGATGTCAAAATCACCTTCGAAGAAAGTAATCCGTCGGTGTGTCAGAAATTTTTCCCTAACTGGCAGCATTGGAAAAAGAAAACCAACTGGAAGAGTGCGCACAGCAAGGATAGACGAGATCATTAACAGAACTCATGAAATTGTACAGGATAATCCTAACATAAGCATCAGACGTGCTTCTCAGCTGTTAGGAGTTGGATATGGAACAACACACCGTATATTCAAGCAAAATTTAATGCTCTTTCCATATAAAATTCAAACAGTGCAACAACTGAACGATGGAGATTTCGCACGAAGACGACAATTCTGTCAATGGATCCAACAGAAGGTAAATGACACCACCAATTTTCTAGCAACTTTGATTATGCCAGACGAAGCCCATTTTCACTTGAATGGAACTGTAAACAAACAAAATTGTCGTTTCTGGGCAACAGAAAATCCATTGAATATTACCGAAGTCCCGTTGCATAGTCAGCGTGTAACTGTTTGGTGTGGTGTTACTGCATCTCAGATCATAGGGCCGTACTTTTTCGAGGATTCCACCGGAAACACGGTCACTGTAAATGGTGATCGCTACTTAAAAATGTTGACCGATTTCCTTATTCCTAAATTAAGAGATCTTTATCTAGAAAACAACTGGTTCCAACAAGACGGAGCTACCTGCCATACCACAAGGAACTGCATGGGGCAGTTTTGCGTCAAACGTTTCCAGGCGAGTTAATCTCAAGATTTGGAGACGTTGAATGGCCCGCAAGGTCTCCGGATTTTTCTCCCTTAGATTATTATCTCTGGGGATATTTAAAGAGTAGGGTCTACAGAAATAACCCAACGACCTTGCAAGAATTGAAGGCCGCCATCACAAATGAGATACAGGCCATACCACCGCACACTCTTGCAAAAGTGATGCAGAACTTACAAGCGAGAACACTGGAATGCTTGGCAACTAATGGAGCACATTTGAAAGGAGTCATTTTTAAAAAATAAATATTTCATAATAAACTTGTAACTCTACTCTTTCGAATGCTATATAGTTTTTATGAAAGGAATTAAATATTAAAAATATTTGGCTTTTTTTTATGGGTCCCATTTATCTGGATCACCCAGTGTATATATATATATATATATATATATATATATATATATATAATTGTGAAATTCATCCCATAAATAGACACACACACTGTATATTATATATATGTGTGTGTGTGTGTGTGTGTGTGTGTGTGTTTGTTACACAGAAAAAGCGTCAATAAACCCCTTAAAACTGGAAGAGCAATCACCCCTCCTTATCAATGATAACTCTATCTCCGTTATTGAGCTCAATCAGTATGTTCGTGTTTTATAGGCTTCGTGCTTTTTATACCAAATGGAAAAGCTGCGAGCGGTATTGCTATGATTAAGTGATAATATCGGTACTTTATAAACTTTACTTTCTGTATTACATCATGTCTCTCTATATTACACAAATTCAGTAAAAATACATAATTATCCACTAAAAATACACGGCCTCAGTAACGACATGAAAAAAACTGTAAAAAGGTCAAGATAAACTATATATTGTGGACTACACATCACTAAAAATTAGAAGTAAGATTATTCTGACATGTATTCCAACATATCGTTGTTCTTTCATCCCTTATCAGATAACCTATGAATGGGTTTTGTTTAGCTGAGTATATGTTATGAAAAGAACAATTTCAAGAATGCAATCACCGTGTGAATGTTTTTAAATATTTCAATCATATATCAGAAGAAATGTATTACTCCTATTTTGTATATACTGTATACAGACGCCAAAATTATTGGAGGAAAGGTCAGTTATATCCCTTTACAGACAATATTAATTTCCAGAGTGTTATCACACGTAGATCAATTCTTATATGTTAATATACAAAGACATTAATCGTAATGTAAATTTTTAAAACTGAGTATATTACATTAGAAATAAAATGTAAGAAATTTTGTTTTCTGGAAACCAAGCTCCATAATCAGAATATATAACTTTCGTTAGCCCTCACTTTATACATTCCGCTAAACTTTTTAGGTATGGCGTGAAATGCAGTTACGTGCATAAGAATTAACACTGCTAATCGACAAAGGCAAAAATAATGTTTTTGAAATTTTAATCTAAGAAAATTTGTCTTTATCAATACATTTACAATCAGACAATTGAAGGTCAAAGTTAAAGAATAAAATTTTCAAACATCATCTTGCCTTGTCACCCTTGTCTTTGGATTCCAACAGATGTTTAGGCGGAACCTCAAAAAGGTCACATTTGAGTTTTAAGAGGATTTTGAATTTTGCACTGGAATTTATTGTTAAAATTAGGATTAAAAATGAATTTATTGAAATACAAGGTAGTTATATATATATATATATATATATATATATATATATATATATATATATATATATAGCGAGGAATAGGAGGACGAAAAGATGGTACATGTTTATTAACAGACGTTTCGGAAAAATTCAATTTTCATCATCAGTGCTGAAAAGTTTAAAAACAAATAGAAATAAATAAGTATAATAAATAAAAACGAACAATAAATTAAAATGGCGCAACAATTAGCGAGAATTAATAGTAAGTTACAATATATATTAAATTAGAAGATTAAAAATTAAATGATATAAAGTATAAAATTATGGACAATAAGTAAAATATAAAACGGTTTAGGTGAAACAGAATTGAAGGGTTTCTTACCAAATTGTTAACGTAATGAGAGACTAATTGTACAGAAGATTGGGAATGGTTGCCTGTTGAAAGAATTCCACATTAGGGAGATGGAGCCGGGAGGAGTGATGGTGGATTTCTTTTGAGTTTGAGAGTTTATTTGGCAATGTTTAAATTGAAAGCGGAACTGTAATCGTTGAGGGTTGGCTGGATACTGAGGATATAAAGGGACTCATGTATGCGGAGGTCGATTAGTTGGTTGGCTGAGTTAATGATTTTGAAATTGGAGGAAAGTAACGGGTGGTTGTGAAGGTGGCAGTGATCCCTTATTGCTGATTTGGAGGGTTTGTTCAAGGGCTGTGAAGTTCTTATAGAAATTCCACGATGCTCGTCCACTCTTGTTTGATATTGGCGGATGGTACTGCCAATATAGTTCGCTTTGCAGCGAACACAATTAAAAGCGTAGATAGTGGACGAAGCAAGTGGCTGGGGTGTTTTTTCTTTATGGTTGAGGTAAGATTTGATACTATTGTTGTTGGTGAAAGCGAAATGAAATTTAATTTGGGGGTAAAGCGGGGTGAGTAAGAGACGGAGTTCTGAAAGTATTTTGTGGCTAATGTGGTCGTAATAGAGGAATGAAAAATATTGTACGTCTTTTTTAACAGTGGGAACTTTAAGGGGGGGTTGATAAATATTATTAAGAAAGTTTCTGGTTAAAGATGGTAACATATGTTTTGGGAAAGAGTTATTAATGCTGAAGTTAAGAATTAACTCTATTTCGTGGTGGAAGGATAAGTACGAGGAGCAGAGATGGTAAGCACGGTGGATTAAAATTTTAATACTGTTTATTTTATATAGCGAAGGGATGTGGCTTAGGAAATTAGTACCCAGGCCTGTGTACGTGGGTTTTCGATATATAGAAGTGCTAAATTTGTTGTTTTGTTTAGTTATTGTAATATCTAGGAAGGGAAGGGTGTTATTGGATTCGTCTTCTTTGGTGAACTTAATGTTTTTATGTTGGGAATTAAGGTAAAGAAAAAGGGGGGGCGTGGTTTATATCCTTAGTATCCAGCCAACCCTCAACGATTACAGTTCCGCTTTCAATTTAAATATTGCCAAATAAACTCTCAAACTCAAAAGAAATCCACCATCACTCCGCCCGGCTCCATCTTCCTAATATGGAATTTTTTCAACAGGCAACCATTTCCAATCTTCTGTACAATTAGTCTCTCATTACGTTAACAATTTGGTAAGAAACCCTTCAATTCTGTTTCACCTAAACCGTTTTATATTTTACTTATTGTCCATGCTTTTATACTTTATATCATTTAATTTTTAATCTTCTAATTTAATATATATTGTAACTTACTATTAATTCTCGCTAATTGTTGCGCCATTTTAATTTATTGTTCGTTTTTATTTGTTATACTTATTTATTTCTATTTGTTTTTAAACTTTTTAGCACTGATGATGGAAATTGAATTTTTCCGAAACGTCTGTTAATAAACATGTACCATCTTTTCGTCCTCCTATTCCTCGCTAAGCTACGCTTCCCTAAGAACAAACCATTCAACCAAGTTATATATATATATATATATATATATATATATATATATATATATATATATATATATATATATATATATATATATATATATACACACACACACATAAATATATATATATACACACACACACACAGTGTATATTATATATATATATATTATATATATATATATAAAATGCCCCTCAATGGTGTAGCTTAGCTGTTCATCCTTCTACTCAATAAAAATTGGTTGATAAATAAATGGGTAGCTTTGTGGTTAGGACGCTGGGCTGCTGGTGGGGCGTGGTTCAGATTCCATGTTAAAATGTAGGTCTACGTACGGTGGAGTGACAAGCTTGTCCTTCGTCAGGATGAACAATTCGGGTGAAACAAAACCAAGGTTAACGAAAACCAAAGTTATATATATATATATGTTAACCCCTCCGTCTATGGCCCTGGGTCGGTTCGAAGTCGACGGGGGTTCTGGTTAGGAGGCAGCAACGGATTTGTTACTCACAATAGTTTCTTCTATAATACTCTCCGAGTTCTTCTGTACTGGTTCGGAGGATTCCGTGAAAATTTACTAAATTCTCTGAAGATTCCCTGATGCTTCTTATAACGTATCGGGAAATTATTTTTCTCTAATTTATTGACTGAGTTCTCGGACGAGAGCACGGCTCGAAGGAAAAGAGAAAAAACTTTCTTTCACTGTAATTTACTTCTAAAAATGTACAGGTAGTGCTCTGAATTTACAGGGGTAGAGGTTCGACCTCTTTCGACCATGGCTCAGGCCGGAATCTAAAAAATTAAGGAGGCAAGGGAACTGTGCCCCCTCCTCTGGGAGTGAAGTCTAAGAAGAAGTCGAAGTCGAAGTAATCGAATTAATCGAAGTAATCATTATTTTATAATTACATGCTTTATATATAATCTAAATTTTGAGGGAGTGCAGTTTGAAGGTTAAGTTTCCCCCTTTAAACACATGATCAGATTTTTGAAAAATTCCAAATAAAAATTTAAAAAAAAAAATAAAATAATCGTATTTTCGCCGAGTATGTATTTCTAAAGGGCGACATAATTTCGTAGTACATTCAGTACAATCTAAGTACATCACTGAGTACATTGTAATTTTGGTTTACAACAATTATGATTATAATTATGGATTAATTCACATTCACTTATCGTTAATTACAGTTTCATTAAAGTACATGAATTACGTCATTAAGTATATTACATCATTGAGTACAGTAATTACGTCATTAAGTACATTACATCATTGAGTACATTAATTACATTATATTAAAGTATTACAGTTAATTACAATTAAACAGTTAACTATAGCTTTGTTTTGTTTTTACAGTGTTTCATATTTATAGACAATTAAGATGCTAGGAATATAACACAAAGTACATGGGCACATACGGCATATATATATATATATATATATATAACATAACACACATAATAATGTTCTATAAATTCGAATCAGACTGAAAGATTTTACGTTTTCAGATGTCAATTTGTGCTGTGATCATCGAATTGCGTACACTTGCATAAGCATTTTCGAGTTCATTGCGAGAGGCGAAATAATAAAAAAAAATAAAAAATAATAAAAAAAAGTAATACATGCAAATACTTGCACGACTTTCAACGAACAGATACGGATGCATAAAGTTTTGTACACATTTCAGAGACTGACACGAGTAAAAATGAATATTTAATAAAATTAATATAGGATAATGGTCAAGATAAGATATGGACGTATGGATGAATATGGTCGAATAATAGTTATATTGCATCATACCAGACAGGACACAACATATAAATAATGACTTATAGAGAGTGAAGTTTTTATTATTATTAAGGAATTTACCATACATTGAATACGGAAGATGTCCACATACTAAACACGTGATTCAGTGTTCAAGGTATGGAAAACGTGAAGGAAATTAAGTTAGTTTTATGTCGTCATAGTTATTTACTTTGTACGTACCGTATAAGTCATTATTGGGAGAAATTAAAGGAGACGAATTAGAGAGACACAGTTAAGGGACATTCGCTTCTCACAGCTAACTTCTAATGGCACAAACATGAATACTGCTCAACCATAGAAATGGTAGGTCGCATGGTTGTGACACTGAAAAAAAAATGGAAAGTAAAAAAATCGAAATTCTATCCAAACTCGCTCAGGCGACTTTGGTTTCTCATGTAAAAATGAGCATTCAAACATAAAAACCATACATACATAAGTGCTGTATGAAGACAATCAATATAAGGTTATAAGGTTTGTATATGTAGTGTGCATACATGTGTGTGTGTGTGTGTCTGTGTGTGTGTGTACAGGGATTCGGAAGGTTTTTGAATTAACAGAGTTTAAAAATAGTGTATGATAATTTAAAATGGGAGTAGGGTTATAAAATCCTTTAAGTTTAAGTAAATTATTATTAAATTCTAATACAGGTAGCATTAATGGCAATGTATTCATATGAGGTTCAATGTAAAAGTGACTTGAGGTACGGAAGGAAAATGAATTCGAATGTGTCAAAAGTAATAAAATTCAATTAGGATTGTAGATTTTATGTAATTAAATCAGTTACACGTATTAAGGTAATGGAAAAAAACGCACTTCGAGGATCTTACAAGTAATGAAAGTAAATCTCACGGTATTAAAAATTAAATTTTAACATGGAATTAAATTCGACTAGTAACATTCCTAGCCATATAGTAGTGTCAAACTGGATATAATTTTTCCGTTTGATATCTTAACAGATGGTATAATAATAATTTATCGACAATTACTCAATATTAATCGAATAAAAAAAAAGTATAAAAAATATAAAAATTGAAAATAGAAATCAATTATAAACTATAATTAACTAACATGAGGTTATAGGGTCCATACTCTTAAACTAAATTCTCTTAAACAACAAAACAAGTTGAATTCAATTGACTGCATTGAAATGACTTGGGACCTGAAAACTGACTTGGGACTTGAAAACTGAGTTGGGAGTTGAAAACTGACTTTGGACTTGAAAACTGACTTTGGACTTGACAGTGACTTCAAATAAAACTGACTTCAAATAAAACAAACTGACTTCAAAACTGACTGAAACTAGCTTCAAAACTGACTGAAATTGACTTCAAAACTGACTTTGAACTGAAACTGACTGAAATTGACTGCACTTGAACTCTATCAAGTGGAGTCTATTATTCTCTGGGTTTGGTTGTCCCTCTTGGAAGCAACCAACTAACTGAAATTAACTGAAATGGACTGCACTGAACTGCTATCAGTGGAGTCTACTCAAACTGAAACTGTCTTGCACTTGAACTGCTATCAAGTGGAGACTATTAATCTCTGGGGTTTGGTTGTCCCTCTTGGATACAACCAACTTAAACTGTCTGAAAACTGATTTGCAACTTATTTGCAACTAAAACTGACTCGAAACTACTTCAAGTACCTCTATAACTCTATAAACTCTCTATAAACTCTCTCTTTCTTAATTTGCAAGTCAATTTAATTCAATAATTTGAAAAAAAATTGTGAACAAAAATAAAAAATGTAAACAACATTTCACTCGAATGTACGCGACGGTACAGTAATATTATGTTTGGTACATAAAATGAAATTATTCTATACTAACTATAATAGTGAAAATAACTCTCTGAAAATAACTCTGTGACATTTAACTCTGTGACAATAAACTTCTGTGAAAATAACTGTTTCAATAAAAAAAAATGTATCACTGGTGACTGAAATGTTCACTGTGTTTCTTGTTAATTCTGACTTAATACTAGTTAACTGTTAATAATGCTGTCTTCTCAACTGTTTACAAATTACTTAAAAAAAAAAAACTGTACTTAACAAAATTTCTACGGCGAAATCCTTAGAGACGTGTCCTGAAGACGTGTCTTGCTGGCTACTTGTTCTTGGATGAAAACTAGGCGTGGAGAACTTGGAGTCGTGACACACCGGTTCAAGGGTGGGTGTGACGAACTGGAAATCGTGACACGCCGGTCAACTGGATGTTGGTTCTGGTTCCAGGGTCTGGAAGACTGGAAGAATCCTGGATGTAGAGGTCGCCAGTTGTTATCCTGGGGCAGGGTAATTTCTATCCTGGCCAAAGAGTGGCCACTTGTTAAAATCCTGGCTATAGAGTCGCAAGTTGTTAAAATCCTGGCCTTAGAGTCGTCACTGTTAACCCCTCCGTCTATGGCCTGGGTTGGTTCGAAGTCGACGGGGGTTCTGTTAGGAGGCAGCAACGGATCTGTTACTTGCAATAGTTTCTTCTATACTACTCTCCGAGTTCTTCTTTAGTGGCTCGGAGGATTCTGAGAGGCTTATTAAATTCTGTGAGGGTTCCTCCCAATTCTTTTTGTAACGTATCGGGAGATTTTAATGACTAAGTTCTCTGAAGAGAGCACGGCTCGAATGAGAAGATAAAGACTTTTTCTTACTGTAATTTACTGCTAAAATGTTACAGATAATGCTCATCCTCGTCGTTGGAATCAGAATGAACATGGATGAAATTATCGAGGTTTATATACCCCGATTCTACTAACATCATCATTATTAAAAGTTGAAGAGGCTGCATTATTTTTGGACAATATTTGAAAATAAAGTAAATCTTTTAGCTGTGGTGATGTTTAAACGAATAAACAAGATATTTGAAGATGAAGCCATATTTTTATCTTAAACCGCGTATTTTCAGATCTGATGTTATCATGATCTGCCAAGTTAACTAAAAGTGGAAATTGAACTATGCATCTTTACAATAAAATAGGCATATGAGTAAAAATTAACACTACTATATGGCTAGGAATGTTACTAGTCGAATTTAATTCCATGTTAAAATTTAATTTTTAATACCGTGAGATTTACTTTCATTACTTGTAAGATCCTCGAAGTGCGTTTTTTTTCATTACCTTAATACGTGTAACTGATTTAATTACATAAAATCTATAATCCTAATTGAATTTTATTACTTTTGACACATTCGATTTCATTTTCCTTCCGTACCTCAAGTCACTTTTACATTGAACCTCATATGAATACATTGCCATTAATGCTACCTGTATTAGAATTTAATAATAATTTACTTAAACTTAAAGGATTTTATAACCCTACTCCCATTTTAAATTATCATACACTATTTTTAAACTTTGTTAATTCAAAAACCTTCCGAATCCCTGTACACACACACACACACACACACACACACACACACACACACACACACATGTATGCACACTACATATACTACATATACAAACCTTATAACCTTATATTCATTGTCTTCATACGGCACTTATGTTTGTATGGTTTTTATGTTTGAATGTTCATTTTTACATGAGAAACCAAAGTCGCCTGAGCGAGTTTGGATAGAATTTCGATTTTTTACTTTCCATTTTTTTTTCAGTGTCACAACCATGCGACCTACCATTTCTATGGTTGAGCAGTATTCATGTTTGTGCCATTAGAAGTTAGCTGTGAGAAGCGAATGTCCCTTAACTGTGTCTCTCTAATTCGTCTCCTTTAATTTCTCCCAATAATGACTTATACGGTACGTACAAAGTAAATAACTATGACGACGTAAAACTAACTTAATTTCCTTCACGTTTTCCATACCTTGAACACTGAATCACGTGTTAGTATGTGGACATCTTCCGTATTCATGTATGGTAAATTCCTAATAATAATAAAAACTTCACTCTCTATAAGTCATTATTTATATGTTGTGTCCTGTCTGGTATGATGCAATATAACTATTATTCGACCATATTCATCCATACGTCCATATCTTATCTTGACCATTCCTATATTAATTTTATTAAATATTCATTTTTACTCGTGTCAGTCTCTGAAATGTGTACAAAACTTTATGCATCCGTATCTGTTCGTTGAAAGTCGTGCAAGTATTTGCATGTATTACTTTTTTTTATTATTTTTTATTTTTTTTATATTATTTTGCCTCTCGCAATGAACTCGAAAATGCCTATGCAAGTGTACGCAATTCGATGATCACAGCACAAATTGACATCTGAAAACGTAAAATCTCCTTTCACTCTGATTCGAATTTATAGAACATTATTATGTGTGTTATGTTATATATATATATATATATATATATATATATATATATATACCGTATGTGCCAATGTACTTTGTGTTATATTCCTAGCATCTTAATTGTCTATAAATATGAAACACTAAAAACAAAACGAAGCTATAGTTAACTGTTTAATTGTAATTAACTGTAATACTTTAATATAATGTAATTAATGTATCAATGATGTAATGTACTTAATGACGTAATTACTGTACTCAATGATGTAATGTACTAATGACGTAATTCATGTACTTTAACGAAACTGTAATTAACGATAAGTGAATGTGAATTAATCCATAATTATAATCATAATTGTTGTAAACCAAAATTACAATGTACTCAGTGATGTACTTAGATTGTACTCAATGTACTACGAAATTATGTCGCCCTTAGAATATATACTCGGCGAAAATACGATTTTTTTTTTTTTTAAATTTTTATTTGGAATCTTTCAAAAATCTGATCATGTGTTTAAAGGGGGAAACTTAACCTTCAAACTGCACTCCCTCAAAATTTAGATTATATATAAAGCATGTAATTATAAAATAATGATTACTTCGATTAATTCGATTACTTCGACTTCGACTTCTTCTTAGACTTCACTCCCAGAGGAGGGGGCACAGTCCCTTGCCTCCTTAATTTTTTAGATTCCGGCCTGAGCCATGGTCGAAAGAGGTCGAACCTCTACCCCTGTAAATTCAGAGCACTACCTGTACATTTTTAGAAGTAAATTACAGTGAAAGAAAGTTTTTTCTCTTTCCTTCGAGCGTGCTCTCGTCCGAGAACTCAGTCAATAAATTAGAGAAAAATAATTTCCGATACGTTATAAGAAGCATCAGGGAATCTTCAGAGAATTTAGTAAATTTTCACGGAATCCTCCGAACCAGTACAGAAGAACTCGGAGAGTATTATAGAAGAAAACTATTGTGAGTAACAAATCCGTTGCTGCCTCCTAACCAGAACCCCCGTCGACTTCGAACCGACCCAGGGCCATAGACGGAGGGGTTAACATATATATATATATAACTTTGGTTTTCGTTAACCTTGGTTTTGTTTCACCCGAATTGTTCATCCTGACGAAGGACAAGCTTGTCACTCCACCACGTACGTAGACCTACATTTTAACATGGAATCTGAACCACGCCCCACCAGCAGCCCAGCGTCCTAACCACAAAGCTACCCATTTATTTATCAACCAATTTTTATTGAGTAGAAGGATGAACAGCTAAGCTACACCATTGAGGCGCATTTTTTATATATATATATATATATATATACACTGTGTGTGTGTGTGTGTGTATATATATATTTATGTGTGTGTGTGTATATATATATATATATATATATATATATATATATATATATATATATAACTTGGTTGAATGGTTTGTTCTTAGGGAAGCGTAGCTTAGCGAGGAATAGGAGGACGAAAAGATGGTACATGTTTATTAACAGACGTTTTCGGAAAAATTCAATTTCCATCATCAGTGCTAAAAAGTTTAAAAACAAATAGAAATAAATAAGTATAACAAATAAAAACGAACAATAAATTAAAATGGCGCAACAATTAGCGAGAATTAATAGTAAGTTACAATATATATTAAATTAGAAGATTAAAAATTAAATGATATAAAGTATAAAAGCATGGACAATAAGTAAAATATAAAACGGTTTAGGTGAAACAGAATTGAAGGGTTTCTTACCAAATTGTTAACGTAATGAGAGACTAATCAGAAGATTGGGAATGGTTGCCTGTTGAAAAAATTCCATATTAGGAAGATGGAGCCGGGCGGAGTGATGGTGGATTTCTTTTGAGTTTGAGAGTTTATTTGGCAATGTTTAAATTGAAAGCGGAACTGTAATCGATGAGGGTTGGCTGGATACTAAGGATATAAACCACGCCCCCCCTTTTTCTTTACCTTAATTCCCAACATAAAAACATTAAGTTCACCAAAGAAGACGAATCCAATAACACCCTTCCCTTCCTAGATATTACAATAACTAAACAAAACAACAAATTTAGCACTTCTATATATCGAAAACCCACGTACACAGGCCTGGGTACTAATTTCCTAAGCCACATCCCTTCGCTATATAAAACAAACAGTATTAAAATTTTAATCCACCGTGCTTACCATCTCTGCTCCTCGTACTTATCCTTCCACCACGAAATAGAGTTAATTCTTAACTTCAGCATTAATAACTCTTTCCCAAAACATATGTTACAATCTTTAACCAGAAACTTTCTTAATAATATTTATCAACCCCCCCTTAAAGTTCCCACTGTTAAAAAAGACGTACAATATTTTTCTTTCCTCTATTACGACCACATTAGCCACAAAATACTTTCAGAACTCCGTCTCTTACTCACCCCGCTTTACCCCCAAATTAAATTTCATTTCGCTTTCACCAACAACAATAGTATCAAATCTTACCTCAACCATAAAGAAAAAACACCCCAGCCACTTGCTTCGTCCACTATCTACGCTTTTAATTGTGTTCGCTGCAAAGCGAACTATATTGGCAGTACCATCCGCCAATATCAAACAAGAGTGGACGAGCATCGTGGAATTTCTATAAGAACTTCACAGCCCTTGAACAAACCCTCCAAATCAGCAATAAGAGATCACTGCCACCTTCACAACCACCCGTTACTTTCCTCCAATTTCAAAATCATTAACTCAGCCAACCAACTAATCGACCTCCGCATACATGAGTCCCTTTATATCCTCAGTATCCAGCCAACCCTCAACGATTACAGTTCCGCTTTCAATTTAAACATTTCTAAATAAACTCTCAAACTCAAAAGAAATCCACCATCACTCCGCCCGGCTCCATCTCCCTAATGTGGAATTCTTTCAACAGGCAACCATTCCCAATCTTCTGTACAATTAGTCTCTCATTACGTTAACAATTTGGTAAGAAACCCTTCAATTCTGTTTCACCTAAACCGTTTTATATTTTACTTATTGTCCATAATTTTATACTTTATATCATTTAATTTTTAATCTTCTAATTTAATATATATTGTAACTTACTATTAATTCTCGCTAATTGTTGCGCCATTTTAATTTATTGTTCGTTTTTATTTGTTATACTTATTTATTTCTATTTGTTTTTAAACTTTTTAGCACTGATGATGAAAATTGAATTTTTCCGAAACGTCTGTTAATAAACATGTACCATCTTTTCGTCCTCCTATTCCTCGCTATATATATATATATATATATATTATATATATATAAAACTACCTTGTATTTCAATAAATTCATTTTTAATCCTACTTTTAACAATAAATTCCAGTGCAAAATTCAAAATCCTCTTAAAACTCAAATGTGACCCTTTTGAGGTTCCGCCTAAACATCTGTTGGAATCCAAAGACAATGTTGACAAGGCAAAATGATGTTTGAAAATTTTATTCTTTAACTTTGACTTTCAATTGTCTGATTGTAAATGTATTGATAAAGACAAATTTTCTTAGATTAAAATTTCAAAAACATTATTTTTGCCTTTGTCGATTAGCAGTGTTAATTCTTATGCACGTAACTGCATTTCACGCCATACCTAAAAAGTTTAGCGGAATGTATAAAGTGAGGGCTAACGAAAGTTATATATTCTGATTATGGAGCTTGGTTTCCAGAAAACAAAATTTCTTACATTTTATTTCTAATGTAATATACTCAGTTTTAAAAATTTACATTACGATTAATGTCTTTGTATATTAACATATAAGAATTGATCTACGTGTGATAACTCTCTGGAAATTAATATTGTCTGTAAAGGGATATAACTGACCTTTCCTCCAATAATTTTGGCGTCTTTATACAGTATATACAAAATAGGAGTAATACATTTCTTTCTTCGGTGGAAAAACCGACGAATTATCTCTGAACAACATTGCATTGGAATTTTCCAGTCGGAACGAAAGAAGAAGGAATTATTTCGGGTCGTTTACTGTTTAATGAACGCTATTTTAGCGTGTAGTATGTTGTACATAGCGTGTAGTACGTGAACATGATAAAAAGTGCATGATAAATGCATCTTCCCTAGATTGTTCGTGCAATTTCCGATTATAAGTATTCTACAATTTATGTATAGCAGATATTTTGTGTATATAGGTATGAATATAGATTTTTTCAATTAATTTCCATGATTTTAAATATGGTCGAATATAGTCCAAATAAGTTTAAATATTGGTGTATTCAATGTACAACAATTATATTATCCATACCGTCACTTCTTGCCCCCCCCCCCCCAGTGTAAAATATGTTCCTACGCCCCTGCTTCTTGAATCAGTTTCGATATGTTTATCTATCCGCAAGGTGACCTTTCTTTGCCGTGCGGCTATGAAATAATTCTTTTTATTTTATTTATAGACTAAATGAAAGTTCGAAGCTATTGAAGAATAGGGACCCCAGCCTTCTTTACTTAGGCTTATAAGGCTAAGTAACGAAAATATCACGACCTAACCTAACCAATCGTTAGGTTAACTGTACGCCCTTGACGATTGGTTAGGTTAGGTCATGATATTTTCGTTAGTTAGCCTTATAAAGCTAACTAAAGAAGGCTGGGGTCCCTATTCTTCAATAGCTCCGAAAGTTACATTAATGTATACATAGTTTGTTTCAGGTTATCTTTTATTTTACCCTTTCTTGTACTGAAGGACTTATTGAGCATTTAAATTTCCAGAGAGAAAAAGAACTTTTGAAATTTTATTTTAATAATATCGGATTCTCTACGGGCTCAGTGGATTCAATTGTCCCTAAAATTCTTAATTCATAGTATCGTACTAAATGTCGTAGTGTTACTGTTCAAAAAGAAAAACTTGCTTATCACTACCTGACCTTGGAACTTAAGTAATAATGAAAGACTTTCGAAAACCTTAACTGGGCTCTTTCCAGGGAAAGATTTTTTTTTTCATAAATTCATTGACGTTTGGCTCTCTTTTCAAATTCAAGGACTCAATTCCAATTCTGATGAAGTTTGGATTAATTTATGAATTTATCTGTCCCTCTTGGAAAGATGAAATACAGACGTTGCACGTCTAAACAACTTAAAATAAGAACTGACTCATATAGGAGAGGAACTTGGAATCATCATCATCATGAAACTCACGTAACTACGCCAATATATATGTTGCGCGTGCACGGGGCCAATTCCCACACGCGACTTGTATAAGGGATATAGCCTACTGTTGGGCGATCTGACGTGTTGTGGTTTTCGAATTTGAGCTCGGCCTTGGCCGTAGGACATCCGAGTTAAGAAGCGGTTTACAACACCAGGTGAACACATACAAAATGAAGTAAAATGCAAGAGTACTGCAGCTTGAGTTTTGATTCACTCCATTAAACTTTATTCAGAACTGTCACAAGAGGTAGAGATACTGCCGAGGTTAACTAAAGTGGGTTAATTGCGTTAGGCAAAAATCTAAGGGCCTCCAACTCTTCTGAGGGTCAGAGTTAAGGAGGAGAAGGCTAGACAGGAATTTTTAACAGGTTCTCATGAACAGGGAGATAAGACAGGACTGACTTAATTTACAATTCAAGAAATAAATAAGTCTAAATTTGGGGGAGGGGAGGTGAAGGTTAAGTTCCCCCTTTAGCTGGAGAGCTAAAGGATTCTTGTCGTTAAGCGAAATTTAAACAGAGAGCAGAATTTTTAAAGATTCAAAAATAAATAACAAAATATAATTTTGCAGAGTAGACATCCTTGGGTGGCGACATAATGTCGGGGTTGTATACTGAGTACATTTCAAGTACATCGTTAGGTACAGTGCTAACAAGAAGTCTCACGCCTCTGTCTCGTCCCAAGCTCGTCTGTTAGGTATAAAATGGGCAGTCCTTATGGCAGCGGAGGTGTGTTCGGATTGGTGCACATAACTGCTCTAACCCAATCAATGACGTCCATTATTACGTCACCTGCTACTTACATTTTAGTGTTTAAAATACAAATGATTAAGAAGCAGAATGACCAAGTTTCGGGATGTTGGGATGGTTATGGAGCAATCCTAGTCATCATAATATTAGCTGGGCATTACATTATACCGTCTTAATATATACTGTAGAGAACGACTAATTCGGCAAATATCCCAAATCATGGCATGATACCTAAGTTATTTTGACGCAGGTCTAAATTATTTGCTCAAATGCAATGATTGATATTAGTAATTGTTGGGAATTATTGTCAATATTGTTGTTTGTGATACATATCCTACGTGAAGAATCTAATGACCAAATTCCTCAGTGAACCTCTCACGCGCTCGCATTTCGAGGAAGTCACGGTCGTCTCACTAATAGATAGTTTATCCATTGTTTTAAGTGGTAACCTATTCCATCTTATGAAAGTCATTAGTCTAAAGCAGTGATGCACAAACCCTGGCCCGCGGGCCAAATGTGTCCCCCACGGGTCTTTTCAGTGGCCCCACGGGTCTTTTCAATTCAATGAAAAAGTTAGAATATGAAAGTGACCCAATTTATGACTTAGATGGAAAGTAAGTAGGCTAATACATTTAGTTATTTTCTTCGCTTGGCCCTCACATCAAAAAAGTTTGTGCACCACTGGTCTAAAGCAAGACTGGTGGGCCGTGAATCAGAGAAATTTGCATTTGATTTGTTCATTGTAATTATTACGGAATATAGTATACTGTATATAGTAGTATATAAGAGTTTATTGGTAGCATATCATATGACAATTCCCATAAACATGTGATGGCCTCGATGTTGCCAGTTTTTATTTTTTTCCTGAAACTATTACCTTCTCATAGTTTGTTTCAACAATGCATATATTACCATCTCCACAAGCGTAGACATTGCAAGAAAAGATTCTAACTAAGGATAAGTAAAGTTCTTTCATGGTCACAATATACAGTATACTTTTATAGATGTCAAACATAAAAATATAATAAAATTCTATATTAACATAAATATATATTCGATACACATTTACGTCATGGCTTTAACATCAGTATTTCGTATAGCTTCCTCCGGCATCAATAATTTCTTGCAATCGTTGCGGCATAGAAGAGGCCAGATTGTAGGGAATGTTTAGTGTTCGGCGTAAGCTCTCCCAACTATTCCTCGTGTGAGCTAAAAGTGCCTCAAATGTTTTTTCATTGCGTTGCTCCCATTCGTTAATCATTATTGCCCAAAGGTTTTCAATCGGATTCATATCAGGTGAACGTGGTGGTAGAATTAGATTAATAATCTCTGGGTGATCTTCGTACTACGCTCTCACAACGTTACTCCTATGAATGGGACTGTTATCGTCCATTAAGTGAAATGGTTCCGGCGCTGGAACCAGATACGCACGAACACTGGGTAGCAGCACCTCTTCCAGTATCTGGCAATATTGCTGTCCAGTAAAGCGTCCATCTACTTGAGGTACTTCTCCGACACCATAGCCAGACATCCAGCCCCACACACCGAGATTGATGTGACCACTACGTTTGCTCGGGAAAACATTTCCTTCTTCATAGCGTTTTCCGCGCTGTTTCCAAAAATGCAGGGAACCATGACTATCTGTTGAAAATGTTTTTTCGTCACAGTACACAACTTTTCTCCAGAATTCTTCCTCCTGCGGCAAGTATTGCAAGGCAAATCCCATCCGCGCCTCTTTATGCTCAATCGTCAATGCAGGTTTTATAGCTGGACGGCGAGAAAATACCCTGCCTCGTGAAGTCTGTTGTTCACTGTATTTGCGCTACAACGAGGGTTCAGGTGTCTGTAAATATGCGTCGCTGGAACAAACGGATGCTCTCTGGCATGATTAACAATCGCAGCATCTTCCTCTTGAGATGTTGAACGCGGAGGACCAGACCTCGGCAAAGTAGCGATTGAGTTTTCTGCTTCATACCGATGAATCCACCATTCCACAGTGCTTCGATGAACGTCTAGTCGTCTTGATATTTCTCTTATTGGCACACCACATTCATGCAATGTCACCATTGCTCCCCGCATTGCCTGGGTCGTCTCGTGGTGCACAGACGGCCTTTCCATCTTTGTGTAAATGGCTTATGTGAAGCGTGCTGGACGATAAAGGAAATGAGGATACCATGCACCCCTTCTGAAATTGATTTCAGTTGTGAAGGGTACCAACCCTTCGAATGGTAATAATAATCAGCCAATTTCCTATTTTGTTGAACATATGCATAAAAAATTCGTCTTAAAAGCCAAGGATCCAAAGATTGTCAGCAATATTCATGCAATGTCACCATTGCTCCCCGCATTGCTTGGGTCGTCTCGTGGTGCACAGACGGCCTTTCCATCTTTGTGTAAATGGCTTATGTGAAGCGTGCTGGGACGATAAAGGAAGTGAGGATACCATGCACCCCTTCTGAAATTGATTTCGTTGTGAAGGGTACCAACCCTTCGAATGGTAATAATAATCAGCCAATTTCCTATTTTGTTGAACATATGCATAAAAAATTCGTATTAAAAGCCAATGGTCCAAAGATTGTCAGCAATAGTTTATACCCCAACTGAATATAATCAGCCATCAACAGTATAATCATATTTTATTTCCATAGCTACTCATGACTACTCTGTCATAGTAAATAACCTTATTATGACTTAGGTAGTAGTGGTAATTCTGAGTGGCGGCCTCTAGCCACATACGTTAAGCCTATCAGTGCGTCTAAGACCAGACTCTTCTGTTTCTGCCAATTCATTGTTAGTTTAAGGTATTTTGCTCTTTGTCTTTCTAGGTCTAGGGCATTAAAATAAATATTTGAGTTTCTGTTTAGCATTTCATATAAATTTCTCTCCTCTCCCTTAACACATCCCCGCGTTCATTTTAGCCCCCTCTCTCCCTTTCCTCCTCCCTTCGTAATTCCCCACCCAACCTCGTTTCCTTCGACATAGCAACGCTTACCTCCATCCTCATTCCACTTCCTTCATTAAACCTATTACCGCTTTTACTATCCCTTCCTTCCATCCTTCAATGCCAGCGTTCTTAAACCTAGCACATAAATTATATAATATGGAATCTAACAACTTAGATCTCTACGCATTCATGTTACTTGAAGACCTGTGTCTTAGGGGAATCTAAGTGTTGAGAGTGGGCTTGAGGGGTAGTCTATAGATTATTACAGATGACCTTGAACGCTCCAACTATTTAAAAATGATTATTTATTACGCACATCATATGGCATAATATGCACACGAATTTAAGTATCTCTTACACTATAGGAATGGAATTGAATCCTACCAGAGTTAAAAAGTCGCAAAATATGATAGATTAGTTTGTATTAAGAGGTTACTAAGAGAAAAGGATTTGGGATAGAGCGGAAGGCAGAGAGTATATTTTCCCCGAGTTTCGGTTATTATTAACGTTATATGGATACATTGCCGATGTCCCTGCTGAAGACCTCTGATGGGATGCGGTGTGATCAGAGAGAGAGAGAGAGAGAGAGAGAGAGAGAGAGAGCTTTTAAATCACACCTTTTAAATGGTTTCTGTGTAAGGGCTTCACGTATGTTATTTTAGTCCAGGGTAATTTATGTGGAGGTGTTAACGTAACTTGCACTTGGGACTGTTAATTGTAAGACAACTACCACAGCTGGGACTGAGACACGTTATCCCCTGCATACTCTATATACATCTATATACAGTATGTCTCCATATATAAATAGATAGAGTGATCAACACAAAGATAATGTGGACGTCATTGATGGGGTTAGAGCAATTATGTGCACCAATCCGAACACACCTCCGCTGCCATAAGGACCGCCCATATTATACCTAACAGACTAGCTTGGGACGAGACAGAGGCGTGAGACTTCTTGTAAGCACTGTACATTATAATTTTGGTACACTATAATTATGATTATAATTATCAATTAATTCATATTAAGTTATTATAGTTAATAAGTTTTATTAAAGTACAGTCAACCAGATAGGAGGAGATTAGGAAGACCCAAGGATACATGGAGAAGAACCATAAAAAGAGACATGGAAAGTAAAGACCTAAACCAAGAAGATATCCAAGAGCTGGTGCATGACAGAAATGAGTGGAGAAATTTCACTGCTGCCCTATGGACAACTTGATGTCCGAGAGGAATAAGCTAAGCTAAGCTAAAACAGTCAATTAGTTCATTACAGTTAATTAGAATTTTATAATACTCTATATTTATAGTTAACTATGGTGACTATTATTCTAGGATTAATTCGGTTCTCAGGGACGTATAAGGAAAGATAGATTAGGAGCATAACACAAAAGAACGTGGGCAACATACATATAACATAACACACATAATGTTATGCGTTACGAGCAAGCAAGAGAGAAGGTTTCGGACTCAGAAGCTCGATTCTAGGACGTCATCGGAATTCGTACACTCGCGTCGGCACCAACGTACGAATGCATAAAACACATACAACACGCAATAGGTTATGTACGTAATAAAAGTAAACATGAACGGATAGGTTGATAGGGCATAAGTAGGCAATAGGTAGATGAATGAACATATTAAATTCGAAAATAATTAAAAATAAAATTAATAAAATATGTCAAGGGACATGGACATATGAATGAACATGTCCAACAAGACACAACATATAAATACTGACTGTTGTTGTTTAGCCGATCAGCCCACCCTGATCGAGCAAGCCGGCGGCACGCAGGTAACCGGTCGCCCTCTCCGGAGTGGACCAGAGGTTCAGCGCATTAGTGATGTTGTGTTGTGTTCGTTGTTGTGCTAAAGCGGTACAGTCTGTTATAATGTGTTCAATTGTTTGTGGTGTGTCCTGGCACAGGTGGCAGGTGTCGTCTGTGGAGTTGTCTAGTCTGTGTTTTATGTCCGTAAGTTGGGGTGATGTCCACATCGGAATCGTGCTAAGTTAACTCGATCCGATCTGCTCAGGCTGATCTCTGACCTGTTAATGGGTGGCGGGTTCGCACCAACCGCATTCGGACCGAGTAGTGTCAGTGCCTTGTGGGTTAGGTGTGTGTGTGTGTGTGTTTTCTGTACTGTGTGATGTCTGTGGGGCGTGGTATGGAATGGAGTATTTGGTTATAATATCTCTCTGGTGTTACCTTAATGGTGCGAGGTGTCGGTGCATGATTGTACATGTAGTGGCAAGGGTGTTGTGGGTTAGTTGTCGCTGCTGCCATGAATTGTATTCCCCTCATGTTTAAATGTTCCCTAACTTTCAGTATTTTTGTTTCTGTGTGCAGGTGTTCTATTGGTGTTGTTTGAATACATCCTGCAATGATACGAAGTGCGTTGTTTTGTATTGTCTGTAAGGTGTTTATGTGCGTGTTGAAAATGGGTGCCCAGCATGGGCTAGCATAGTCCATAACTGAGCGAATATATTGTTTGTATATGAGTGATGTTGTTTCCTGCTGGTGTCCAAAGTTTGTGCCTGTTAGTACCCTATCGTGTTAAGTCTTGACGTACATTTGTTTTTAATGTCCTGAATGTGGTTTGCAAAAGATAATGATGTGTTGTATGTGACCCCAAGTATTTTGGTCCTGTGAGTGTGTGGAATGTTGGTGTTGTTTAGTGTAAGCTGTGGAGTTACCTGGTGTTCTTTTGTGTTGCTTGTAAGCAAGGTGATGGTTGATTTTGTGGGCGCTACTTTGAGTCTATCGTGTATGAGCCAGTCTTGTATACTGTTTATGTATGTTTGTAGCGGTGTCGATGTTGTTGTGGGTGGATGTTAGAGTGATGTCATCTGCATATGATGATAAGGTAAGCTTGTTATATATGGGTGTTGGAATGTCGTGCATGTATAAGTTGAACAGTGTTGGTGAGAGAACAGAGCCTTGAGGGACCCCGTTCGGAAAAAGCTTGTTTTTGGATGACTTGCCATTAACTGTGACATGTGAGTATCTTCCTGGAAGATAGTTGCTCAGCCACCTTTTGGTGTTATTGTGCATGTTTGTGTTGAGTATTTTGTTTATGAGAGGGAAGCGTGGGATAGCATCAAATGCTTTACTAATGTCTATTGTTGCTAATAGTGTACGTTGAGCTGGTCGTCTGGAGTTGATGCCATCCATGATGTGTTGCGTGATGTTATTGAGTAATGTCGTGGTTGAGTGGTGAGGTCTGAATCCATGTTGAGTAGGCGATAGTGGTATGTGTGGGTTGGTGATTTGTAAGATTAGTCTTTCTGTTACTTTGGAAGGTGTGCATAGTAAAGTAATGGGTCTATAGGAAGCTGGTTCTGTTGGATTTTTGTTTGGTTTGAGTAGTGTAACAATTTTACCTTGTTTCCATAGGTCAGGAATAATACAGTGTTGGTATGAATATGTGCTGATATTTGTGAGAGCTAGTATTCCCTGTGGGCCCAAGTGTTTAAGGTGTATGTAGATATGTTGTCTGGTCCAGTAGCCTCCGAATTCTTAATGTTTTTGATGATGTTGGTGGTCTGGTCTGCATTGAAGGGTGTAATGGTCGTGTCGAGTCTGTAGGTTTTCTTGTGTCTGGCTGTTTGTCTGGCTGCGTGTTTCTGACTTATCTTTGCGTAGTGATTAACTAGAATATTAGCTTGTTGTGTGTATGTTGGGATATTATTTTGGCTGCGACAGATAGCCGCGTGTGAGGTATGAATGCCGCTGTTAGAGTGGGTAATGCTGTTTATAGTCTTGTATAGCCTGGATGTATCTGTGGAGTGGTTTAGTGTTGTTATGAATTCCCTAAATGTTTCTGTTTGTTTTTCTTTGAGTTTGTTGTTTATTTCTGTGTTGAGCTGTTGTACCTGCTGTTTTATGGCTTCTGTGTGTGGTGTTTGTGTGTTATGTTTGAGGTTGTTACGTTGCCTTATGAAGTGGGCTATTTCTCTAGTGTAATTTGGGTTGTATTTCCTAATGTTGCCCTTGGGTATGTATTTGTTTGCATTATTGATGATCTGATTAAGTGTCTTGAGTGTTGTATTGATGTTTATGATGGGTGTGCTGTTTAATGTGGTGAATTGTTCCTCAGTCTGTATTTTGAACTGTTCCCATTCAGCTTTCTTGTAATTTCTGTAAGTGTGCCTAAGGCTGTTGGGGCAGAGTGTAGAACGTGTTGTAATGATGATGGGCAGGTGGTCTGATGACAGTTGTTTTTCTGTTCTCCAGTGTGTATGTGTTGCTAGTGAGGGGGAACAGAACGTTATGTCTGGGGAGGAGTTTGAGTATCCTGCTTGAGAGGCTGTTTAGTTGTGTGGCTATTTTGGCGCCTCTGGTGTTGCTTTGGTTGTGCGGGTACCAACTAGTGTCTTTAGCGTTGAAGTTTCCTCCTAAGATGACATTAGTAAGAGAGGCCAGATTGTGTAACTGTGGATTGTAATTGGCTGGCACCTGAGGTGAACTATCTGGTGGGATGTAAATGTTGATTAGTGTGGTGTGTTTTGCGCGTGTTTTAATGTTAACTGCCTGTATTTCTATCGTGTTATCTGCTTGGATTGTGTTTGTAATGTTTTGGGCGGCATCAGTGTAGCTAATCCTTTTACGTATGTAAGTGATGAGTCAACCCCCGTTACCTCCAGTACGTTCTTGACGGATCGCCGTGAAGTCAGGGATGGTGGATGTTTTGTGAGTGCGTTTTAGTTTTGTTTCTTGTGTAAGTGCTATGTGAATGTTTTGTTTGTGTACGAATTCCCTAAGCTGCATGATTTTGTTTGTGAGGCCATCTACGTTGTACTGTAATATGTTAATATTATACTTCTGTATGTGTCTCATGGTGCTATTGTGTCTATGTCTTTGTGTATGGTGACATGTGTAAGTTGTAGTGTGGCCTGGATTAGTCTTAATGTCGCCGGAGAGTAAGAGTAGTCCGGGGAGCACGCAATTGCTCCCCGTAAATGAAAAAATAGCACGCTGAGAATAGGTCCAGCCCCGGGAGCCGATCGGCACTCTGATCGTGCCACGCAACAGGCCGTCGACTGCCAGTCTGGTCAACCGTAGACAGCCCGCTGCACGGAGATTTGAGGAAGTTTGGCCACCAGCGCGTTGATGTTTCGGTTTGACGTCGCCTCTTCTTCGCGTTGACGTGTCCCGCGCTGGAGGATACAGACACTGTTAGAAGCTTCCTCGTCAGCTGCTAACACTTTTTTCACGTTGTTCTAGCTAAATGTTCAGAGGTTTTTTTATAAACAAATCTCAGTTTTCTGCTCAAAACGGCTCTTTCTACTTTTAAAATTGATTATTCAAGGAAGGAAGATGTTGACTTCTATTTTGCGGCAACAGTTGATGATATTTATGTTACTTTATTGATTAATGAAAATGATTAGGATCTTCAAGTTATAAAAGATTTCTTTCGTAATAATTGATAAATACGAAACACAAACCGTATATGCAAACAGGATGATGATGCTTAGACTACTCAAGTTGATGACTTATATATGATAGTATACTAGCTGTTCTGCCCACCATTTGCTTGGGGTGTGCTGATTGTATTGAGTTTGAAGCTTAAGATTTTCATGGTTTCTTTTCTGTAGTTTTATTAACCAAATAATTGAACCCCCAGTAATTGGGGGGCCTGCGAGTCCTCCAATCACTGGGGTTCAATTATTTGGTCAATAAAATTAAAGAAAAGAACGCAGCCAAGAAACTCTTGAGCTTCACATTGTGTAGGTTCCGCAATTACTGGGGGGTTCAATTATTTGGTCAATAAAACTACAGTATAGTCATGAAAACCTTAAGCTTCACAAATCTTGACACAATGTGAAGCTCAAGATTTTCATGGGTGCTTTCTTTTCTATAGTTTTATTAATCAAATAATTGAACCGACAGTAATTGGGGGTTCTCCGGTCCCACAATTACTGGGCTTCTCCCCCCAATTACTGGCAGCACCGCCCGTAGGGCCCTGTTTAGCTAATTCAGCTCTTTTTAGAGACCCAAAAGTTAATAAGCGGACAGACAGAATTACACATAACTTGCTTTTATATAGTAGACTAGCTGTTTTTGCCCGCGCTGCTAGGCTTATATACTAGATAATCAAGTTGTCATTAGTATATTTGTCTTTCCTGGAGGTAATTTTAGTTTTGTAAAGCCATTTCTATTTGATTGGAGGTAAGGAACTAAGTAAGAATGTGGAAATTTATCGTGCGATTTTAAATGTCAGATTCGAATGAGTTAGGCTTAATGATTTATTGTATTAAGTTATTGGTATTCAGCTTATTTTTCAATTAACTGCTTTTGCTTTTGATTTGACTTAAATGTTCACACTATTATTAAGTTCCTCGTATTAAACTGAATTTTTTTATTGATTACTGCGTGGTATTTAGTGTTATTATGATTAAATACCTTTCTCTCTAAGGTTAAATCGCAGTTTTCCAACTCCACCCGAAATCGAAAATTTTTAATTATTCAAATCGTTTTTTATTTTTCGTCCTATTCCTCAATTATTGGGGGTTCAATTATTTTGTCAATAAAACTATAGAAAAGAACGCAGCCATAAAAATCTTGGGCTTCACATTGTGTCAAGATTTGGGAAGCTTAAGATTTTCATGACTATAGTTTTAGTGGTACTTTTCCGCTATATTCCCGCAATTTTAATAAGCCCCAATGTCAATCGCCCTTGACGATTAGTAAAGTTTACTCGTGATATTTTCGTTGTTTTGTGTATATATATATATATATATATATATATATATATATATATATATATAGTTACCGGTTTATAGCGTAATGTCGGCACTATAATAATGATAATGGCTAATTGATTGATAATGATTGATTGTTAATGATAAGGATGGAGTCACCAATTTATAGTTACCTACGGCTCACCGATTTGATGTGGCTAATAAATTAGGCTTACTATAATTACTGAATAAAATTGAAATGAAATTAGGGGTCACCAATTTGGGTCTACTGCCCAAGTAAACAATATTTAATAAGGAGAGAGAAATTACCTTGTTGTTTTGTGTTTAATTAGGAAAATAAATCAATTATTTGTTCACAGCGATTAACAGATCAATAAAGGTATTTATAATGATTAACAATTATATAACGGCATTTACACTATGCTAAAGATGACTGGTTCTTAGCAATAAGGAATGGTTATACACAGTGGCGCATTTACAGTGTGCGGGGCCTTGGGCAAACTATTTCTCGAGATGTATTATTTTAGTGTGTTAATGAATGACAATATTTTGTAATGCACATAACAGATATATTTTTTTAACACACACAAAACACATGCGGAAGCCATTCGGCTTATTAATGTGATATTAAAGACTATAACTTAACTATGTATACATATAGTGTATACAGCTACACTAGTAGGCTACACGGTTGTAATGCACTTAATAAACATCTACACAGTTATTGTAATGCACTTAATAAACAGCTACACAGTTGTAATGCACTTAATAAACAGTTAAACTGTACAGCTTACTGTACTGTAGATAGAGTGTAGATTTGTAATGAATACTACCTAGGACGCTTCCTGGCTTTTTGTTTGGAAAACTGCGTGATTGTGTCCTCGAAACTCATCGACTGCAACACCTCATGCTCTATACTCAACAGCGCCAGGGACGAAAGGCGTTCCTGGCCCATTGTGGAGCGAAGGTAATTTTTGATCAGTTTGAGTTTCGAGAATGAACGTTCACCAGAACAATTCGTGACAAACATACACAGGTATATTCTCATTGCTATTTCCATATTTGGGAATGTTCCTTTCAGTTCGTTTGTGTTCATATGCCGATAAAATTTGTTGCACGTCTTCACGGTCCGTCTGGGATTCTGTTTCACTTTCGGTGAGTTTCATTAGGGCAGCGAACTGCACAACTTCTGTTACCAGCTCTTTCTCCAGATCAGCCGGATAGCATTCTACTAGATGTTCAGCTGACCGTCAAAGACTGTCGATGTCCAGGACTAGAAGGAAATACAAAAATCCAAATCTTTTCTGCAGGACAGCGTACGTACGCTTCTAGACGAGTGTTCAGAGTGGTACACAGTTTATCAATTATCGGTAGAAATGCAGTGGTCCGAAATTAATCTCTTGGTGTCAGGTTCGTATCTTCGGCAGTTCCGATTTCGTCATGATGACGCTTTCTCTTCTTTGTGCGTTGAGTCGATTCCTTGTATACTCGATGACCACACTTTCCGATGCCCTGGTCCTCGAATTCGTCAAATCTTGATCTGAGATCTTCAACAAATTGCAGTAGTGATTTCATCAAGAGGGTAGCTGAGTCTAACGACATTCCTTGTTTTTGCAGAGATGCATTCGTTTTTTTAAATCGTTCGAGAATAGTGTTCCATAAAACCAATAAAATGGTTGTTTCGAGTTGTTGAAGCTGTTTAGACAATCCCCTGGCTTCGATCCTGGCTTCCACAGTTTGGCTGGTATCTGCTGCTAGCTCATCCAGTACCACGATATTCTCGGCGTAGCCTTCGGTTAAAGATTGGACGGCATCTGATCTGGCTGACCAGCGGGTATCGGAGAGACCTTTGTCGACCTTTAGCTTCTCACTACGGGAACTACTATCAAGAACCTCTACATGTCGACGCCATCGGTATGTCGAGGAGACGAGAAACGTGTAGACATTCTGAATGAGTATAAACAATTCAACGGCTGCTGTGCAACTGTCCACTGCTGATTTACCCACAAGATTTAGTGAGTGGCACATGCATGGCATAAACTCAGCATACAGAGATTTTGACTTGATGTGGCTCTTTACGCCGTTGTATTTCCCTGTCATATTGCTTGCGTTATCATAAGACTGTCTTCTGCAGTCTCCAATTCGAATGCCATGCGTCTCTAGAAAGTTGAGGACCACGTCGGCGATTCCTTTCCTCGTATGTGTGTTCATAGGTATGAACTGTAGAAATCGCCCGATGGACCCAGACTCAACCACATATCGGACGGTGAAGCACAGTTGATCGGGTGGGAAACATCAGGCGTAGAGTCGACGGATAGAGAGTAGTATTTTGACTGCTGGATTTCTTGGATAATTGTCTGAAGTACTTTATCGGCCATCAACAGTATGAATTCCTCACAAATGAAATGAGAGAGATACGAGGTGTGTCCGCTACCTTTGTTGGCATGCTCGCTTATATGCGCAGCTAGAAAACTGTCATACTTACTTAAAAGTTCCAAAATTCCGTAATAGTTGCCGTTGTTTGGTGAACCGAAACGGAAGTCGTGTCCACGATTTGCTAGTCCTCGTGACGTGATATACTTGAAAACGTCGACACAGCGCCACAAATCTTCCTGCCAGTAGTTGCACTCCTTTTCAAACTGGTTCACCAGTTTCGAATCAACACGGCCGGAGACAGACTTTCTAACCAACAAATATCTCATCGACTCCATATGTTGCTCACATTTTCCGTGTGCTTCGACCGATTGTCTACCATGCTTCCAGTCGTTGAACCCGATTGTGAACTTGCTGTCCGCCCTCGACATTAATTTACAGACAAAACAGTAAACACAGCCTGTGGACTCAGAATAGCACAGCCATAACACTTCAATCCTCTCATTCGTCAGGCTATGTTTCTTAACAAATAATGTCTTCGTACATCGGCGTGTTGTACCGCTTTCAGTAGTTGAAGAGTTACTGAAGTCGCTGTCATAATTTCGGCAATCTGATGTTCCCCGCTCTATCCAGAACTCTCTAAAGTCATCGGTCAGCACTTGTGACCACAAACCAATGTCATTAATTGCATGTCCTGAAGCTGGTGGGCCTGCTGAACGCACTGACGTAGACGGGTCTTCTGAAGACGCAGCTGCTGATGTAGCGGAGGCAACTGGTGGGCCTGCTGAAGGGGTTAACGTAGACGCGTCTTCTGAAAACGCAGCTGCTGAAGTAGCGGAGGCAGCTGGTGGGCCTGCTGAAGGGGCTGACTTAGTTGCTGATGATTTAATCCAATTAGTCAGTTTCGACACCGTCGTAAGAAACTCTTCTCTGCGCTTCTTATCCTTACGCTTTTCACTACCGGGTTTATTTTTCCTCCTTCGATCCCGGTCACGGCTCGTTTCCATGTTGTACGTATTACAATGCCAACAATAAGAACATAAATCATGAATCTGCAACAGAAACAACAAGAAGTAAGTAAGTAACAACATTAGAAATGAGTAACACTAACAAGAACAACAAATTAAACATCATCAAAGAGGATATTAGAATGCCTGATGCCATGCCGCCTGCCGGAAAAAGTAAAACTCGTCGCAGATGGCAAATACGTGACGTTTAATTTTTTTCAATTGAAATTTGCGGCGCCCATCGGGCGCGGGGCCTTGGACATTTGCCCGGTGCGCCACCCCCTAAATGCGGCCCTGGTTATACAGACTAATTATTAATTAAATACGCTAATTCAAATAGGCTAATGAGATGATGTGCCGAGTGAACACAGAATAAATAATGAAGTCTTTTTGATAACAGAAATAATGAAAGTACAGTACGGCACAGTATATGGATTAGGTTGGAAAAATGTAATGCATTAAAAGAGCACATAAACAATAAGATGCAAGATAAGTAAATTATACGAGTGAACACAATAACAGGGTGATACAACACTACGGTATTGGTACAACACTTGAATATGCCTACTGCGGTCTTAACGCGAGAGTTAGTTTGACCGGTACTGGGAACACTTTAGGGCCTACGTGATTAGGCAGAGCTTGTGGAAGCACAACGTAACAAAACACTGTATGCCGAGAGAGGGCCGAAGTAGCTTACCGAAATGATGAATAACTCTGGAGATTGAAGAAACCTACATAAAGGTTTAATCGTATTGCGTTTACCGTAGACGACTTTGGAGTCTGTAGGCCTACGTGAAGTACTTGTTAAACAGGCGCCGATCGACTTGTGGTGAAGGATAAGTGAAGTACGAAATGGGTTTGTGGCTCGTAGCTTAATAGGAGGTTTACGGACCTGGGCCTCAAAGGGTGTTTCTGTAGTCAGACTGGCCTTGGCGGAGAGAGGATGAGTGTTGACAGCCGGTAGAGATTTGTTGCAGAGGGGGCCAGCGGAAAACGTCTACAGCAGTGATGTTGTTTCTTGCAGGATGGAATTGTAGAGTCCCTCAAGTGTTACTTCGTTTCTTGAATGGTTGAAATGTGACTTGAAGTCCTGAGGCCGGCTGAGGTCGAAGCTGCGCTACGTGAGGTGAGAGTCACAAGGAGAAGTAAAGAGCGGAGTGGGGACCTTACTTGATGATAGACTTCGTGTAGGCTCGACCGGAGCCTTGGAGGAACAGCAGGCCGCTCTCCGGCCGGAAAGCGGGTGGCTTGACGAGTGGTGCTACTGACGAAGGTACTGAGAGTGAAACGTGACGACCAAGACGAGAAAATGACTAGTGAGAAGTGAGAATGATTTGAGGAAGAAGCTGCATTTTATAGGCCTTGTTGACGTCCTCCAGTGGTCGCTTTGGGAAATACCACAGAATCTGTGTTTCCTGTGTGGGCCTGTTTCATGCCTACGTGTATAGCCTTTGTTTTGATTCCATGATGTTTGAGAATGGCGAGGAAAGGAATTTCTCTGTCTGACCGATATATATATATATATATATATATATATATATTGAAGCTTGAGCTTTTTTTAGACACCCAAAAGTTCACGGACAGACAGACTCACAGACAGAATCACACACAACTTGCTTTTATATAGTAGATATACTATGGGGAAGTTATAATGCATTGAATACTAAGATGTCAGTTTAAAGATTTAGTATTCAAGGATGATAAATGCGAGAGAAATCAATCTACTTTATGACATCATAGTCCACACATTATACATTATACTTTAATTCATAATTAATACGTTATAGTTATTTAATTCGGATGTATAAGTTATTATAGGAAGAAATAAGGGAAATAAATTGGAGGGACAAGGTAATGAAGGGTTTACAGTACTGGTAGAGAGTGAATGAAACTATTAATTAAATATATATGTTACTGACAAAGCCCGGTAGTTGGACAATGCGCGCTTTGTCTGAACGCACCGCGCAATGTCCTCTCTCATTTGACATAGTCCGAAATATATAAATAGTTCAGACTTTGACCAGCCCCAGCTGGACAAAGCGCATAGTCCACCCTCATTTGACAGAGTCCGAAATATGCAATTGTATATACTATATATATATATATAATCAAACTTTACTTAACCTAACCTAACCTATCTTAACCTAACCTAACCTAATTTAATCTAACCCAATACAGTTGAACACTCATACGTTGTTCAGACAAAGCGCGTATTGTCTAACTGCCGCGTTTTGTCCGTAACATATACACTTACTGTATATCTAGTAATAATAATAATAATTAACAAATTAGGTGCATTTGGGGATGAACTAAGTAAATGAGTGAGGAATTCCAAACAAGGGTTTAAATCATGCTGCATTAAATATGTTTGTATAATCTGATAAAATATAAGGATGGAGGGTTAGATGTAAGATAATAACAATTAATTATAATCGATTCATAACAGATGGAAAATGGGGATATGGGAAATATCCTGATGGAAATCTCAAATAATCTAAACAGCTGATTGTCTTGTTTGTACTTTAATGGAATGAAATTAAAGGACATTCGCGAGCGTACTTCTCATGGCACAAACATGGTTACAGTCCGAACATAGGAATGGTAGATCACATGGTTGTGATATATATATATATATATATATATATATATATATATATATATATATACAGAGTGTCCCAAAAAATGTTTACACATCATATTAACATATATATAAATAAGCAAAATAGGCGGATAGTAAATAGATAGCAAATAGGCTTCTTTAATGTTTAAATGTTCGAAATATCAGCCAGCAGCGTCAATACCTTCATGGTTATGCTGCTTACTTTAATGTTTTAAATGTTCAAAATGTCCGCCACTAGCATCAATACATTCTTGACAACGGCGCGCAACAGATAGGCATACTGTTCGGATTGTTCGGAGTGGAATGTTGGCACAGGCTATTTCAATTTCGTGTCTCAAGGCCTATAGTGTCCTTGGTTTTTCAGCATACACAGTGTTCTTCAGAGTGCTCCACAAGTGAAAGTTTAAGGGTGTTAAGTCAGGAGATCGTGGTGGATACTCCGTACATCCCCTACGTCCTATCCATCTTCTAGGAAAACAAACATTGAGAAAATTTATAACGTCATTGTGGTAATGTGGTGGCGCGCCATCCTGTTGAAAGTAACACTCTTCTTCCAAAAAAAGAGCTCTGATTGAAGGTACAATGTTGTCTTGCAGCATTGATAAGTAAGCAGCCCCTGTGGCAGTGTCCTCAAAGAAAAATGGCCCTATCAGTCCTCTGGAACTGACACTCCTGGTTGATTAAGTGCTCGTTCTTCTGTTACGTTTGGATTTTCGGTGGCCCAGTACACACAGTTGTGTCGATTGATAGTACCATTAAGTTTAAAAGTGGCTTCATCGGACCAAACAATGAAATCAGGAAAAGATTGTTTTTCATCACACATGTGCAAAAACCACTCACAAAATTCTTTCCGACGATCTGGATCGTCCTCATTCATTGCATGGAGCAGTCTACGTATGTACGGTTTCCACTTTTCACGTCGCAAAATGCGATGAACGCTGGATTTAGAAACACCAGTCTCACGAGAACATTGCCTTGTAGACTTATTTCGAGAGTTTGTGAAGGCCTGTAACACGGTCTCAACACTTTCATTGTCAGTTGAAGTGAGACGTCTTCCAGATCGGCCTTTGTTGACGTTTTTCACTGTTCCGTCAGTCTCAAACTTATCACGTAATCTTGTAATTGTTAACCCGTGATGGTGGTAATGTTCCAAACTCATTTCTCCAATGTCTCTGTACCTCAGCCACATTCTCCGTCTTCCAGTAGTGCTTCAGAATCCACTTATGTTGCTCAAACGATAACTGCAATGCCGCCATTTCCTGTAACAAGGGATACTACTGTTATTTAAGTACAATACACCATTACTATACTACTATACTATTATTACTAAGTACTCTAAATATACTAATACATCAGCGCATATTACTATCATCTAAAGTGTGCATGTTGATAATATATATATATGTTAATATGATGTGTAAGCATTTTATTGGGACACCCGGTATATATCAGTGGCGTTGGGTGAACTATAATTTACCCATGGTTAATTATTTTTCTAAAGATAGTGCTCTCACCTCATTTGCAGAGTAACTCAGCTCGTCTGTTTTTCTGTTCTGCGAATTTCTTGATGACTTTCTTGAAATTTGCTATTTTTGTTATAAAGTCTCTTTCAATCGAAAGGACTGCCGTTCCATTTAATCGGTCTTGTCCGATGGTGTTCCTCAAGAAGGTTTTCTTCTTTTTTCATAACACTGAAACATCTTTCAGATTTAGCTGTTACGATGGACGATGTTAGGCCAATGTTTAACAGTTTAACTGTGTCAGAAAAAGCAGACATCAAATTGTTTTCAGATACAAAACAGTACAATTCATTAATTGTTTTTATATTTTGAAATTCTTCACTGTTGTATAGAACGCGTAGGTCACTTTTTAGTTTTTCTCCAAAAAATTAATACAATTTATAAGATTCACGTATATTTGTAGGAAATTCTTTTCTGAATCCAACAAATTTTGTAGGATCAACTAAAGTGAATCACTCAAGATTTTCAGTTGCACCAAGGTCTTCAGTTTCTTGTAGCATAAGATCACTGCATTCGATTGCACAGACTTTTTTGTTGTCTTTTCTTCTTCGTTTCGTTTCAGTAGTTTGTTCCGAATCATTAGGTAACTGTCACACCTTTCGACGAATTTCTTTTATAGATGTACAAAATTAGTGAAGATGCTGCTTGACAGAAACAGGCGTTGTAATTTTTTTTAAGAATGTTATAGAATAACTCAATTACCGGCATAATTTCACTAAATATATTAAGAAAGAAAATGAATGAACTGATCATTCTCCAGGAAGTTAAGTAGAGCACTTGCTTGTGTTATTGACACTGAGTCCCATCCAGGTTCATTCTTGATTCATTCGAAGCACTGAATCAATGATACTTTAGTTTCATACACGGAATTTACGACTCTGCTCTGAAAATTCCATCTGGTTACAATCGCACAAGGCAGACGTTCTCCTCAAACGTCTTGCAGCATAGCTGTTCTTTTGAAAGAATGTGAGAAAAAAGAGGAGAATGAAGGCAAGTTAGCGAAGAATATCAGAGCAAACGTTTTGCATTACAAGGCTTAACTGATGGACATAGCAGTGTACAAAATGAGCATGAGAATAGGCTTCTCTTATCAATTTATGTACTCCGTTAGGTTCGCCACTCCTCATTGGAGCACCATCATAAGCCAACCAACTTATTTTTCAAATTGTACACCTAGATTTCTTCAAGAATGCACTTAGTTGTGCCAGCAGCAGATCTATCTTTTAGTTCTACAAAGCCATGGAATTTTTCCACTATTTCAGTGCCCATGACAAACCGCAATATAATAACAAGTTGTGATATATTGCAAATATCCGTGGTTTTATCACCCTGAACTGACACAAACATTGCTTCATTGACTTTCTCGTGTAGAGCATCTTTATAAGCGGAAAGCACACAGTCCAGCAACTCATTTTGGATATTAGCAGAAGTGTGTTTTGAAACAGTTGCATTTTGTAAGTGTTCGTGCAACTGACTGTCTAATTGGCAAGTTCACTCAAAAGATCCAAGAATACACCTTTGTTGAGAGATTTTTCTGTTTCATCATGACCTCGGATAGCAAGTTCATGGTTGCCACAAAATTTTAAAGTCACTGATTCTATTTAAAACCTGCCTATTCCTGTCTACTAATTCGTTATGCCGTTGGACTGAAATCTTATGCCCTGCGTCTAATTGCGTTGCAGTATTCACTTTTCCAAGTAAGTTTGCTTTTAAAGAATTACCTATGTGACAAGAAGTTTGTTCATGAGTTTTTATTCTTCCTGAAAGATGTTTCAGATCTTTTAGTCCAAGCAATTTCACCTCCAAACAACAAACAATTGAAACAGTATAAACTTTTACGATTTTCACTAGCTGTTAGCCATGACTTTCTGTTATACCATTCAATATTAAAGGTTCTTGATTGTGTTTTGTGTTTGATTTATTAATATATTAGGTTGATGAGGCCCTAATTCTATAATTAACAATTTAGTTTGTAAATCTAATCCACTAAATGGATTATCTAATAAAAAGTCAACCTTATTCATTGTTAAGCACTTCAATCGCGGGACAGCCTGTGAGCGACTAGGCACAACACAACTACGTTTAGCTCGAGCTGACGCGCGACTTATTTCAGCTAGCCCCGTTTACCAGACTCACATCCGGGTCCCCCTCCCTCCTTCTTCCTTCCTTTCCCCCGCACTCCACCGTGACAATCGTGAAGTAGCCCCACTGGCCAACGTTTTTGCTGCTACCAGCTACCAGCGTACAGAAGAAAGGTTTTGCTTATACAGGGTGTTCAAAAAGTCGCATTACAGTTGGAAAATTTATTTATTTACAATACTGTATAATAAAAATTTTCCATAAATTATACATTATTGTAAATAAATAAATTTCCCAACTGTAGTGCGACTTTTTGAACCCCCTCTATTATTGGCAACTTTTACGTATATTGAATTTGAAAGGTGGAATGAATGGCAATTTATGGTCAACTTCGGATGTTTCATAAGTGATGAAATATTCATGCGGGGCTAAGCCCCGGAAGCCCTCATGCACGCGATGCCACTGATTATTTATATATAATATATATAGATATATATATATATATATATATATAATATATATATATAACACGAATGAACAGTCTAGGGTGGATCACTTTTCACTTTTTTTTAAATTTATAACTGGTCAAAGTTTCCCTTGATTTGGTTCAGTGGAAGTACACACTGACCCATTTTACCAAAATCGATAATATTTAGGGGTCGCGCATCGACCTTGAAAATTTCAATTTTGGAAATTTGGCCAATTGACAATTTTTTACTGAATAAAGATAAATCATCAAATGACCATATTTTCTGAATCCTCTCAGTGAAAGAAATCCTCTCAGATACTTACCAAGTTTATAAGACAAGTGGTTTAGAAGTTATACTCACCTTGAGATAGCATTAAAATTTAAAAACCGTTTTGTCCCCGTACCTCCATATGCTGTCTGCCATTGTCTGCTTTTAGGATAAGATAAAACGAATAAGAAAGATCAAATGTATTTTGTATAAAACGGTTTACCGATATCCTAAAGGCACTTACTCCGGTGCCCCTAACTAGGTTCAAAACTGTATGAATCGTGGTTAGAACACACGTCATCTTAAGGCGTGCGCCATGTACTCTCTCTGACAACTCCCTTTCCCTCTGCGCTACGTCATCTTGGCAAGTGACGACTTCTTGAAGTCACCGAGTTCTTTCCGGCTCTTTTCCACGAGCTGAAGAAGACCCTGCAGCTGTGACTCGTCTTTTGTGACAGTGTTCGCGTAATCTTCTATCAGTTTTATCCCTCTCTCTGCCACGTCGTTGGTAACTTTCAGATGCGAGATGACATTCTTCAGATCACAGTAGTTCTTATCTTGATCCCACTATCACCGGCAGAGTGAGCCACGTAGACGCGCACACCTGCAGGCCTGTGACACGAACCAAGATGACTCATCGATCAGGTCCGGAAGGCGCGTCGTGTCATCAACCGAGACGTTGTCATACGTGAAGTCCTCGGGCACAGCGAGGGCGTCACAGCTTCTTTGCCATCTCGTGCTTCACAGTGTCTTCCACTTTGTCACTGCAGAGGGCGAAAACGACGGTCTGAGGCCTCAGATACCACAAGTGCCGCCTGATCACTGCCAGTGAAGCCTCTGCAATCTCGCGATCCACAGCCCTGTACTGCAGAAGACGCTGGTACAACACAAGGTCATTCAGCGGGGCATCAGCTGCGACAGGAGCGCCAGCCAGGCAGGTGCGTAGAGGAGTGCAGTAAATAGTACCATCTCTGAAGTTTCTGTACCAGCTCGTCGTCGAACTCCAGCTGACCGCTGAAACATCAGGAGCTTCGTGTAGTAGATGATCTGAAACGAATACGCGCACTGTGGATGTATAAATACCGATACCACTCCATATAAAGTTTGTTTAATGGTAAATTATTTATCTTATTTTTTTCTGGTAGGGACTTCAAATGGCCATCCACCTCGCATGATGGTAGGCTCCTGGGCGCATGAAGTGTGTGCCACGACGACGACGTGGATGGGCCCCGAGTACCAGGAATGTAATCTCCGCCACTTCTCGGTAGTCTTCTCTGACAAGACCAGAAGCAGGTGCTGAGGAACTTGACTGCCTCATCTCGGAGCTCCATCAGCCACGTCACCTCCGCCAAATGCTCGATCTCCAGCTCGCGATAAGTCGAGAGGTCGAGCTTGTCCCACCTGAAAGGGGAGTTATGAAAATATTGCATGAAAATGACTGAAGTTTCCCTTTTCGACTGCTATTAACATCATTAGTAGAAGGACGCTGATATCTCAATTGCTCTGAAGGCAAAATATCATTGGAGAAAACAAATGCGCCTTAGACTTGAAATTCACCTTCTCCTCAGATACTGGAACAAAGGTTCAGTTGGTGCTGTGGTTCTTCCAAAACGCGGTGATGACCACTGCCCCCACGATGAGCTCCATACGTGATGGCGACATCCCAGCTGGAAGAGCGGTTTACCAAGCATGTTCTCCAGCCGGGCCACCGCACCCTACACCCTCCCGCATTGGAGGAAGTTGTGTCGAAGCACAGTCCAATCACGTGTTCTCGCATCCCCAGTCTTTGAGAGCACGAAAGGTCGCCTGGGCCTGGGACAGACCGGTGCCGTCAGCAACAGTCGGAACGGCCAGCAACTTTCCTTCTGTGCATTGGGGAGCTCCGGAGATGAGATCGCCTGGCGGTGCCTCCAATGATCAAGAGAGTCTGAAACGTATGTCATACATGCCAATCCATTATCGTCCACTGGAATATGTCAATCCACTGTCGTCACTGGACATGTTAATTCACTGTCGTCCACGGTGAGGGCAAAACTGACCTTGATTACTTTACCGTCCCAGTGGACGACAGCATGCCTCGGAGATACGAAGGATTTCTGCACAGCTGTCGACACTTCACAACGATGTGCCACTCTTCCACGGCGAGACGTGTCCTTCAAGATACTGAATTTGTCCAGGTCTGCGGGCGGAGCTGCCGAACGTAGGACTGCCGCCACGACACTTGCCACCTATGTGCCAAATTGAAAGGAAATTGACAAGGATGCGTATGGTTTTTATGTGACAAAATAATCACTAAATTTTCCGTCGTTACGTCTATTATATCTCTGTCAAGGAAAGATCATTACTGATATATACACACCTGATTATTGGACATCCGGAAGCGATCAGCCACTTCAATAACAGCCGGTGCATTGAGGATGCGGTGAGGAATGCTGATTGATACAGTTGATTCTCTCGGCTGTCGGTATGGTGGTTCTAGCTGTGATTCGGAGTTGCTCGATGATCTGCTTTCTATAGATTCATCGTCGCTCTCAGCTTCGGTTCCTAATTTCGTTTTTGAGGTGCCTGGCTCATCACGAGATTGTTGTCTTGAGAGTTGCCGTTTTCTCTTGACAACGAACACTTTATCATTCCCACTCATTGTTGCCTGGCGCAGGCCCCGTTGATCCTCATAAAATTTTTATCTTCTCGTTTGTTGTTGTCTGAGGCAGTCGACTTTTCTGTATCTCTTCATAGCATCGGGAGCTCCGATGTCCCAGAACTTGTTCAGATTTTCTGAAAACTTCTCCCTGCCTTTTCCCGCGTCACTGTCTTTCATCTTGCTCTTCTGCAGCGAGCGCCACTCTTCCAACAGTAACTCCAGTTTTCTTTGGCAGTTACGCCTCGTGATCGTCATTATACGTGCCATGTTCCAAAATGCCAGAACATTGGCCACCGTGTCTTTTACGGCGGCCTTCCTGTCAGTAGTTTCCTGCTTGGCATAGAAGAAGTACTGGAGAACTTGATGGGTGGTTGGCAATTTGGCACCACCGATCGAGGAAGATGGCTGACCAATTAAGAAGACGTCCGTGGCTGACATTAGAGAAGGTGGTGCTGTTGTTGCTGCTTTCTCTTTTCCAGAATAAGTAACTTTCAGAGTCTTCCCACTCCTGGTTGTTAACAGTTTATCCATTGTACTAAAGTCTAGACTTATCAAACAATCATTGACACAGTTGATCTGTAAAAAGCAAAACTGTGATTAGTAAAAATATTGGTCATAGACATAGCGTGTGTGTGTAATTGGGATTTTAGGATGCGCCAGCTACTGATGCTATGATTACGTCCATAACGGGGGACAAATACGATATTTAAATTTTAATGTTATTTCTAGGTGAGTGTAACTTCTAAACCACTTGTCCGATCAACTTCGTAAGTATCTGAGAGGATTTCTTTCACTGAGAGGATTCAGAAAATATGGTCATTTGATGATTTATCTTTATTCAGTAAAAAATTGTCAATTTGGCCAAATTTCCAAAATTGAAATTTTCAAGGTCGATGCGCGACCCCTAAATATTGATCGATTTTGGTAAAAATGGTGTCAGTGTACTTCCACTGAACCAAATCATGGGAAAAACTTTGACCAGCTATAATTTTAAAAAAAAAGTGAAAAGTGATCCACCCTAAATTGAACACGCGTGAAATAAAAATACCCAGGATTTGAAGCTGGGACCTCTTGAATAGGAGTCGGGAGTGCTCCCATCACATTACGGCGTGTCGTATATTTAAACAACCGAAGAAACATATATCGTGTCCAGAGGTGTTTTACGATGTTAACCCTACCGCACTGAAGGTAGTGGCAGCATAGATCGATAATACCCCCCAGTGTTATACCACAGAAATTTGAATATATATATATATATATATATATTTTTTTTTTTAACTGCAAACAACACAGTATAATTAATGTAAAGAACGACGCTTGTGTAGAAGAGCGTTCCGCACAAGATGAGGAGGGAGAACGAGCAAATGAAAAATGAGGGACCTCCCCTCTACACAAGCGTCGTTCTTTACATTAATTATACTGTGTGTTGTTTGCAGTTAAAATGTATATATGTACGGCATGCGAAGGTGCCCCCTCAGGGCATTTGATTCCGCTCGTATGTAGGAGAATTACGAGTACTGACTAATCAGGGGTACCTAGAGTGGTACATATCTCGGCGAGACAGAGGGTGGGTAGTGTCGCTGGGATGGGAGTATTAGATTGAGGGAATGAGAAGGTTCAGTTATTGAATATGTGGGAGGGGAGGGGTATGGATTTAGATGCAGTGAAGTAGTTGGGAGTGGGTGAGGTATGAAAAAATCGCTTCCGCTGAGAAGTGGGGCCCTTCGGCGAGTATGGACTGGAGACGTTCGGACGTAGGGATGCGGGACAGGTAGGGGAAACAGCTGTGGCAGAGGTCAGACAGATTCGGGCATTCGACCAGGAGGTGGACGCCGGTGATGGGGTTATGGCAGGTCGGGCAGAGCTGGGCTGGCAATTTAGCCATAAGGTGATCGTGTGTGCTTCGTGTGTGCCCTAGGCGGAGACGGGCTAGAATCACTTCTTTATGACGGGACCTATGGAATGAGGAAGCCTAATATCCAAGTTGTGGTTCCATTCGCTGAAGTTTATTGTTTATAGCCTGGTCCCATTCCCATTGCCAGATGGAAAGGAAGTGGGAGCGGAGAGTCGGGAAAAAATCCGTGAAAGAGAGGGGCCGGGTGGAGACTGGCAATGAGCAAGCGGACTTCGCCTCACGATCCGCTTCCTCATTACCCCGGATACCGACATGTGCCGGGACCCAGCAGAAGGTGACCGTCTTGTGTTAAGATGTCGTTAAGGAGTGGAAGGTTTGTTGGATGGTGAGGACGAGTGGGTGAGGGGGGGTTAAATTTTTCAAGGGAGAGCAATGCGCTTTGGAAATCTGAGTAGATGACATAGGAGTTGGCGAAGTGGGTGCTCATGATGTCGAGGGCTTCCAGAATAGCGAAGAGTTCTGCTGAAAAGACAGGCCTCACGGGGAAGGGAAACGGCTCTGTGAGCGGTTGGGTCACTATCACCGCTGAGGCAGCCGCACCAACCTCTGATCGGGAACCATCCGTATAGATGGGGACAGTGTTCAGGTGTCAGGTTATGTATTCCTGGAAGAGCGACTTGTATACTGTAGCTGTCGTGGTAGCTTTCGGCACGGCACATAAGTCCCTGCAAAACTTGATAGTGGTGAGAAGCCAGAGAGGATGGATATGATACGAGATGGGACTGAGGGAGGGGGCATGTTGGAAAGATCCAGGAAAGAGTGGACTGCTTCCGTGAAGTGCCAGCTCTGACCCTGGGGTAGAGGTTCTGAAACTGCCGCGCACAGAAGTGACGAAGGCAACCTCTGCGCTCGAAGGTAGGTCCTCATGAGGAGCAGACCCCGTTGGTGGGTGAGAGGGAAGTAGTTGCATTCTGCTTGGAGGCTAGAAGCTGGGGAGGATCGGAAGGCACCGGTGGAGAGGCGGAGGCCCCTGTTAAGTACCGGGTCCAAGATTCGGAGGGAAGTGCTGGAGGCAGATCCGTATATAACACTAGGGTGTGTCAATTTTAGTAAAGTCAACAATTCAAAAACTACTAATGCTCAAATGATGTTATATTATCTAACAAACTTAGAAATATCTTTAGTGTTGTTTAAAAAAGCCATTTACCTACTTATATTTGACCATAAAGGTTTGAAATATAACCTAAATATGACTGTAGCATCGTGTATCAATGTGCCATTGATATATGTGGTCAACTTTGGTTATTTTTGGTGTGCAGTATGGTTTCTAAGTTTCACATAGTCACAAATGCTGGAGTTTTGATGGTGAATGCATGTGTTTTCCCTCCTTTTTGACAATTTTGATTACTTCGTAATGTAAATATTGTGTAATTCAAATTATTCGAAATGTTATGTGTGACCCAAACTTTCTCTATATTTTGATATGATAGATATATGAAATTGTCATTACTTTGAATAATTAAGTCTTGTACCTATAACAACACACCCTTTTATCTGAGCTTATAGGAAGATATTAAGAATTTCAATTAACTTAATTTTATGTAATCATAATCAGTAGGCCTATCCAAGTTTCAATGACATTTCTTTTGTTCACAGGTCCAGAGGATGAGTCAGAAAGAAATCAGAACCCGAAGCAAATCAAGTTGTCACCTAAGTCATTTGGTGGGGACTGGGAGGGAACTTCCCCCTGCTGAGCTGCCCACAGCCAGAGATCTGCTGAGGTATGTTTTGTTGAGGAGAGAGATGAGTGAAGAAGACAGGAGGAATTACCCAGTTAATGACCTGATTAACAACGGCATTGTTCCAGGGCTACTGGCTCAGTGGAGAAAGGCCAACGCTCTATTCACAGGACCTGTAATCAACACTGAGGTCAGGATCAGGGCTAAAGTGAAGTCACTGTGGGATGAGGCAGTGAAGGTGTCCATTGGCAATGTGAAACTGGAGGTCAAAGATAGGTTCATGATGAAACTGGACAAATTGGTGGACATCCTGACCTGTCACTGTGTGATCAGGAGCTGCAGTGAGCTTGGGTGCAACCCTGTCTGCAACAGTGAGGTTCACACTGACTGCAGCTGCAGGAGCGAGTAGAAGATACCAGTGCAGGAGCTTGTCTTCATTAAAGGTCAGAGAGAAAAGGTGGGAAGTGTGGGGGCACACCAGATGGGTCTAGCTGATCACCCTGAGACCAGGAGACAGGAAGCAGTGCTGCAGAGACAGGAGTAGAGAAGGAAGGCCGAGGAGAAGAGGAGGAGGAAGGCAGAGGAGTCAGCCAAGAAAGAAGAGGAGTTGAAGGAGGAGTCACTGCTGGAGATGGAGTTGGAGGATACTGGAGATATACTGGAGGAGGCAGGGAGGAAAGAGGAGGACGAAGACTTCATACCAGAGGCTGCGACAACTTCTTCCTTGCCTGTGGCTAAGAAGAAGAAATACAACACTGAAGATATCACCAACATAGCTCTGGCTAGCTTGTAACATCACACTGGGCTGAGAGAGACTTCAGAGATTGCCACTGCTGCCTGGATTAATGCTGGTCTTATCACAGAGTTTGACGCAGCACTGGCGATTGACCACAACAAGGTGAGGAGGGCTCAGGAGAGACTGACTAAGGAGCTGGTCAAGAAGTTTGATGAAGAGATTAGGGAAAATGGCATCACCTGTATCTTCTTTGATGGGAAAAGAGATGACACCAAAGTGATGATGGTAGCTGAGGGCAGTGACAGGCAGTTTCCTGGCCTCATTAAGGAAGAACACTACACAGTGTGCAATGAACTAGGTGGGAAATATTTGTGGCATTTTGTACCAGAGGAAGCTGCAGAGGAGAGAAGTCATGCTGAGATCATTGCTGATCATCTAGTGAACTGGCTAAGAGAGAGAGGAGCAGACCAGACCCTTTTGGCCATAGGAGGTGACAGTACTAATGTGAATACTGGCTAGGAGGGAGGAGTAATGCATTATGTGGAGGCCAAGCTTAGCAGGAAGTTGGTGTGGATTGTTGTCTGTGACTTGCACAATGGGGAGCTGAGTCTCAGACACCTGGTGACTGCACTGGATGGCAAGACATTGAGCAACAACAAGTGGTCTGGGCCCCTAGGGAAGATGTTAGACACTGCCACTGAGCTGGAGATCAACCCACACTTCACGAGGATCACTGTTCGTCCTCCTCTACCCCTTCTCAGTCAGGAGGTAGTCAAGGACCTCAGCACAGACCAATCATATGGCTACAGAATCATCACTGCCATCAGATCGGGAGAGGTACCTCAGAGTCTAGCTACTCACAAGAGAGGAGGGAGGCGTACATCAGTAGCCAAGTGGTCAGTAGGGAACTCATGTCCAGGAACAAGAGCAAGGCAGACATGGCATCCTTGGCAAAGTTCAAGAAACCTATCTATATTTCTAAGTTTTAATATTGAAATACAATCAAAATGTCTTTAATTTTATGTAATGTATATAAAATGTAGTTATATACAATGAAAAAAATACTTGCAAAAATTGCTGATTTTTCGTAAACTTCAACTTCAAATATAAATAGCTAGGAGTGGTCAAATCTGGATTTTAAAGCCATATTTCGATTTAGCACATAAAAATGCATCATTTGTTCACTAGTAGTCTTTGAAAATCTAACGATTTCACTTTGCTCCCTAAAATTGACACCCTAATATAACACTCCCATAGTCCCACGTGGTGTGGGAAAGGTGGTCTAGGAGAGCGAGGGGACGCTGGAGTGTGTGTTTCAGGTGCCTGAGGTGGGGAACCCAGTTGAGCCGTCGGTCAAAGGTCATGCTCAGAAACCGCGTGGTGGGCACCACTTCGAGGGACTCGCCGTATAGCGTGACCGAGGGGGCAGGTATGGCTGTGGATCTTCTTCTGCTGAAGACCATGCTTTTTGTTTTAGAGGTGGATAGGCGGAAGCCAACTGATGTCGCCCAACTCTCCACCCGATGGATGGCGAGCTGAATTTGTCGTTGGAGGACGGGCAGTTTCCGCCCCGCGAACCATATCGCAAGGTCGTCTGCGTAGATGGAGGAATGGACGGTGGGTGGAAGGGATTTTGCTACTGTGTTCATTACCAATGAGAAGCATATGTCATTGAGGATGCTTCCCTGTTGGACTCCGTCCTCTTGCTCAAATGTGTCAGCGAGGACTGAGCCCACCCATACTTGAAAGGTCTGGGAAGAGAGGAAGCTCGTGATGAAGGTCGGCAGGGCTCCGACGAAGCCCAAATTTTGGGTGGTGTCGTAGGCCTTCTGGATGTCGAAGAAAGTGGACAAGACACACTGTCCCCTATTGAAGGCGTTCTGTATATTTCAAATGAGGAGCAGGAGGGGGTCTGTAGTGGAGCGAAACTGACTAAAGCCAGACTGGGTAGCCGGGAGGGAGTCATCGTTTTCAAGGAGAAAGGAAAGTCGCGCGGCGATCATTTTCGCAAAGATTTTGCAGACACATGTTAATGTGATTGTTCTATAATTAGTGAGGTCGAGGGGGTCTTTGCCGGGTCTGGGGATTGGTATTACATGGACCTCTTCGTAGGGGCCGGCACATGGGGGCTGTCTGTGGAGGAGACGGCAGCGAAGGTAGATGCTAAAATGTTCGCCACCGACCGAGGTTCATAGAGAAGTCCGTCCTTAATTCGGAAGACCGGGGGTCGGAAGGGGGCATGTCCCCTCTCGACGCTCCGAACCTTCTTCCAGATGGTAGGCGATGGTGTGGAGGAGGTGATACCTGATACAAAGGTACGCCAGGAAGCCCGGCGCGCTTTCTTCATCGCACGGCGAGCAACGGCTCTGGCCGGCTGCATCTCCATGCGATGGGTAGGGGTTCGCGTACGATAAAATCGTCGGGTAGCCCTCTTCTTGGCTCGACTGGCCTCCACGCACTCTGGGTTCCACCAGGGTACTCGTTGGGATCGGGGTAGGCAGAAGACCGTGGAATGCTGGCGCTTGCTGCTGCGACAACAGTCGCCTAAAAGTATGCAATGCATTCATCGGAGGATAGAAAGTGGGCCTTCGTACAACGTGTGGAAGTGTTGTTCCGGAAAAGGGGCCAATTGGCTCTGGCCGTTATCCACTTCTTCTGTACCCGAAAGGTCTGGTCGTGTCGAGTTAGTGTGAGGCATACAGGGAAGTGGTCACTGCGACAGTCATCCCGAAGTACTTCCCAGGTGAAGTCCAGGAGACCGTCCGTCGAGATGAATGACAGATCTATACAGGACGGGGTGCATCTGGTGGCTGGTAGTGTGTGGCAGAGCCGTCGTTGAGGCACTCGAAGGAAAGTTCTGCCATGAGGGTGATCAGGGTTGGAGCTGCAAAAGTGGAGGTCGTGTCTCCCCACAGGGGGTGGCGACTATTGAAATTGCCCAAGAGTAGGAAGAGCATGGGGAGTTGTTGAACGACCTCAATCAGGTCATCGCGGGAGACTTGGGAGTGAGGGGGGAGGTAGATCAAGCAGACTGTGTATTAAATGCAAAAAACTTCACTTTTTTACGTGAAGGTCAAAATATGAGAATAAAAACCCACTCTAATAGACAGAGTTTATTTCCACGACAGTTTCGACGCCCACTGGCATCCTCCTCGGGTGGATACAGAAACACAAATGAAACAAAACAAGAGGGAAAAAACAGTTCAGGGATCGACCGTTAAGAAATTCGCACATTTGCTGGATCCGGAAAATTCAAAGATTTGGAACATTTTTAAGGATTTAAAATATCCTGAGTGGTTTATCAGAAAGGCGTATTTTAAAGCCAGAAAATCTTTTTATGCCCCTCGGGAACCTTCAGTTAACCAAAAACAATATGTGAGTTTGCCTTACATTGCCGGCTTAGAAAGAGTAAAACCGTTGACGAAAGAATTTAAGTTTGCTTTGGCGTTCAAATATTCGTCTACCGTGAAAAGTAAATTGGTTAGGAATAACGTTGCAAAAGAGGAACAAGCCTGTGTCTACAGCATTCCCTGTAAAAGTTGTGATTTAGTATACGTGGGAGAAACTGGAAGAAATATTGAAACCCGTATCAAAGAACACAAATATGCCTTCAGAAGTTGTAATACTAATAATGCCATTTTTTATCACGCTAGCCAAAATAATCATGCTATAGATTGGGAATCAAGTAAGGTACTTTATAAATGTAATAATTATGTCAAAAGAAAAAATAGAATCTGTGTGTATAGAAAAAGTAGATAATTTTAATTTGTGCGAAGGTACTTATAAGTTAGACCCTTTAATGAGATTCTTGGTCAATAAATCCCTTACGGAGTCGTGGGAACGTGTTCGAACCTAAGTGTGAATTTCTTAAATGTCTCTGGATTGGAATGTTTCCTTACTCGCTTTTAGTAAATGTAATAATGGAAGTAATTAATGTGGAAATAAATATATGCAGTAATTATGTCAAAACATTAGGATCTGTATGTATAGAACAAGAAGATATTTTTAATTTGTGGAAATGTAGTTATAAGCTGACCCTGTAATAAAATGCCCTTCTGGTTTCGGGAGAACGATATCTAACCTAGGTGCGAATTTCTCAATGGTCTCTGGATTATTTCCTAATCGCGTTTTTCATTCGTTTTTCGGTTTATAATTTCTGTATAATAAACAACAATGTAATAACCAATGTAATAATAAATTTATAATTTCTGTAATTAATAATTATGCAATATTAAATGTAATAAATTTAATTATAAATGTAATAATTATGTAAAAATAATAGAATCTGTATGTTTAGAACAGGAAGATAGTTTTAAAATTTGTGCGAATGTACTTAATGAAAATGCCCCTCCTGTCTCGAGAGAATGGAATCCAACCTAGGTGCGAATTTCTTAACGGTCGATCCCTGAACTGTTTTTTTCCCTCTTGTTTTGTTTCATTTGTGTTTCTGTATCCACCCGAGGAGGATGCCAGTGGGCGTCGAAACTGTCGTGGAAATAAACTCTGTCTATTAGAGTGGGTTTTTATTCTCATAGACTGTGTATTGTTTGTCCAGGAAAATCCTGGCAGCAACCACCTGTAACGGGGATCTGATAGGGAGGTTGTGAAAGAGGACTGTACGGTGGACGAGGATAGCAGCCCCCCTTCGTGTGCAGGTAGGAGACGGAGAGGTAGTGCTAGAATATCCGGTGGGGCAGGGCATTGGTCTGGTCCCCAGGATTAGCTCCTGGAGACAGACACATACCGGGCGAGCAGAGGCAATCAGGGAATTTAGGCCTTCGTAATTTGCGAAGATTCCCCTGCAGTTCCATTGTAGGATCGTCGCTTTTGGAGGGTCCATTGTTTGACGAGGGAGAAGTGGAGAGGGTGAAGGTGCTAGGGAGTTAGATTGTGGATGGAGATCTAGGTTCATGATGGCGGGGGGGAAATCGGGGGCCTGTCGGGTCACCTGCCGTTCACCAAAGAGGGAATCGTCTGACCTGCGAACCCCTTCGGGGACTGCGGGGCCGAGTCGACCGAACGGGACCGGAGACGTGGATCGCGGCAGCCCGGGGACCGTTGCGGGCTCAGAGGGTGAGGATTCTTTAGGCAGGATTCAGTGGTCATGCAACGGGAGAGGGTTCCGTTGTCCATATTGGCACCTACCTGTTTGTCTGTGGTTTCCTAGGACACCCGGGCTGACGAAAGGGGATACCAGTAAAACCGGGCGGGTGGGGGAGAGAACAAAGTCTGGGTGGCCGATGAGGGAAGAGCCAGAGGTATGAGAGGGGCCGGTTCAGTGTGGGTACAGGGGGATGAGCCAGGGTGTTTTCGTGGTGGGGTGGAGAAGATGGCACCAGGGGGGTAAGGGTAGATCCATGAGGCTCGGGAGTGCGGCCGAGGGCACTCTGATCACACAATGTAGGCGTGCCAGTGCCGTGTCCACTGGATCCTCGGATGTGGGGTTATCTGCCCCACGTCTCGCCCTAGGTGGTGGCTCGTGTACGTCAGCTACGACTATCAACTTCTGCAGGGGTGAGTGCGAGGGTGAGAGGGTCAGCTTAGGCGAGGTTAAGGGTGTAGGTGCTCGAGTTCTTTTTTTAGATTTAGGAGAAGAGAGTGAGGCTTGTTGGATGGTCAGTGAGTCTGGAGACTCACTCCGGCGTCTCCGCCGCGTTGATTTACCTCGGGCGCTAGGTTTTGGTGTGTTTTCAGAGTGCTGTGAAAGTGGTTCCTGGGAGACGAGAACCGAGATTCCCTATTCCAGAGTTCTGGGAAGTTTGTAGCTTTAGAGATGCATGGTGGGGAGGCACAGTAGGGGGACAGGCGGCTGCCGGGTCCGGCGTGGGGCCCGTCGGGAAGGGGGATTAGTAGTCGATGTGGGTTTTAGTGGCGGATCCGGATGGCGAGCTGAGGGAACTGAGCCGAGGGCTGCATCATAAGAGACCCCGGCCTCACCTCCTGACTCCGCACCCTGTCTCGCGCCTCTCGGAGGCTGATGAAGTCCGCCACCCGCATGGCCCGGACTTCCTTCTCAAACTTAAAAAAGATACATTCGTGAGACGAAGAAGGATGTGCGCCGACGCAGTTTGAGCATTTAGGCGAGTTGGGACATCGTTCTGGGTGGGCGATATGCCTGCAACGTACGCACAGTTGTTGTGGCTGTCGGCATACCGAACTGACGTGCCCAAACTTATTGCATTTAAAGCAACTGGTCGAGTCTGGAATGTATGGGCGGACCGAGAACTCGCATGACGCGCTGTCTCCCATGCCCCACACTATACGACCGGGAGGGACTAGGGTGTTGAACGTGAGGAGAAGGCGCAGGGTAAGGAAGGAGGTACCTCCTTGACGAGACGTAAATCTATGAACCTTAATGATACCCCTGGGTGTGAGGTCTTCTAATAACTCGTTCTCGGGTATCTTCAATAAACGGGTAGCGAAGATAGTGCCCTGACTCTGGTTCAGGCGAGGGTGAGGGAAACGGTCACGGAGCATCCGAGGACCTCTGTGAGAGAGAGTAGGGCATTCGTTTCTGCTGCTGTTCGCGATTTTATAAGGAGAGAACCGTCCTTCTGTGGTCGGACGTCGTAACGGCTAGAGTTGCTGCGCGTGCGGGTCGCCTGAAATGTCCTCTCAGAGTTGAACGGTAGGGACCCAGAAGTAGGGCACATAACTAAAAATTTGTGAGTACTGGGTAGGGATAGGGAAACTGTTGGTTCGAGGTGGACTGGGACATCTAATGGTCGATAGGATGGACGTGGACGCCGACCTCCCCGTCCGTCACGGGGCTCTCTCTGTGGAGAGGCGGGTCAATGGTAGGTGAGAGGGGCATACGGAGAGAGCGAGAGGCCTGGTTTTTGGGGCGAGTCTTTCGTGGACCCTGTTGGCTTGCCCGTAGCTGGCTGAAGGGAGCTGGGGTAGAACGTCTGATCTAGAGGAGGTGTGTCTAAAGGCATGTTCGAGGTACAGGTTGCGGTCGGTAACGAGGGAGGAGAATGCGAGTATTCCGTAGCCAGAGGAGGGACGACCCGCTCACGACGTGGTCTTCCAGTGGTAGAGGACTCGAGGGCTTGGTCGCCCACCACCCGAGATCTAGGACAAGAAGTAGAAGTATCCATACGTTATTAGTTAGAGAAAAACGGACACCAGGGGCCGCGAGAAACTGCCTACCGGTGAGAAAGGGAGACCGGACAGCTCTGGAGACCCGTATTGGGAACCAAAGACTTTACTGGCTCTTAGTCCGGTCTCCCCAGTAGCCTGTCCGGCATGGGTGACCCTTCCGGGGGCTAAGCCCCCGCCGACGTAGCCCACTGGGTCAACACGGGAGCCCACCCACCACGACAAGGTGGCCACAGGCGGAAGGAAACTATCAATATATAATATTGAATTTAAGATATATAAAATGCGTAACTTTTTTATTACATTTCACTATGCCCATATATAGGTATGTATGTAGATATGCATTATATTATATTATATTATATTATATTATATAAATAATGATCATTCAAAAGGGCCAGAAACTGGCATGGCACAGTAGTATAGCCGCAAAAGGGGAGAGTGCAAGAATGTTGCAAGTGATGACGTAATGGTGCAATGTTGCAAATGGGGTGGGGTTGTTGCAAAGGTGGTGGGGTTGTTGCAAGGGGGTGGGGGTGTTGCAAAAAAAAGAAAAAAAAGAAAAAAAAGAAAAAAAGAAAAAAGAAAGAAAAAAAAGAGTACTGGCCTTTGTTGCCAACCGGGATTGCAAGGGGCATGCAACTTGGGGGCGGAGTTCTCCCCCAAGCTATTCCCCCCAAAGGACCAGAAAGAAGGAGGAGAGAAAGGAGGAGAGGTGTTCACCTGGCAGGAGCCAAGTGCATATTAAGACTTCAGCCGAGTAGGCGTTGTTTTATAGGCTCCTAATCAGCCAGAATCAGCCAGTTGGCTGAGCCAAGGGGTAGGGGTACACCTGAAGGAGAGAGAGACACCTGAAGGAGAGAGAGACACCTGAAGGAGAGAGACACCTGAAGGAGAGAGAGAGAGACACCTGAAGGAGAGAGAGACACCTGAAGGAGAGAGAGGAGTTCTCCCCCAAGTTATTTTCGTTTTCCTAACCTAAGAGGCCTCTAAGGGGTTTTACCAAAGGGCCTGAAAGAGAAGGACCAGAGGTCCTTGCTCGGCTGGGAGCCGAGCTTGAATGATTCTTTCATCAGCTTCTCGGTCTTTTATAAACCTCTATTCTGGCTGAGTTGCCAGATAGCGCAATGTGTTCAGTTGCCAGATAGCGCCATGTGTCCCAGAAATCCATATATTAATCATCCATTGTGTAACACAATATATATGACGGTAGTTAATCCAATTAAATTCTGTTTATTAAATAAATAATTTTTACACACTCAATCTTTATTATTATGGAATTGCATACCTTTCCAGTTTTTTTTTTGCAATGATCGGATTGCTCTTGCTAGATATATATTATTATGCTTATATATATATATATATATATATTCTTTTAAACATCTTATGTTAGGTATATGTAAATATATATATATATATATATATATATTATTTATTTTTCATATTATAACATTTAATTTTAGTTTAGTGTTTAACGTTTAGAAGCAAATTTAACATTAACTTGAACTTCATTAAACTTGAAGTTAAACTTTTCGAAACAAATAACGTAGTTAACCACACATAATTCAACATAGAAAACTTAATAATAGAAAATAATTAATTTTATGGTTAACTAGTTTATTTCGACATAAGTTTACTATAATTATATATATACAGTCTTTTAAACAGCTTATGATACATATATATATATATATATATATATTATATATATAATATATCTGAACTCTTTCAGCTAAAGAAGCCTTATGTATAGAATTGGTTGTGTAATAGCTGATATTAAACTCTATCAACATGTTCTGAAAAGCACGGCGTATAAATTCCTTCCCCATATCCGTACAAAAATAGCTATATATATATATAGTGTTTCACTATAGATGTATAGATGTATATAGGGTTTTACAATAGATGTATATAGTGTTTAACGATTAGAATCAAATATAACATTAACTTGAACTTCATTAAACTTAGTTAAACTTTTCGAATGTTCTGTGGGATGAATCCTATTAAATTCTGTTTATTAAATAAATAATTTTTACACACTTATTTTTATTATAAATATTTGAACAACGAAACAATATGAAAATTTACGAAACAATTCAATTAAAAGTTGAAATTATCCAAAATACAATCCGCTAGAGGAAAGGGATTCCGAGAATCTGTTCAAATCGGTTCACCTATTGCCAGAGGCGATTTTTTTTCTGACCATAATGACCTTTCTCCCAGACAGCTTGAACAAAACCTCTCTCGACTCCATTTCTTAGATATGCCCACAATTATATATATATTATATATATATATATATATATATATATATAGAGAGAGAGAGAGAGAGAGAGAGAGAGAGAGTTTTGTTCAAATAACGGGATATGCTTGTATCTTTTGCCATTGTGTTCGAACACAATTGTTCGAGCACAATTGTTCGAAAACCATAGTTCGAAAAACAGTTGTTCGAAGCAGCAATTATTCGACGTTATAATTGTTCGAATGAACAACCAACTAAATAAAATCTTAGTTGCCAAGACGCAAATACGAAGATGTAAATAAGAAGGTTAGCCTCTTCATTTAAACTATAACATTTATAGTGCTGCAGTAGTATACCACCCTTAAAATGGCAGAGTTTGTTTCTAGTGAGAAAGGAAATCCAAATCGAAAACCATACCCATATTATGTTATATCAGTCAGGGTGAGTCTTCTGCCACGTCAGGCGTACGCTAGGTTAGGCTGTAGAGCAATTTCCCCATGTCATCAACTTTCGGACAGTCAGGGATCGTTGGGCGTGATTTCCGACTTTTCCAAAAAATATGTGGCCGTAAAATTACCTACTGTACTTACCCCTACCATACCTCTTTGTTTAGGAGTGTATCGTACTTACTGATGTCATGCAGGGATGACACTAATAACATGTAAGTAAAAATAAAAACCGGAAACTATAAAAAATCTATTTAAAATAACAGGATCATTTGACCCGAGGCTGTCAGTAGTATGCCCGAAAAACATCGTAATGCACGATTTTTTCTATGGAGCAATAATAATTAACTCTTTCTCGCCGAATTGGTAAGCTTTTCACCCGACCTTAGACCTCCAGTTTAACATGGATTCAGAAATACATCTCGTCGATGGGGGTCGTTGCTTACTCTTCCACATTTCAACATAACAGGATTATTGAACCGGATTTAAAATAACAGGATCATTTGACCCGAGGCAGTCAGTAGTATGCCCGAAAAACATCGTAATGCACGATTTTTTCTATGTAGCAATAATAATCAACTCTTTCTCGCCGAATTGGTAAGCTTTTCAACATACCTTAGACCTCCAGTTTAACATGGATTCAGAAATACATCTCGTCGATGGGGGTCGTAGCTTACTCTTCCACATTTCAACATAACAGGATTATTGAACCGGATTTAAAATAACAGGATCATTTGACCCGAGGCAGTCAGTAGTACGCCCGAAAAACGTGTTAATGCATCATTTGACGAGTCAGTAGTATGACCGAAAAGCATGCATGATTTTCTCTTTAGTAATAATAACAACTAGCTCGAAGAGTGACAACGGATAAAGTTTTCACGTCACCTTAGATCCACAGTTTAATGTGGAAACTGAATGCTATTTTAAAAATATAATTAGGCTATATTTCTTTATTATAAAATAAGTTAACAATTATGTTAACACAAGAAAACAATACTATTAACTTGTAAGTAAAAATATAATATAAGGGACTACCATAGAAATGTAAGTGCCTATAATTCAAGAAACACGATTTTATATATATGTTACTCATCCGGTCCCGTTATAGCGGATTGGTACACGTCATAGCTCCACCCAGCTACATCGGCAGCCAATCACTACGAACATCTGGTCTTTTGGGCGGAGCTTGGCGATTGTGCATATAAAGGGGATATTTTTCAGTTGGAGTAACAGTAGCTATTTTCGCGTCAGTGATTAATCATTCCCTCCACCATGGACCTGTACGTCTCCCCAGACTTGTATGAAGAAAGTGACTGCAGCATTAACCGCAATTAATCTTTTTAACGCGATTGACCGTGATGATTTATTTTCAACGCAAACCGTAGAAGATATTTGCAGTGACGCTCCTTACAATCCGACGCAAGGGACTACCATAGAAATGTAAGTGTCTATAATTAGAATTTATATATATATATGGATGGGGTGTAGTATCTCGTCAAATAGATACTCGCCAAAAATTTTTTTATGTCAATCAATGTTATTTTGTTACCCCATTATGCTAAATCGAAATTTTTTATGGCATTCAATGTTATTCCTCGAACCAAAGATATCTTCACATAATGGGGATCTGTCTGTATACTCTGTATATTTTTAAAAGAATGAACATTATTCCTTTAAGGTCCGATGAGGATTTGACACTGTTATACAATCTTTTGAAGAATCTCGGAATACGGGGGATATACTGAACAGTCAACAATGTCACACATCCTCCACCATGGACCTGTACGTCTCCCCGGAATTGTATGAAGAACGTGATACTGCAGCATTAACCGCAATTAGTCTTTTCAATGCGATTGACCGTGGCGAATTATTTTCCAACGCAAACCGTTGAAGATATTTGCAGTGACGCTCCTTACAACCCGACGCAGGGGACTACCATAGAAATGTAAGTGTCTATAATTCGTTTTTATATATATATGGAGAGTTGTAGTATCTCGTCAAATAGATACTCGCCAAAAATTTTTTATGTCAATCAATGTTATTTGGTTATCCCCATTATGCTAAAATCGAAATTTTTATGGCATTCAATGTTTATTCCTCGAACCAAAGATATCTTCACATAATGGGGATCTGTCTGTATACTCTGTATATGTTTTAAAAGAATGAACATTATTCCTTTAAGGTCCGATGAGGATTTGACACGTGTTATACAATCTTTTGAAGAATCTCGGAATAGGGGATATACTGATCAGTCAACAATGTCACACCGAATAATGTAAGTGTTTTTCGATCTTTTTGGGATAAGAAGACAATATATTTTCATAAATTTATTAATGAAAGAAATCAGTACAATAAACAACTACAGAATATATCGTTACAAATATACGAACAAAACATTATAATATACAACGAGTACGTACAATTGGAAAACGGTTTTTTATCTGTCTGCATACCATTTCATCGTTTCGGCGAGTGTGACACGGGTCAAATAAATTTAAAAAATTTATAAATTCTTTATCATTTGACATATGCATGAGAAATGAGACGCAGTACATTCCGCAAACATTAGTAAAATATCCTTGCATGCGAAATGGGGTCCATACAACTTCGGGAATATGTAACTGAGCGAGAAATTTTACAATAATAGGGTCACTCCAGGGTTGAGTACCGAGTGAATCAAATAGTACAGGCGCTGTCTATTTTTAAAATAGACAGCGATCCAGTGAATCCCTTCATTACCGATGATGTCTGTGTTCACAATAAGACTACCGCATTCTCGCGTACTTGGCAAACTCAATGTTTCATTCTTCGCAAACACGCCGATAAATTTGGAACGTGTGACTCGCTCCATTACTTTCTGAAGTGTATTAGCATCCATTTTAAAAGTCAGTGATAACGCTCCTAAATCTATCTACTTCTATTAGGGCTTGCGATTCGAGATATACTAGTACACTAATAGGAGCGTCTATAGGCTTGGCGAATTCCAGCCGCACTGAGATGTTTCCGCTCTGCTGTGGGGTTAAATGGGTATTTACGCTAGCAGATAAGTCAGGTGTAATGTCAAACGGATAAAGGTTAAATTGATCAATGAATTCTTCCTGCGTTACCCCATTACCAAGCTCATCACAATCACCTGCAATATGGGTCAGATTACTATAGGCTCTGGCACAAAGCGTAACACAGCGTCTGATGAATAGTCCGTACCCATTGTTCCACCCAAAGCAGTGCCATTAACGTATAGAGTTATATTTTTAAGTCCGAAATTCTCGAATTTAAAGGCACTCTTTTTATATTTTCCATTCACCGAAGCGTGGTCCTGCATGCCGATTAATATCCTTTTAGGAAGATTTCCCAGGGCAATTTTCTATCTGCTTCGATGCCAACCCTGCAGGAACCGTATATAGTTTGATCTGCACTCTGTTAATAGGATATTTCACTGTAGCGTTTAGTAAATTTTTCTCAATTTCTAGTTGTTTTGGTGAACTTAATTTCACTCGCTGTACGCGGAGGTATGTGTCCATAATGTGAACCACAACGGGCTTTGCACCCTCTTCTTGATCCGCAGCCAGATTTAAGCAGATCTCAGGACTCGTGCGGGTGAGCTTTATTTTCATATCCACCCCGTTCACAAGCAACTTCTCCTGGAAAGTGAAATCTGTGTGCAACCGTCCAAAACACTCGTATATTTTCTTTTTAGAATTTTTAAATTTGTCCTTTATACTATTTTCATCTTTAGTTTGATAATATCCCCCCACTTAAAAAGGTAGCCTTCGCTTCTTTGGAAAAGTTGAGGACATTTTCCAGATAGGCTCGTAGATGATAGTACCCCGTGCCTGCCGATATGTTGGTCTGATTTAAATATACGTCACACTGGTTGAATATGGAGTGCAGAAAGTTTGTTTCAGGGTATACAGCATATTTGTCATCGCAGACCGTTCCATCAGAATGGGCTATACGTACTTAGCGTACATGTGCACACAGCTTGGATCAAAAAAGTAAGGGCCTGAGCTGGGTATCACGAATTCTATAGGTGCACTCGGAACTAATTGTGTTTAAAGGGTTAATTGTAATAAAGTCACGTGCTCAATAGAAACTTGGGTTGGAGGACTCAAAAAGGGACAGCTCCGATTTACAGCATTGTGAACTACATGGGTGGATGAAGCGTGCCATGGCGAAATAGTGACTCCTCTCTCGACAAGTGGTAAACAAACTATGATTCATGAGATCAATGTCCTTAGCTTATATCAGTCAAAAAAGTGGTCAACCATAGGTTTCATTCGCTTACAGCACTTCTTTTTTGATAGCCTTTTACGTTTAATACCACGTGACCCCTTCTTCTTCCGGCAGCCCGCTTCTTCCCGCCACCACGCATTTTCTTCTTGCATCTTTGATGATTTCGTCCCGTGTACGCTTTAAATGTTTTTTTAGAGCTTTTTAGGTTTAGCCCCGGCCAATATGTCTTCTGCAGTGTTAAGGCCTGATTGTAGCGCTTTCCTTCCAAGGTATCTGGCACCCCTCTTCAGCAAAGGAACAGCCGTACGTAGTATGGATGAAAAAAATGGACCCAAGTCCACTACCGCGCTGGTATCGCATCCCTCGATAGACGGTGAAAGGCTTTCTATCCATTATAACTCAGTGCGTCGAAAGTGTAGCTTCACTGTTAAGCTCCCGTTACCGAATGGGAAGTTTTCACCCTCAATCGTTCTTATATATATTGTGATATTGGTTATTAAATTAGTTGCGACATTCACATAATGGGGTCTGTCATATGTAATACTCAAACTCCTTCCTCTATGGTTGGGGATGTGAGCAATGCGCAGCAGGCGTGCCTGGGTATCCCCAACAAACTGGTGCTCCACTATATTACTGTAAATATAGCACATGTCTGGGACCTTTCAGCCAATTTCTCCATCTTCAATTGATACATTAATCTGGACAAGTCATGCTGTGTCTCGTGAAATGTCTCTTTGGAAGGCTGCGCTATATCGGCCATTGGCTAGAATTTGGAACTTTCTATGGTCTTTAATACGTCTGTTAGTCTTTGATTTTAGGATTAGTGTATGTGCAGGTTGTGTTACGATTTCGTATACTAAATCATTCGTAAGGTTTGAGTTTCTTAAACTTACGTTTAAGCCTCTCACAACATCCTCGGCCGAACCATATTGACCCGGCCCTAGTCTTACTTCTGTACTGTAATACCGTGCAATCTTAGTCCGAGCGATGCGCATAGTTTCATCCATAGCTACCCCAGCTTTTTCACACTCGTCAATGTCTCTAAGAATCGTAAAAAACGGTTTCTTTATGTTCAATATTTAAAAAGACGGTGTCCAGCTGAATTTCGCATATCCCCACCTCATACGAATCACGACCCAATTCAATGTGCCCATGGAGTTCTGTTACAAAGTTGGCTAGTGTGTTGTTAGGGTGTACAGACAGGGACGAGGAGGACGGGAGTGTGACGTAGAAATGGTTAGGAGCCATGTTGCATACTATTTAAGCTTCATTATTGCATCAGCTTTTATATAGGTGTTGAAGCTTTCTGGGTACCCTAGCCATTTCACCAGGTACATTTTTCTCCTCCTGAACCTTTGCTTCCTAAATTTTCTCAATTTTAAACACATTTTTTTCTAAATTAAACGCAACTTTCTGCAATTCCTCGCGGTAAAAGCCTCCTGAGATTTCTTCCCCATTCAAATCTTCAATGTAATACATCATTATCTCACCTTTAGGTCTCACAGCCCTAACTTTAAAAATCTCGCGTGTCCATCCTTGCTCAAAACCCTTTGCGAATTTATTCCCCGAACGCGACAGCCTTACATAATCATTGATTTTGAAGCGCGCAGAGTGTGGTGGTGTGGTGATCCATCTCTCCTCGGGAGCGTACCTCTTTCTAAAACTTCGTTAGGTGTTGTCCCAATCGTGCGATGGTGTGAGCGGTTGTAGGATGATGCCAATGATTCCAGAATGTCTAGAAATGTATGTGTTTTATGTGTAAAATAACGGTGCATGCGTTCCTTTATGGTGCGCTGAACTCTTTCAGCTAAAGAAGCCTTATGTTAGAATTGGTTGTGTAATAGCTGATATTAAACTCTGTCAACATGTTCTGAAAAGCACGGCCTATAAATTCCTTCCCCATATCCGTACAAAAAATAGCCAGGAACCCTGTTTTCTTTTAACATTAGCGTTTTGGTGGCTTTAGCAACTGTTTCAGGTGATTTATTTTTCAGAGGAACTAGCCACAGATATCTAGAGAATACGTCTATTATGAATAGAATGTAGCGGTAACCATCGTTATACACAGAATATCTTTGCATGTCTGTTAAATCTGCTTGCCAAATAGAATCAATCGAGGAAGCCGTTGTCTTGGCTGTTTTTAAACCTTTTTCTCACAGGCTTATGAAGCGTATAAGCGTCCTGCTCCCTCAAAAATCTTTCAACATCTTTTTTTCTACTCCGTAAACACTTCTGTACAGTCTATCTACGCCGCCGTAAGAGGATGGGGTAGAAATGTCATAATAGCGTTTAGTTAATACGTTAGCCATTTGCGTATTTTAGAGGCACGTGGGTAGGGTTGGTTTAACCTCTTCTTGCTCCTCTTCAAAGGTGTTACCGCCGGGGTGACGGCGCCTTCAATTGTGTCACAGGCGTTGCATGTTCCAATCTTTTAACCTGTTCAGATTTCCTATCAACGTTTTAGGGACATTTATTTGTTGTAGTCTTGCTTTAATATGCTTCCATCCTGATGGTGATGGCCTATCCCACTTTCTCACCAGATCATGGACAATGTCTACGATATTCGATCCCTGTACCTTTGATCCTTCCACAATGATCCCCCTGTATCGGTCCATTGTATGGCGGGATCCTCATTCAATAGATTATAAAGACTTAAGCCTTTACTCCTCAATGTAAGTGGGAGGGTATTTTTTAATACATGTTCGATATGTTTGTGTGGCTAATCTTTTTGGTTGGTCAGCTGTCGTCGGGCACAGATCCTATGTCGCCATGTCCCCCGTGCTGTGCCTAATAACCACAGGAATCTCTGTAGGGCTCTTATAATTTTCGTACTCGTGAAGAAATTTCTGCAGAGCTTCTTGGTATAAAGATTCTTTTCTCATCAGGTGTTTTTTCACGTTTTAATAGGGCTAACAATTCGCTTTCCATTCTTTTAAGTCTGCTTTTACGGGGATCTAGATACGTGTCTGGATTCCTTTGCAGTGAGCGTACACCTCGTGGGGAATCACTACCACTTTCTTCATTATATTAATCTAGTCAGTAAAGGACCCAAAACTGAAAATAAGATGGGGAGAAATGACCCTCCTGTTTGTACAATAATTCGTTTTTTTTCTCGCTACAGTTTGGCTTTTACGAGCGAGTGCACGTATTATGTTCTTGTAGCGGCGTAGGCGAGCCTTCTGATGGGTTTTCATTGATACATTGCAATTATAACGTTAAGACAGATTTCACAGATGCATTTTAAAAAGTCTGGCATCGATATTTTTAATAAACATCTGCTGCAATGCCCGGGGCAGTCGATGATAGATTTTTATTAATTCACGGTATTTCTTTAGTCTCTTTGTCATTCTGGAATATACACCGTTTCAGGCTCGTTTGGAAATATATTCGTTCGCAGAAGCACTCTAAACGTGTTTCGCGGATGAAGGTCGCAAAGCAAATATCCGTAACGCGTGCTTGTAGCTTCTTTATAAACTTCCAAAAACTCCTTACGCTGATTCGGGAACATTTGATTGGCTAATACCCCAATTTTTGATACTCTCTACGTTGCGCGAATAAGACTAGATATTGCGTATTTAACGACACATCGCGCATGTATCTATTTTTGAAAAATAGATTCTGATTGATGAAGAACACGCTTATGTTAAGATGGTGGAGAATACTGTAAATGTCTCGGCAAACGTTTTATCCATCTCCAACATGAGATCGTCAATTACAATGATTGTATGTTCATTTCCCTTTAACGAATTAAACGTCATATACGCCTTTGTGGAACAAAATATCATCTTGGTACTCGTTGAACACTGATTGATACGTCGAATAGCACCATATAACTTTATGCACACAATTTCGAGAACATCTCCCCCTTTTCTTTAATGATTTTAAGCATAAACACAGTTTTACCACATCCTGTAGGTCCAGAGATATAATATGTGGATGGGCTCGTGAATCTGAATTTTTCTACAGAGTCCATTTCTAACACGTCACACTCCTAAGTGGGTCATTTACAAAATATTACAAATTTTGAGTGCTGTTCCTTATATTTCTTCTCCCACAGAACCGTGAATGACGATGAGGTAGAGCAGCCCATCATTACGGATGACCTCGACGACAGTGTAGTTGTGATCTCCTCCCCTGCCAACGAACCCTCACCAGCGATACCGGTAGCACGTCCAAAGCGGAGGTATGAGAACCCACGTCAGGTATAAAGCGCCCGAAATACGCGCCTGTTGCAGCGGTAATAGATCCCCAACCCTCAACCTCTTACGCAACAACCCCAGCAGCACCTCCCGCTAATATATCCCCTTATTCATCCGCCGCCCCCCGTTCTGTTAAGTCTACAATAATAGAGCCCCAACCCTCAACCTCCTACGCAACAGGCCCCCTCACAGCACCTTCCGCTAATATACCCCCTAATTCATCGCCGCCCCCCGTTCTGTTGAGGATGGTATATACGCTCGAATTGGTGCGCTCCGCAGCCCCCACCCCAGCCTTGACTAGAAATCGGTATAGAGTCAGGGTCGACCCTAGAGTCATGTATAGCAATGGAATTGAGCGCGGGTACGCCGGGTTGTACAGCGTATTATAGAGTTTGCTCTTCAGAATCGTGACGAGCGTGAAGTCAGGACGAGTCTGTCCTTTGGATTCGGGTCAGATGACGTGATGTAGACGATTATTGGGTGATAGTGCCATTTAGACGTTTGGCGGCTGAAGATGTAGAATATATATTAGGACGTATAATGCAAGCCGCCCAAAGTAGTATAGCCTTCAATATGGACAACTTCACGGTAAATATTGACCATGTATACCGTGTTGCGGGCATAGTGCCATACCGTATACTCTTAACTTCAATTCTCCGACTATTTAACCGCATATAAACGTCGATCGTGGTTGCGGCTTTATAGCAGTACTCTTAGCACGTATGTTTACTGTACAAAATACACGAACTCAAAAATTTGGTTGCCTACAGTCGTGGAGCGTGCCCGTAAACTAGCTGTAGACTGTGAACTTGAATTTGACTGTAATATGGGTCCTGAAGAGCTGAGAAGGGTAGAACAGGAAATGAATGTCCGCATAGTTGTGTTTGGGTTGGATGATCGTCGTAGGACTGTGTATGTTTTTAAAAGCTGTGTGAGAGATCGTACAAGACCCCTACTTATTTTAGGATTGTCAGGGACAACGTATCTCCCCATAATCGCTAGTTATGACAAAAGTCGAAAATATGGGAGACATCATGATTTGTGTAAGGGGTGCCTCGTCGTTTGCGGATGATATAGTGAGACATGTAAAGAATCACATGGTATGTGAGCAGTGTAAAAGCACCAAATGTGAAAGCCGTGTAGTTGAAGCTGAGAAGAGAGACTGTGATGTGTGTAGACGCACATTTTTCAATAATAGCTGTTTTGATTTCCATAAATCAATTGGCACGTGCAGGAAAATGAGAATCTGTGAATGTGGTATGTTTCACAACAATGGATAATTGGGGAAATTTAAGCACAAGTGTGACGTAATTCACTGTCCTACATGCCAGGAGAATATAAGGCGGATGGAGTAAAGCATGTATGTTATATGAAAGATGCTAAGCCTAAAAATAACCCTTGTATAACTGTATACTACGATATAGAAACATATACGAACGCTGAAACCAAAGAGGTAATTCCACATTTACTTGTGAGCCAGACCATCTGTGATGAGTGTATGGGTATCGAATGTGACGAGTGCCCCAAATGTGGTAAACGGACAAACGTTTTTAAAACGAATGTCCGCGATAGTCCTGTGAAACTATTTGTGTCCTATATTGTCAAGTTAGCCGACAAGTTCAAAAAAATGACTGTGTATATTCTCGCCCATAACGGGGCAAAGTTTGACACGCAGTTCCTTTATAAGGAGTTGCTTGAACACGAATCCTCTGAGATATTTACAGGTGATCCATTGAAAAGAGGCAACAAATTAATACAGATGCAGATAAGAGGCAATGTACAATTTAAAGATACTTTATTATTCACACCTTGTAAATTAGCAAAGCTACCCAAGGTGATGGGAGTAGCAGCTGAAGTTTCCAAAGGATACTTCCCTTACACTTTCCTCACCAGCGAGACTTTAAACTACGTAGGCCCACCACCCCCCAAACATTATTTTGACTGTATGGATGAACGTGAAGACTTTGATCGATACTACGACAGTTTTAATGAAAGTAACCCTTATAATATAGCTGATGAATGTGAGCGTTATTGCGTGAATGATGTGCGCGTGCTTAGAGTATGTTTCCAGGCCTTTAGAAGGATGTACATAGCCGTTTCAAATGCGATCCACTGCAAGTCGCAACCACCATCGCATCATTATGTTTTACGGTGTTCAAGAATAACTTCATGCCTAAAGACACCTTAGCCATTATTCACCGAAACAACCCCGCAGTTACGGACACAAGGCTATTTACTGGCTCATACACCTACAGCAACAGACAGGTGTATACATAAAGCACGCCCGCAACACGGGTGAAGTACCCATTAAGATTAATGGACGTGTTTTTTGGGTTGATGGGTTAAGTGAAAACCGTGTCACTGGTGTGAAGACTGTGTACTCCTTTAACGGTTGCTGGTGGCATGGATGCCCCCGTCCTGAGTGCGGAATCACCGGAGATATCACGGTAGGTCTCCTGCCGACTGTCTCATCACCCGCACCCGCGATCAACTTATAGGATCACAGTTCACTCACAAAGTCTTGTGTGGCATGAATATGATGCACGGATGGACAGACGAGGTGTACCGTGAGGAAATAAAACGATCAAGCGTTCAATGGTGCTGGATCCTCTCAAATGTGGTGATAGCTTGTTTGGAGGACGTACAAATCCTTTCAGACTATACTTTCCACCTACGGAGGGCGTGAAGCTCCATTACTACGATTTCTGTTCTTTATACCCATACGTGATGAAGAGCAATCCGTACCCCGTGGGCGCTCCTGAGAAACTGGTGGGACCTAGCCTACCCTCCATCAATGAATTTTCAAAAAATTTGAATGATCGTTACTTTGGGCTCTCTTTCGTAGACGTACTCCCCCCACGCAATTTATGGATGCCGATCTTACCTGTCGTTATCGACGACAAGCTCATGTTTCCCCGTGCGTGAAGTGCGCGGAAGAGGATAACGGCGAATGTAACCATATACCCCACCAGCGTAAGATCAGAGGCGTATATACAAGTCCTGAGTTGGCCCTAGCCGTACGCCATGGTTATAGAATACTGAAGATACATGAGGTGTGGAGGTTTCAGAAGCTACCCAACCTTTTCACACCATATATAAACACCTTTTTGAAGGATAAGGTTGAGGCATCAGGGTATCCGCGAGGAGTTGATACCGAAAGATGAAAAGTATCCTATATTCAACGTTACGCGACCGCGAAGGTATACAACTTGATCGTGTCCAAATTGTAAAGAATCCTGGCAAGCGCTTTAGTGCAAAGTTGTGTCTAAACAGTCTATGGGGAAAATTTGCGCAGAATACCGGCAGAGGGAGCATTCATTTGGCACAAAGTTATAGCGATGTCTGGGATTATGCCAATGCCCCCGATAAAGAGGTCATGGAGATCGTAAATGTAGGTAATACTTACGTAATAAAGTACAACACACTGAATTTGCCACAGATACCTCAAGGGTTACAAACATACCTGTGGCCAGCTTCACAACAGCCTACGCCCGTATAAAACTTTGGGGTTAGGCATGCATTCTCTTGGGCGGAGAGTTTGTATGCCGATACAGATAGCGTGATATTCACAGAGAGGGAGGGTGAATACATGCCCACTATTGGGGAGTTCCTCGGCGAGCTCACTGATGAGATCAAGGATGAGTATGGGGACAACGCATACGCCGACTCTTTTGCCTCAACAGGACCTAAGACTTATGGGGTACGGGTCAGGGTGGGGGAGGAAATGAAATATATCGTGAAGGCAAAGGGTATTACGCTCAACCATGCGAATCGGGGTTGTTAACTTTGAGTCGTTGAAGGATCTAGTATGTTTGGACGATGATGAACAACCTCCCCAACTAATTGTAGGCACCCACAATTTTCGGGCGCAGAAGCTGGGGGGCGTGAAGGAACTTAGGGGTACGAAGGTGTGCCGTAACACCTATAGGAAACGTTACCAGTTACCTGGTACCTATGATACCGTACCCTTTGGATACCAATGATGCTTCTATTGTTAACTCACACGTCTTGTATATAATCGTATCTATTGATTTATTACACGTATTTGTAAATATATATATATATATATATACTTGAATATCTCGTTCATTAAATCGTATTTGTAAAATTGATTTATTACACGTATTTGTAAATATATATATATAACTTGAATATCTCGTTTATTAAATCGTATTTGTAAATATATATAACTTGAATATCTCGTTTGTTAAATAAATCATGTTTCAAATAGCGTTTCACTTTCTCCTTTGTGTGTGTGTGTGTGTGTGTGTGTGTGCAGGTGAAAGTTCTAAGCTCCGCCCACTGTAAGACCGTGAGTCATGCTACTATCTGGGAGTCCCTGCGTGGTCAGTCGACCGCAGTAAGCCCGAGAGATCAGACGTGTATTCAGATCAGACGTGTATTCAAATGGCTACCTTTAATATTGCTTGCACAACGTTTACGAAATGGTATTCAGTAAAGTGCCAGGATGTGGTGGATACCGAAAAACTTCCTATTCCTCCCTCCTATGCCTCTTTTAAAAACACATTGGATTGTGCGAAGTTCCAAGATGTACAAATACTCTACGGATGTTCTGGTGAGACCGTTGAAGGCTTTCGTTGCACAGACGATGTGCTGAAGTATACTGCAGAGCTAAACTTTATAAAGTCTCACATACACCGTGAAGTAAAAGAAACAACGCGTGCAGAAGAGAAGCAGCAGGTATGGATAATGAGTCTTGCTGATGGGTGTGTGACAAGCGGTATTACGTCATGCTACACCATGTCGATTACTCATACCCTACGACTGAAAATGTGAATCTCGTGATCATGGACAATCTTAAGTATTTTTATCACTATATTAACGTATATCATGATGAGGTTCGTAGTGAGGTTGTGGCTAGTGCCCTGCGTGAATTTTTAACAGAGTTTAGAGACGAGTATCGTTTGATGGGCAGAAAGGAAAAATATGAACATATGTTCCTCTCAAATAGTGCGCCGGAGTGTGGAGATGTTTAGTAAAACATAAAATGTTCCTAGTTCTTATCCAAAATGTCTGGTGCGTAGGCTGGTAGTGATGAAATTAATTCTTGTACCGAAATATGTACAGCAATTCGACTCGCGGTCATACGAACAAGCCCATTCACGTATCATCGAGTCAGCCGCCCGTCGAACCATTCCTACCTACCTGCGTGCCTCACACGGCTCATAGTTATCTCAGAGCTTGAACCGAGTGGACGTGCGCTCCTCGAATACGATGGAACTTCCTTTGAGCAGCATTCTCAACGCCTCGTACGATGTGTCCGTGACGAAATCGTTGCGCGTGTTCAGGCGTAATTCCGGTACCATTAGCTATGTACTGGAAACGGAATGTAGACCGACAAACAAACGGGTTTATTTAAGTATCGAGGAGATGAATAGAATCTTCGTGATAGTTGAGAAGTGGAGTGAAGATCGTTATAAAATACCTGCTAACGTAGGTACAAGAAGAGAGCAGATTAGTGACGCACCCTCATACGCCGTTGTATGTACGTTGTGTATAAATAACGATCGGCCGTGCATTGATATACGGCTGATGTGGAAGAATGCTTCTGATAATAACGCTCTTGTTCCTACGCGAAACCGTTTCATCCTCGACAGAATGTTTGAAATCGTCGGATTCCGTAAGCTGAAACCTATATTAGACGCGCGTGTTACGGATATGCTTTATTTTGATACAGTACTTGAATACGCCTACACCGCTCTGTTCGATCGGTTTACCGAGTGTAGGGCTGGTGAGAATGGTCTAGAGCTGGACGTTTATTTAAAAAGTTTAGACTCTTTGAAATACCATGAACTTTGGTACAAAGCAATTGATCGGTACAAGGCTGAGCTCACCTACACCGTTCACCCTGAAGAACTATTGCTTTATATAACGCGCAGTTGTCGTAACGATTTAGAAGATTATTTCAATTGCCGCTATGTTGAGTGAGTTCACGATTGAAAAGCTCGAGTCGGTAGAAATAAACCATCGATTGGAAAAGCGTGTTTATAAACTTGTGTTTAATAATGTAGCTAACGATGAACTCTTTGTGCGTGCTTTTGATTGTATTCTAGACGTATTTAAAGATGACTTACCAACCGGTTGTAAAGTGGGAACAACAAAATATTACTGAACGATATGAAAGCCCTTCATATCGAATACAGGTTTCCCTATACTTTAAGCGGTGAAATATTATTAGGCCGCATATACTGCGTAATGCAGAGCAATAATGATGTAATTGTAAACTCGATTAAGACCGAGTTTAGTATTTTGAAAAAAAGTGAAATGTATTTATATCTATATTTTGCGTGATATTTCCCCTGTACGATTATAGGCATATTTCTATTGAAATGTATATTTATTTCTATTTGAAATGTATATTTATTTTATATACTCGATTAAGACCGAGTTTAGTATTTTGAAAAAAAGTGAAATGTATTTATATATATTTTGCTTGATATTTCTCCTGTACGATTATGTACATATTTCTATTGAATTGTATTTATATATATTTTGCGTGATATTTCCCCTGTACTGTTATGTACATATTTCTATTGAAATGTATATTTATTTCTATTTGAAATGTATATTTATTTTATATATATCCATAATTGTGTGTATATATTTCCTGTACTGTTATATGCATATTCCTCAATTGAAATGTATATTTATTTTATATATTTATAATAAACAGAATGATGCGATGTTGTTTTACTTAATTATATCATGTTACGCCTTCTAAACCAACTTTTAAGAAATATAATAATGTATACAACGGTATTGCGGTATCTGGCAACATTTACGCCTTCTAAGCCAACTGGCTGAATAGGAGTCTATAATAGTGTATACAATAATAATGCTAAAAAGTGGTATCTAGCAACTCAGTCTTCGATTAGAATTAAATGAATACATGGCGCTATCTGGCAACTCAAGCCATTTACAGCCAACTGGCTGATTACGCGTCTATAATGTGTATACAATGGTATCTGGCAACTCAGTCTTCGATTAGAATTAAATGAATACATGGCGCTATCTGGCAACTCAAGCCATTTACAGCCAACTGGCTGATTAGGAGCCTATAAAACAACGCCTACTCGGCTGAAGTCTTAATATGCACTTGGCTCCTGCCAGGTGAACACCTCTCCTCCTTTCTCTCCTTTCTCTTGGGGGATAACGCCGCCTCCAAGTTTTCCTTGTTGCACCTGCAGCATCCCCCCTTTAGGGGGATTTTTTTTTTTATGATTTTTTTGCAACAACCCCCACCCCCCCTTTGCAACATTACATAATAACTTGCAACATTCTTGCACTCTCCCCTTTTTCGGCTATACTACTGCCCTTGACGATTGGTTAGGTTAGGTCATGATATTTTCGTTAGTTAGCCTTATAAAGCTAACTAAAGAAGGCTGGGGTCCGAATTCTACATTTGATCCAAAAATTGTATATAAATGCTTAAACCCGATTAAAATCGGTCCACTAGAACAAATTTTATATCAAAATAAAGCTCAGACTCGCGCGCGTCTAGCGCGATCAAATTCGGGTAAACGGAGTAAACTCGCCCTAATGATGGCGTCACTACAAATTGCCATCTTTCGCCATATATCCACTGCCAAGCAGTGTTTCCACTTTCAAAGAAATTTCCTGATTTCAGGAAATTTTGGGCTTCAAAATCCAGTTAAGGAAATTTTGAAGGAAATCAGGACTGAAAGGAAATTTATGGAAATTACAGATAAATAAGAAAAGTTTTTCTATAATATTCAAAACAAATTATCGTTATAAATTATTATTGTAAATTTTAATTGTTAATAGAAATCAGATTGCTTTAAAAACTATTCCCCCTACTTCAGTAGAAGCAGAAAGTCTTTTCTGCTCTAGGACTCTTTGTTACCAAACTGAGATCGAGATTAAATGACGAAACCATCGACAACATTTGTTTCTTGAGGCAATATTATAAGTAGTTCTCTATTTTCTTTGTGAATTAAGTAAAAAAGTAATTTTTGTTAAATAAAAGAGATTAAAATTGTTTTTTTATGATTAAAAAGATTTTTTATAAGTAAAAGAGTTAATTTTAGTTTTTTGGTTTCTAGTAAAAGGAGCTATCTACATAATTTTTTTTATCCTTAACTCTGGCTCAAATATTAATTCTTAGCAAGGTAAAAGAATACAATTAACAGTCAAATTTAATATTGGACTGAGACAATTTTCAATGCTTTCCCGGGAATTTCCCGGGATCCCGGGATTCGTCGATTACGCTCCCGCTTTCCCGGGATTGGAGAGAGCCGGGAAATCGGGCAACCCTAATATGTACGGCATGCGAAGGTGCCCCCTCAGGGCATTTGATTCCGCTCGTATGTAGGAGAATTACGAATACTGACTAATCGGGGTCCTTGGTGTAGTGGTTAACATATCCGACCGGCAGTTGGATGATCCCGGGTTCGATTCCTGGGAGGTACTTCATTTTTCATTTGCTCGTTCTCCCTCCTCATCTTGTATGGAACACTTTTCTACACAAGCGTCGTTCTTTACATATATATATATATATATATATATATATATATATATATATATATATATATATGGTACTTTTCCATTATACCCTCACAATTTCTTCTTTCCCGGTTAGGTCATCCCGGTTAGGTCAACTGTACGCTCTTGACAATTGGTTACTAAATGGTTAGGTTAAGTCGTGATACTTTCGTTGAAATGTTAGTTAGCCGTCTCTAGTTAGCCTTATAAGGCTAACTAACGAAAATATCACGACCAGGTACTGTACGCCCTTGACGATTGGTTAGGTTAGGTCGTGATATTTTCGTTAGTTAGCCTTATAAAGCTAACTAAAGAAGGCTGGGGGCCATGATCTTCAGATCAGCTGAAGATTTTCGGATCAGCTGAAGATCATGGTCCCCCAGTTTTCCACCTGAAAATCAAGGCCCCCACTTTTTCCCACCTGAAGCTAAAGGCCCCCACTTTTTCCCACCTGAAGAGCAAGGCCCCCACTTTTTCCCACCTGAAGATCAAGGCCCCACTTTTTCCCACCTGAAGATCAGGGCCCCCAAATTAAAGGAAGATAAAAATAATAAGTTCAGAAAAATTTTATTGTGATAAAAAAACAATTTATGAGAAACATAAAGGTGGATCGGGCTGTGTGTGTGTGTGTGTGTGTGTGGGGGGGGGAGGGGTAATCTTCAGGTGATCCATATATATATACACAGCATATGCCAGGTTGGGTTAATTGAATGCCCGGTTAGGTCAACTGAATAGCCGGTTAGGTTAACTGAATGCCCGGTTAGGTCAACTGAATAGCCGGTTAGGTTAACTGAATGCCCGGTTAGGTCAACAGTACGCCCTTGATGATTGGTTAATTTAAGTCGTGATATTTTCGTTAGTTTTAACGAAAATATCACAACTTAACCTAACCAATCGTCAAGGGTATACAGTTGACCTAACCGGGTTTCAATTAACCTAACCGGGCATTATATCCCATAGAGTGAATTGTTTGTTTTATTTGTCAAAACTGGGGGGGGGGGAGTATCTCCAAGTGGGACGGACTGGGGTGGAGTATCTTCAGGTGGATCAGGCTGGGGGGGGGGAGTATCTCCAGGTGGGGCGGACTGGGGTGGAGTATCTTCAGGTGGATCAGGCTGGGGGGGAAGATCTTCAAGTGGACACTCTCAGGGGGAAGATCTTCAGGTGATCCCAGATCAGTTTTACGCAATGATGATAGAGGGAACTAACATAACCACTACGACTCCTATCGGTGTAACCTTAACCTAAAAATTTAACATAAAAATAAAATAAATTTTGCCACCTGAAGATCAAGGCCCCCAATTTTTCCCACCTGAAGATCAGGGCCCCCAGATGAGCTGGGGGCCCTGATCTTCAGGTGATCCTTATTTTCTTTACTAAGATTATATGTTAAAGTTTAATTATGAGACTGTTATCAGTATTTTATTTGTTGGGCTTTTGTGCAAAAGTTTTTCGATACATTATATCACTGGGGAACAAATTTCAACTTTTTGTCTATTGAATTAGATTTGACAGTTAGTTCTAGGTAATTTGGGTGCGCTGAGCAGGAATTTTTACTCGGTTTTGCTCTATCAGGTCCTGATTTTGCTCAACACCCCTCCTCTTTCGTCGTATTCATAAAAAGGTTTTTTTCTCAATACTCGCTAAGTCTTTTTGCAGTTACACATTATGCAACTAGGTTTTTATCTAGGTATTTGTACCTATTGTTATGGTATTGTTGTATTATGTATATTTTTATATGTAACACCCTAAAAATATTTTTAATTTTGTCATTTTTAACCCATTTTAATATTAGTAAATTAAGCTAAAAATATCATAGAATTCTAAATTTTCTCGAGCGTTCCTGTTCTCTGTAGAGTATTCTAGAGGGACAACTAAAATATATAAAAGCGACTCGTTTCCAGAGTTAATCAGTCAATTCAATCAGTCAGTCAGTCAGTCAATCAGTTGAGTTAGTTAATTAAGTTTGGGCATTAACATAATTTTGAATTGGCATATGATTTAGTGAGTAATTTTGTCATCGTGATTTAATATAGTTGATTTAATTAGACGTAATTTATATTGTACCTACTCATCCGTGTTTCTAGTTTAATTTCATAGATTGTAAGTACCTATTTCATAATAAGTACCTATTTAAACTAATTTTTGTGTTTATATTTCAGATTTTCTTAAATTTATATGAATTAAGGGCTTTAAATACCTTTACAAATTGGCAGAACAATCAAGCAATATGTCATCAAGCACTAGAAAGTTCAAATGCAAAAACAACCCTGATTCCTTCTGTTATATATGTGGAAATTTTACACTTCCACATCAACGAGCAAATATAACTGACTTCGTAAAAAGAGCTTACTTAGCTTATTATGGCATAAAACTGGGGGACCAAGATAAATCGTGGGCTCCACATAAAGCCTGCACTATATGCATTGAAAGACTGCGACATTGGACGAAGGGTTCGGATTCAAAAATACCTTTTGGAGTTCCGATGGTAAGTTTATGATTTCATAAAACTACGTAATTTAATCACTAGTATACTGTAACTTACCTAAATATAATTGTAACTTAGGTACATAAACAAAAATTTACAGAAAATGTTTATAAGAATCTCAAATATTGCATAAGGTTGAAACACATAGAAATGTTAAATGTTTGGGTGATAACTTTTGATAAAATTCATAAAAACAAGTCTCTCGTCGCTTTTGTTAACGCTTTACAATTTTTTTTCCATATCAGGTGTGGCGAGAGCCTACTAACCACGAGACCGATTGCTACCTTTGCTTTGTCAAGACTTCGGGCTTCACTAAGAAAATAAACATTGTATCGAGTATCCAAATTTCGACACCGCGATACGACCTGTGCTACATTCAAATGAGATCCCCATTCCAAAATTTAAGGGTCTGCCAACTCAAGAATTAGTTGAAGATGTTCCTGAAAATATTGTTATGCACTTTGAGGAGTCAGACACCGATTTTGACCCCAGCGTATTTGAAATTCAAAACGATCCGCAAAAGTTTAACCAGGCCGAGTTGAATGATCTTGTAAGGGATCTAAATTTGCCAAAAAAGGCTGCGGAAATTTTAGCTTCAAGACTTAAAGAGAAAAACTTGCTTACTTCAAACACGTACATTTCATTTTACAGAAAAAGAGAAGAAGAACTTGTTAAATATTTTAGAACAGAGGATAGTTTAGTATATTGCTGCGACATAGTTGGTTTGTTAAAGAAGATGGGGGTTGAGTCTTACGATGCAAATGATTGGCGCTTGTTTTTAGACAGTTTCGAAAGAAGTCTTAAGTGTGTGTTGTTGCATAATGGCAATCTATACGGCTCGATACCGATTGGGCACTCAACAAAATTAAAAGAAAAGTATGAACATATAGAAAAGGTTTTAAATCTTATCAAATATAGGGAGCACGAGTGGATCATATGTGTTGACTTAAAAATGGTTAATTTTCTGCTAGGACAACAAGGAGGGTATACTAAATATCCCTGCTTCCTTTGCTTATGGGACAGCAGAGTCAAGGAAGAACATTATTTCAAACAAATCTGGCCAGCACGAACATCACTTACTGTCGGAGAAAAAAACGTAATTAATCCACCTTTAGTGAGCAGAGATAAAATCATATTTCCTCCTCTGCATATAAAACTAGGCCTCATTAAACAATATGTAAAAGCTTTAGATACGAACGGCGAGTGTTTCAAATACATAACTTCAAAATTTCCAAGTTTAAGTTATGAAAAAATCAAGGCGGGAATTTTCGACGGTCCACAAATAAGAACAATGATTAAAGACAGCAATTTTCCTAATGTCATGAATGAACGCGAAAAAAATGGCTGGTTCTCATTCGTGGACTTGATAGAAAACTTTTTAGGCAATTATAGGGCAGATAACTACGAAGAAATCGTAAAAAAACTTTTAAGGGACTACAAAGAGTTAGGTTGCAATATGAGCATAAAAATGCATTTTTGAATAGCCATCTTGACCAATTTCCAAGTAATTTAGGTGATGTAAGTGACGAACAAGGGGAGAGATTCCACCAAGATATCAAAATTATGGAGGAACGGTACCAAGGCCGCTGGGATTCCCACATGATGGCTGATTACTGCTGGTGCTTGAAAAGAGACCTGCCATCAACAAGCAAATACGCTAGAAAGTCTTACAAAAGAAAATTTTTGCCACAGTGAAAGCTTCATATCTGTTTGTTTTTTATTTTAAGTCATTTCTATCGTTATAATGTAATTTTACTGTAGTTTGAACTGCTTGTATTCATGAAACTTGAAAAAAAAATTTAACACATGACTTAATTTTTAGTCCTAATT
>JAJOZX010007144.1:145000-226086 GCA_023014485.1 Bathynomus jamesi | reverse complement strand
TGATGCATACCGTGTAATCGCGATAATGTTCATTGTCATCGATTTCATCTGGTGTTGTGGCACACACTCGATCATTTAGGTAGTTAGGCCGACGTGTTACGTAAACAAAATATTCATCGGAGACAGCTAAATGCATGAAATCATCAACATCCCAATCTTCAAGATAATGGGCAAACCACATTCTGTCATCGATGTTAAGTTGAGTTTTTCTTGGCTTTGGAAGTTCATGCCAAGGCTTTAAACCTTGCCTATGATGATACAGTCAAATGATCTCACCACTAACGATCTTTCCTCTCAACACTTCGATCTCTCTAGAAAGTTTAGCACCGCTGTTTTTCCGCTTACGCGTACCGCTTTCAATGATGTCCTTTGTTTCCTGAGAGAGTGGCAAATTTGGGCGACCAGATTTGGTTGTATCCATTTCACATTCATCCAAAGTTTTATTCCAATTTCTTTTGACGAAGTCCTCACTTCTTCGCAACTTTTTGGCAACCCATGAACGTGTTATAAAGGTGGCTCCAGCATCACGAGCTTCCCGAAATGTTATTGTTCGTATGCGATCTATCACACGTTGCCTCTCCGAATCACCAATTAATTGAGAAGCCATTATATTATCACTTTATCAGCTAGAGTAATTTTAATACCTGCAATAAATAATTTTATATATTTTTATAATCACTAAAAACTATTTCGATATAAGTAAACATGTAAGCTGCAAATGGGGGACTAAGGTTTTTTGGAACCTTTTAGATCGGCCACAGAGGAAATCAGAAATGAAGGCACAGATAGAAGGATAGAAACCGAAGGATGGCAGTTTCGAAGTTAAAGGTTTGTGCCAGACTCTATCAAAAGCTTTGATATGGCTAGTGCAGCAGAAAAGGTTCCACTGAAATCCCGAAAAGAGGATGCCCGAGAATTAGAGATATGCAAGAAGCTCGCCAGAAGAGCGTCCCGTGCGGAACCAATACTGACGATCTGAAAGAAGATTGTGAGAAGAGAGGTGTTTAAGAATCTTCCTATTAAAGAACAGCAGGAGGAACACCATCAGGACCGTACGCCCTCCTAGAATTGAGCTCAGATAGGGCAAAAAAAAAAAAACATCTTTGGAAGAGATTCTAATTTCTGACATAATTTAGTCAGAGGGAAGGAGGAGATGGAGGAACAGCACCGGAATTGTCCAGGGTTGAGTTGGAGGCGAAAGTTTGAGCGAAGAGTTCAGCTTTATCTCCGAGAAAATACGGCAAATGAGCCGTCGAAGTGGAAAATAGGAGGGAAGGAAGTAGTAAAGTTGTTGAAGTTCTTGTCTAGGTGCCAACGAGAAGAATTAGAATTGGATAAGTTTTCACAGTTTTGTCTGAAGGATTTTTCCCCCCCCCCCGAGTCAAACAGATTTTTTCAAGATTCTCTGCAGAAATATAAGCTGAGTGAGAGTCGGGAGTCGATTGGCGACGGTACCTTCTGAAAGCCTCCTCTTTGTTGCGGATAGCATTAGAACAAGTAAAGTTAAACCAAGTTTTTTTGCATTAACAGTAGGAATAGATATATGGAATGTACGCCTCCATGCCCGAGAGATAGTCTCCGTGATGTGCTCAGCGCGTCTGAGCAATAATCATTCCATGGAAAATCAAAAGTACTGCCTAAGGGGCTTCCAATTAGTGGCCCAAAGTGCCAAAGGCGTCTCCTCTTGGAGAAATTGGAGTGGGAGGACAGGAACGGATATAAATTGTGGTCGGAAGAGCCCAACGGAGAAGAAAGTTTAAAAAAAAAAAGAGTGGTGACAAATAATCCAGAGGTTGGGCCTATCTCTAAGGCCATCGGGGATACTAGAGTAGCTATACAATCTGCTCTAAGTCATTCAGGATAGATAAGTTCAACAGGGATGTCAGTAAAATGAGAAAAGCTAAAGCGCGGTGGTGAACGTTGAAATCTCCAAAGATGGAAATTCCAACAAAAGGAGAGTGGGATAGAGTGTATTCCACTTAAGAAGTGAGGTAGCCAAAGAGTTTAGGATAGTCAGTAGAATTAGGAGAAAGGTAGACAGCGCTGATGTATTTAGTTCGAGATTGCATGTAAGTCATAGGAAGAGAGAGTAGAATTCGGAGGATTCAAGTTCGGGAATACGAGAGTAAGTTAGGTCGTTGCGTACATATGTTATGGCCTTTTTGCAAAAGAGTTAAGTCGTGATATTTTCGTTAAATAACGAAAATATCATGATTTACCTAACCAACCGTCAAGGGCGGACAGTTGATTTAGGTTAATTTAATGCCCGGGTAGGTCAACTGTCCGCCCTTGAAGATTGGTAAGGTTAAGTCATATATTTTCTTTATTTAACGAAAATACACGACTTACGGCCTTTATGCGAAATCAGCCTTTAAAAAGGGTTAACACATATACGCAACATTCACTTTGGAGTGAAAATGGTTATAGAGGAAATAAGAAGGTACAGAAAAGGGGGTTGCTTCAGTGAGGAAGAGGAGAGAGGTGGTAGTCAACAGATTGAAAATTTGACGAAAGGCCACGAATGTTGCAGAAGTTTATGAAAAGTGAATCAGGCAGAGGCCCAGAACATCTCGAATAGGCAGTAGTAGAACCAGCCTCGCTACTCGGGTCTGCGTTTCCAGTATCGGCAACGAGGGAGCCGGAAGTGGAAACAGTTATGGCCCTTTCCCCAGGGGACTCCGAGGTTCTTGAGGTCGATGTTTTTTTTGTAATTTTGAAAAATTATGTAGCATGCAAATATATGAATGTATGTGTAGTGAGGAATACAAAGAAAAGTGTGTTTTTGAGAGCATGCTGGACTGCTCACAGGGTAGATGAGAGACGGAAAAGATCAGCTAAGGAGGACAGTGACAGGAGAAACGGAGTCCCAGCATTTCCTGTCTCCTGCCTAACGTTTCCCTCTCCAGAGTACTTCCCTGGTCTTCCTTGGTGTCGACAATCTCCTCGTATATATAATATAGACAGGGTGTTTCACAACCGGTCTGCCATACTTTGGGGGCGATATAGAGTAAAAGAGTTAATACAACATCGATGCTATTTCCAACCGTTGCGGAGCTACGGACGTTTTAAGGTGCATGAAAAAAATAAACGAGAGTATTAATCTGATGTATTTATTGCTACATTTTATGAGATACACCTCATAAATGTTCAAAATGTCCGCCTCGGTTTTCAATGCACAGCCTTCCTCGTTCCAAACAAGAGTCCACTGCCCATTGAGTCATTTCGGGCTGTTCTCGTATGTAAGCAGCGACATCATAATCCGACGCAAGAGTTCCTCTCTCGTTTGTACTGTGGTCTTGTAGACCATCTCTTTCATGAGGCCCCATAAAAAGAAATCTAGGGGTTAGGTCCGGAGATCTCGGGGGCCACAATATTGGACCAGCACGACCATCCAACGATTCCCGTACCGCTGATTCAAGTAATCCGTAATATGACGACCAAAATGTGGTGACGCCCTATCGTGCTAAAGAACATCCTGCGCCTTGTCTCCAAGGGCACGTCTTCTATCAAAAGCAGCAATTCGTTCGTCAAGAAGTTCAGATAAATATCAGCAGTTAATCGTTGTTCCAAAACGAATGTCCAATCAGCTGATCTTCAATTACACCGCACCACAAACATTCACTGAGAATCGATGTTGAAAGTTTCCTTTAACGATACCGTGGGGATTATCGGCGGACCACAAGTGGGAATTTCGTCTATTGTTAATTCCATCCCGAATGAATTGTGCTTCATCACTAAACAGTATGCAATTAAAATTTGGCGATGCATAACCATCCACTGGCAAAATTGAGCACGTTTATCTTAATCATCCGGTTAAAGAGCTTGCACACGTTGCAAATGATAGGGATACAAACCCTCATCATGTATGGTTCGTCATACACGCGATGCGGACTCACCAATTCGTCTGGAAATCCTTCGAACACTGGTAGTTGGGCTACGTTGTACTAGGTCCAGTATGCGCTCCTCCACAGCAATGGGCCGTCGTGCTACATGTTTTTGGTTACGTGGAACAATTGTCCCTGTTTCCCTTAATCTCTGGTGTGTGTCACTAAACACTTGCCTGTTCGGTATTCGGCGGTTCGCAAAACGTCTTCGATATTCTTCAACTGCCGTCCTGCTGTTACCATCACAGAATCCATAAATGAAATGGATATCAGCGTATTCAGCGGGTGTGAACCGTTGATTCATTTTGATTGTTCAAATTAGCACAACATAATGTCTCGTACCACAAATCAAACCAACTGAAAGAAAAAAAACTGAGGATTACTAGTGGTAACTTCGTTAACCGAAACTACCACTAGTGCTGCCATCTATCAAATTACACACAAGTAGGGATTTATTGTTTGCACATCTTAAAACGTCCGTAGCTCCGCAACGGTTGGAAATAGCACCTATGTTGTGTTAACTATTTTACTCTATATCACCGCCACAAAATCAACCCCCAAAGTATGGCATACCTGTTGTGAAACACTATATATATATATATATATATATATATATATATATATATTATATATATATATATACACAAACTCAGAATGGTTCCCTGAGAACAATATATGTTAAACACAGACCGTGCATGGCACAAGGAACTCTTCTGGGAAAATTAAATCCACTATAGTCCGAATAAGTAATGATAAATGACAAATACCATAGTTTTTTTCCTTTTTCATGATTTTAGCCCGACGTGGGCAACGGGTCTCTCGCAAAGAGATCCCATAAAATAGCTTCCCTCACCAGCTATCTGCAAAGCAGACAGGATCCAGCTTTGGGACGTGGATCTAGGGTTTAAAGCAAACCTAGATCCCTACACTCAGAACCTCTATATAAGTAAAAGACTCGTTGCATTCACGTCGTGTTGAATAAATCAAAGAAGCTATATTTATGGGATCTCTTTGCGAGAGACCCGTTGCCCACGTCGGGCTAAAATCATGAAAAAGGAAAAAAACTATGGTATTTGTCATTTATCATTACTTATTCGGACTATAGTGGATTTAATTTTCCCAGAAGAGTTCCTTGTGCCATGCACGGTCTGTGTTTAACATATATTGTTCTCAGGGAACCATTCTGAGTTTGTGTATACTAAACGGACGTGTTTCGTGCCTTGAAAAGTGGACGCTCAATGTCCCGGTTGAGGTTTAAGTTTTGGTTTTTTTGGCTAAAAATACAATAGTTACCCCCTTTTTCTTTGATTTATTCAGCACGACGTGAATGCAACGAGTCTTTTACTTATATAGAGGTTCTGAGTGTAGGGATCTAGGTTTGCTTTAAACCCTAGATCCACGTCCCAAAGCTGGATCCTGTCTGCTTTGCAGATAGCTGGTGAGGGAAGCTATATTTATGGGATCTCTTTGCGAGAGACCCGTTGCCCACGTCGGGCTAAAATCATGAAAAGGAAAAAAACTATGGTATTTGTCATTTATCATTACTTATTCGGACTATAGTGGATTTAATTTTCCCAGAAGAGTTCCTTGTGCCATGCACGGTCTGTGTTTAACATATATTATTATATATATTATATATATTATATATATATATATTCCGATTTAATTCAGTGTTTATTGGTACAAAGCAAACTGAACATCGTTAAACTCTAAATCCAGAATGACATTTAAAATAGGCTTTGAAATTTAATTTAGTGGAAACTGGTTTGCTACGGGTTGCTGGAAGAAGCCAAGCACGTCAGTTATTCCATGAACGATACCCTGATATCAGGGTGGTGTTCATGGGATAACTGACGTGCCTCCCTCTGGTTTCTACCAGCAGCACGTAGCAAAACAGTTTCCACCTTCTATCGATTCGTATAGGTACCCATATCGTCCATTATCTGACCTCTAAATACAAAATATTAACGCAAAATGCCCATGAGACCGAACTTTGATACACTCTATATAAGGCTGAGAGATCACCGTCTTCCTAAAAATCTTACTTTTAAGAACAACCTAATCGTTCATTAAGCCTATATCACACGGCCGATTGTTACCGTTTTTCATCGCTGAATCGTGCCTTGCTTAAAGCCGTTTACGCATTAACCCTTTCGGCGTTCAGCTTCAGATTCAGTAAGTCTGATGTCTCGCTACCGTAAAAATACGACACCAACACCAAAAGGATTGAAAATGTATTGAATGTATTAATAGATATTCAGCGACAACATTTTGATTGTTGCCGATAAATATGTAAACGCTCACAATCAAATTTAAGCGTGGCACGATTCGGAGCGGTGAAAAATGGCAATAAACGGCAGTGTGATACGTGGTTTAGACAGTAATTCAGCGACACCTTTTATTTATCGTCAGTAAAATGTTTTGGGAGCTTGTTGCGTTATAGTTAATCAGAGCTGGGCACTTCCGCAAACACTTCCGCAATTGCGGAAGTATGTTTTTCGTTTGCGGAATTGCGTTTGCGGCAAAGTCATCGCAAATTAGTGAATTTGCGATGACTTTGCCGCAAACGCAAGTCCGCAAACGAAAAACATACTTCCGCAATTGCGGAATTTGCGGTTTGCGGAAGTGTTGCGGAAGTGCCCAGCTCTGAAATGTATTAATTTTTAAAAGAAAAAGGGTAATAATGAATGTACAGTAATTTTATTTTAAATTTCGCATGAAAAGTCTGGCGAGTGTTGGTGCCATCATGAATGGGATGGGAAGTTGTTTGACACTCTCGCTTCCAGCAATGCTATCAGCAACGTGGTTTCCGAAGAATGAAAGAGCTACGGCTACAGGTAAATGTTATAAAAGAGTAAATTGTGTAATTTGAAAACCTGGCGATTTATAAACTGACCATAATTGTTAAGGTTGGTTAAATTTATTTGAATTTGTTCTCTGACCTCATGGTCAGAGCGTTTGCGCTAAATATTCGCTTTGTATCGTTTCGTTTGTGCCAAAGGAAAGGAAGGGCCTTTCCTTTTTCTACATTAGGTTGAGGTTAGGTTAGTAGAGTTCACATGTAGATTTATAATGTATACACATTTTGGCGTATAAGTTAAATATTGGCGCAAGCGCTATAGCAATAATGATATTGGTTACATCGAAAGAAAGGGTGAATTACAGTTTAATTTTATCATTTTCAGCGGTGGGGGCTCTAGCAACCCGTTCGGTGGGGTTGGAATGTATATGTCCCCTCTCATTGTTCGAACTCCAGATGGAATTCTCACGAAAGATGAAATTAAAGGCGATATTCGTATTTTAATGTTAATTCGTAAGTAAATGTTATTAAACATACGAGACCCTCCGAGGAAGAAGTGACCAAGCGACAAGTTTTTCTGGCGTTTTTAACTTTTGTTGCTTAGACATTTCTTCCTAAGAGGACCTCAATTATCTGTTAGTTATAGGCTACAAGGTTCGAAATCCTCAGTATCTCGATTGGTATGGTAGTGAATTTTGGGTCGGGTCACCCGACTACAAATTACTTGTATCTCGACGCGGTACTAAACAGAAATCGGCTGTTGGATACCGTGGCAAAACTATTGGCAAAAATACATTTTTCGCGCTTTGAATTCTTAAATATTTTTTAATATTTTAGTCCATAAAAATCGTCGTTCATTTATTTAATATTCGGGGTACTAGAACGAGAAATGGTAGTACCCATCATGGTATCACTGAAAAACATTAATTTCGTCCCCTGTACAATGCATAACTAATATGAAAATTGAGGGTACCTTTTTTTTTTCCTAGTATAACACTTTTTAATTTGGGGGGGGGGGGGGGTATTTTAGTTTAATTTTTATTGTATTTACTATTCATTTTGTTTTTGAGCGCCCGTAGTTTAGTGGTTGTGGTGGCGGAATCTGAGCGGTGAGGCTCTGCGTTCGCTCCCGCCTGCTGGCTCCTGGGTTGAGTTGGGTTGGCACTTATCCTGTTGATACTCTGGTTTAGGTGACCTTTGGGGCAATCTCGCTCCCACATACTGTGGAAATAAATTTCCAGGCTGTTTTCAAAATTTTTATTATAACCAATAAAAGAGTGCCAGTTAGTGTCAATGACTCAATGTAGTAATTTTGGCTGTTGGGGTGAAGAGTCAAGTACGAGAACGTTAATATGCTATCCCTATTTCTATATTTGATGAAACCATTTAATTGTATATGTAAAATTTTATGGGTTTCTCATACATATATATATATATATTATATGAAAATTATTTCACGAAAGTAACACGTGAAAAATATTTGAATAAAACCACGAAGGAAAGGAAACAGAATGGTGCTCAAGCGCTTTCGTCTAATGACATCCTCAGGAACACTGAAGTAAATAAAGAGTTCGAGACTATATAGGTCACAAAAAAAAAATATATATATATATAATAAATCTAGAAATAAAAATTGTGGGAGGAGCATACAAATTTGTAAGGAAAACTACCAATTTTAGCACTTTGCCCTTCTTGTCTAATCCGTTCTGAACGAATTCAACACAAGATCAAATGGATTGTTTACAACCAATTTTATAAATAATGCCTGAATGATATATAGGTCACAAAAAATAAGAAAAAATATAAAAATTAATTTAAAAATTGTAAGAGGAGCATACAAAATTATAAGGAAAAACTATCAAAGTTTTAGCCTCTGCCCTTCTTGTCTAAATCCGTTCTGAACGAATTCAACACAATCAAATGGATTGTTTACAACCAATTTTATAGATAATGCCTGAATGATATATAGGTCACAAAAAATAAGAAAAAATATAAAAATTAATTTAAAAATTGTAAGAGGAGCATACAAAATTATAAGGAAAAACTATCAAAGTTTTAGCACTCTGCCCTTCTTGCCTAAATCCGTTCTGAACGAATTCAAAACAAAAGGATCAAGTTGAAAAAGACCTTGGCTCATGTTAAACTTATTTGTAAGTTGGATAATAGCAGACTCAAGAATATTTCTATTAACAATGTTGCTAGAGTGAAACAAACTGAAACATTATTCCAATCAATACAGTGGCTAACTCTGACAAATGGACAAAAAGGGCACTGGACGACTGTCCCGTTCTAACGGAATATTGATGCTGTTTTACACGCGTGTGCAAATCCTTTCCCGTCTGACCAATGTAAAAGGAATCGCATTGTTTACAACCAATTTTATAGATAATGCCTGAATTATTGGTAGGGCTATTTTTTACTATATTTTCACAATATTGTTATATGAAAATACTACATTAATATCCAAAGTTTAAGTACATTAGCAATGCCTAAAAAGCCATGGAAAAATGGAAGTACTAAAATATTCCTTGACAAGTGCGAGTGTTATTATTCACACGATAGAAAGTTCGTTTTGCCTTGTTAAGGCAAGATTCCATAAACTCAGGTGGGTAGCACAGATCACTTCCAATACCGTTGATTTTTTCCAATTCGGTATCGATGTATTCCAGACTGGCGATCCTAAGAGCGCGGAGAAACATTGAAAAAAAATATGGCCTTCTTAATGGGGGTGTCATGTCGAGAGTAAAAGTGTACGTAGGACAAATTGTTTGTTTTTTGCGATAGATACTAAACTTAAAACCTGGGCTTTCCCTATGTACACGCACATCCAAAAACGGGATTGAGTTGTCTTGTTCCACTTCTAAAGTAAACTTAATGGAGGGGACTTAATCATTTAACTGAAGGAGGAAGTCATCCAGGTCACGATTCATGGGCCAGATACACAAAATATCGTCGACGTACAGCAACCATGGGATGCCAAACCCCAGGATTCTGGGAATGTAAGTAATTTCGAAAAAACCCATATAAATATTGGAGAGTAGGGGCGACAAGGGGTTGCCCATAACCATCCCACAAACCTGTTGATAATACTCGCTATTGAAAGTGAATTTACAGTCTTTGATGCAAAGCTTAATAAGTTCCAAAACAATGTGTGAAGGTAGTGGCAGGTACACTTTTACTCTCAACATGACACCCCCATTAAGAAGGCCATATTTTTTTTCAATGTTTCTTCGCGCTCTTAGGATCGTCAGTCCGGACATCGATGCCGAATTGGAAAAAACCAACGGTATTGAAAGTGATCTGTGCTACCACCTGCGTTTATGGAATCTTGTCTTAACAAGTCAAAACGAACCTTCTATCGTGTGAATATAACACTCGCACTTTGTCAAGGAATATTTTAGTACTTCCATTTTTCCCGGGCTTTTTAGGCATTGCTAATGTACTAAAACTTTTGGATATTAATGTAGTATTTTCATATGACAATATTGTGAAAAATATAGTAAAAAATAGCCCTACCATAATTCAGGCATTATCTATAAAATTGGTTGTAAACAATGTGATTCCTTTTACATTGGTCAGACGGGAAAGGATTTGCATACGCGTGTAAAACAGCATCAATATTCCGTTAGAACGGGACAGTCGTCCAGTGCCCTTTTTGTCCATTTGTCCGAGTTAGCCCACTGTATTGATTGGAATAATGTTTTTGTTTCACTCTAGCAACATTGTTAATAGAAATATTCTTGAGTCTGCTATTATCCAACTTACAAATAAGTTTAACATGAGCCAAGGTCTTTTTCAACTTGATCCTTTTGTTTTGAATTCGTTCAGAACGGATTTAGACAAGAAGGGCAAAGTGCTAAAATTGGTAGTTTTCCTTACAAATTTGTATGCTCCTCTCATAATTTTTATTTCTTTATATATTATTATATATATATATATATATATATATATATATATATATATATATATAAATGATTCACCTGATTTCAAATGAGATATTTTTTAATGTTACAAATACAGTGATTTGTGATACATCAACCAAAAAAAAACTCCACATTTTGTCTCTCACCTCATAAATGCTCTATGTGACTTCCCGTAGTTACACGAGCAACGTCGACACGATAGTCGAATTCCTCCCATACTCGCTCCAGCATGTCCGTTGTCACTGACTCTACGGCAGTAACAATGCGAGTTCGGAGCTCATCCAAAGATGTGGGCAACGGTGGCACGTACACAGTATCCTTAACGTACCCCCAAAGGAAGAAGTCGCACGGTGTAAGATCCGGCGACCCAGGGGCCAGCTGTGGAGCACCAAGTCATGGGGCCCACTGCGACCAATCGAACGGCGAGTGAGCACTTCGTTGAGAAAACGACGAACATCCAAATGCCAATGAGGCGGCGCCCCATCTTGCTGGAAAATGTAGTCCCCGGAATCTTCGTTCAATTGGGGAAATAACCAGTTCTGCAGCATATCCAGATAGGAGTGACCAGTCACTGTGTTTTCCATGAAAAAGAAGGGGCCGTAAACCTTTGCCCGGGAAATGGCACAGAAGGTGTTAACTTTAGGTGAGTCGCGCTCGTGCTCGATTGTTGCATGTGGTTGTTGCGTGCCCCATATGCGAAGGTTGTGACGGTTCACCTTGCCACTTAAATGAAAAGTTGCTTCGTCACTGAACACCAGGCGGGGAGCAAATTCGTCATCCTCCATAGCCTCTTGCATAAGATCGCAAAAGTTCTGTCGTTTTAACTTGTACCCCGGCCGTAGAGCCTGCAACAGTTGCAACCTGTATGGCTTCATATGCAAGCGCCGTCTCAAAACACGCCAAACAGTCGTCTGAGGAAGTCCCAATTCTCGACTGGCGCGGTTTGTTGATTTCCTCGGGCTACGTTGGAAACTCTCTCTGATTCTTTGCACATTATCCTCAGACACGCGCGGTCGTCCTGTGGACTTGCCTTTACACAAACATCCTGTTTCCTCGAACTGCCGATACCACCGACGGATGCTCTGAGCACCCGGTGGATCTGTTCTGTAACGTCGACGAATCTCACGCTGCACTGTGACTACCGATTTACAGCTCGAAACTGCAACACACAAAACGCCTTCTGCTGTGCGGACGCCATTTTCACACTGACTGTTTGTTGCTAGGCTAGGCCGGCGTGACTTTGGAGCCCTCTCGCGGTGATCTTGTGAAACTCAGATATTTCCTCTTTCATGTGGTGTATGCCCAGTTGATGCACGGTTGATAGGTACGGAAGTATTCTCAGTTGAAATCGGATGAATCATTTTGAATAGCCCTGTATATTTCTTGTGACCTATATATAGTCTCGAACTCTTTATTTACTTCAGTGTTCCTGAGGATGTCATTAGACGAAAGCGCTTGAAACACAGAATGGTGCTCCTGTCCTTCGTGGTTTTATTCATCATAAATATTTTTCACGTGTTACTTTCGTGAAATAATTTATATATATATATATATATATATATATATGAATAGAAACGACATAAGTATTAAGGAACGTTTCTGCACACGAGGAGGAGAGATAACGAAATAATGAAAAATGAGGCGAACCGCCTGGGAATCGAACCCAGGCCTTCCAATTGCCGGTCGGACGCTCTACCATTATGCTACGGACCTCACTCAATCACAAATCGAAATTCTCCCAAATAGGGCAGAAACCAATGCCCTCAGAGAGCACCCTCGCAAATCGTGAATATGCGCAATAACTGCAATGACCGCGCAGTATATAAATGAATAGAAACGACATAAGTATTAAGGAACGTTTCTGCACACGAGGAGGAGAGATAACGAAATAATGAAAAATGAGGCGAACCGCCTGGGAATCGAACCCAGGGCCTTCCAATTGCCGGTCGGACGCTCTACCATTATGCTACGGACCTCACTCAATCACAAATCGAAATTCTCCCAAATAGGGCAGAAACCAATGCCTCAGAGAGCACCCTCGCAAATCGTGAATATGCGCAAATAACTGCAATGACCGCGCAGTATATAAATGAATAGAAACGACATAAGTATAAGGAACGTTTCTGCACACGAGGAGGAGAGATAACGAAATAATGAAAAATGAGGCGAACCGCCTGGGAATCGAACCCAGGGCCTTCCAATTGCCGGTCGGACGCTCTACCATTATGCTACGGACCTCACTCAATCACAAATCGAAATTCTCCCAAATAGGGCAGAAACCAATTTTTCATTATTTCGTTATCTCTCCTCCTCTGTGCAGAAACGTTCCTTAATACTTATGTCGTTTCTATTCATTTATATACTGCGCGGTCATTGCAGTTATTTGCGCATATTCACGATTTGCGAGGGTGCTCTCTGAGGGCATGGTTTCTGCCCTATTTGGGAGAATTTCGATTTGTGATTGAGTGAGGTCCGTAGCATAATGGTAGAGCGTCCGACCGGCAATTGGAAGGCCTGGGTTCGATTCCCAGGCGGTTCGCCTCATTTTTCATTATTTCGTTATCTCTCCTCTCGTGTGCAGAAACGTTCCTTAATACTTATGTCGTTTCTATTCATTTATATACTGCGCGGTCATTGCAGTTATTTGCGCATATTCACGATTGCGAGGGTGCTCTCTGAGGGCATTGGTTTCTGCCCTATTTGGGAAATTTCGATTTGTGATTGAGTGAGGTCCGTAGCATAATGGTAGAGCGTCCGACCGGCAATTGGAAGGCCCTGGGTTCGATTCCAGGCGGTTCGCCTCATTTTTCATTATTTCGTTATCTCTCCTCCTCGTGTGCAGAAACGTTCCTTAATACTTATGTCGTTTCTATCATTTATATACTGCGCGGTCATTGCAGTTATTTGCGCATATTGATTTGCGAGGGTGCTCTCTGAGGGCATTGGTTTCTGCCCTATTTGGGAGAATTTCGATTGTGATTGAGTGAGGTCCGTAGCATAATGGTAGAGCGTCCGACCGGCAATTGGAAGGCCCTGGGTTCGATTCCCAGGCGGTTCGCCTCATTTTTCATTATTTCGTTATCTCTCCTCTCGTGTGCAGAAACGTTCCTTAATACTTATGTCGTTTCTATTCATTTATATACTGCGCGGTCATTGCAGTTATTTGCGCATATTCACGATTTGCGAGGTGCTCTCTGAGGGCATTGGTTTCTGCCCTATTTGGGAGAATTTCGATTGTGATTGAGTGAGGTCCGTAGCATAATGGTAGAGCGTCGACCGGCAATTGGAAGGCCCTGGGTTCGATTCCCAGGCGGTTCGCCTCATTTTTCATTATTTCGTTATCTCTCCTCCTCGTGTGCAGAAACGTTCCTTAATACTTATGTCGTTTCTATTCATTTATATACTGGCGCGGTCATTGCAGTTATTTGCGCATATTCACGATTTGCGAGGGTGCTCTCTGAGGGCATTGGTTTCTGCCCTATTTGGGAGAATTTCGATTTGTGATTGAGTGAGGTCCGTAGCATAATGGTAGAGCGTCCGACGGCAATTGGAAGGCCCTGGGTTCGATTCCCAGGCGGTTCGCCTCATTTTTCATTATTTCGTTATCTCTCCTCCTCGTGTGCAGAAACGTTCCTTAATACTTATGTCGTTTCTATTCATTTATATACTGCGCGGTCATTGCAGTTATTTGCGCATATTCACGATTTGCGAGGTGCTCTCTGAGGGCATTGGTTTCTGCCCTATTTGGGAGAATTTCGATTTGTGATTGAGTGAGGTCCGTAGCATAATGGTAGAGCGTCCGGACCGGCAATGGAAGGCCCTGGGTTCGATTCCCAGGCGGTTCGCCTCATTTTTCATTATTTCGTTATCTCTCCTCCTCGTGTGCAGAACACGTTCCTTAATACTTATCGTTTCTATTCATTTATATACTGCGCGGTCATTGCAGTTATCTGCATATATATATATATATATATATATATATATATACACCTTACCTTATGACCTTATGTTGTTTCGTGTGTTGGTCTCTCTTCACACGGAGGTCAAGCTGGTGGCCCCGCCTCTAGGTCTGGCCTGGTGGAGGAGCGAGTTACTTTCTTGCGCTCTCCACCGTACATAGCCGGCAGCCCGGCACCCCGGCTCTCTGGTACTGTCCTGAGCCAGGCTCCAGTCTTTTCTTGAAGACTTCAACTTTGACCCCCGTTACGTTTCTGAGGTCCTTAGGAAGCTGGTTGAAAAATCTTGGCCCCCTGACAACCAAGCTATTTTCCTTCAGGGTTGAGGAGGTCCCTTGTCGTGCTTTAATTTGGGAACACTACCATTCTGCCTTTCCTATTTTCCAGTGTTGTTTGAATATGGTAATTGGGTTTAGTTTTAGGTTGGTACCAGTTTTTCGATCATTTTCCATATGTAGATTATGATGTACCTCTCTCTTCTTCTTTCCAGTGAGTACAGATTTAGTTTACGTAGTCTTTCCCAGTAGTTGAGTTCTTTGCAGCCATCAATCTTGGCTGTGAATGCCTTTGCGTTTCTTCTAGTTTATTAGTTTCTTCCTTTTTATATGGGACGTCAAAACTGAGCAGTATTCAAGTTTTGGTATAATCAGTGTTTTTAGCAGGGGAATCATTACTGTCCTGTCCCTTCTCTTGAACGTTCTTAGAACCTGTCCGCGACTCTTTTTGCTTTATTTATCGCTATCTGATTTTGTTTTCGAATTTCGCATCATCTGTCATTATTATCCCGAGATCAATCGCTTTCATGCTTCTCTGAATTTCCTGTCTATATGGAGCATAATATGCAGTCTGTTTAAGTTCTTCTTTTCTACCAATCTCAAGAGTTGAAATTTCTCGGCGTTGAATGACATGTTGTTGTCTTCTGACCATTTGTATATTTTGTTCGTGTCCCTCGCAAGCCTCCACGTCATGTACATCGCTGATTTTTCCTGCTGATATATATATATATATATACTAGATATATATATATTATATATATTATATATATATATATATATATATATGCTGCAAACCCACAAGGAAAAGAAAACGATTCCAAGGCCTTTCGTGTATTCAAAGCTACACCTCGTCAGGGAATGAAGTTAAAAGGCGAGAAGCCCATATATATATACAACGTACAGGAAAAACAAAACAATAGCACAGAGATATAATAGAACGAAATATTCTAGAATGTGCATTTATTCATTTTAAAAACAATTTCAATAACAGCTCGGGGACTTATAAAATTGACGATATCATGTTAAAATTTCTTTTGCCTCTCATTAACCCTTGTTAAGTATGTGCTAATTGTTTTGTTTTTCCTGTACGTTGTATATATATATGGGCTTCTCGCCTTTTAACTTCATTCCCTGACGAGGTGTAGCTTTGAAATACACGAAAGGCCTTGGAATCTTTTTCTTTTTCCTTGTGGTTTTGACAGCATTCTTCATTCACGTGTTTTAATTGTGATTCATATTTTATATATATATATATTATATATATATATCCCTTTGCTTTGTCCGGAGCTATAGGGCGCGTCCCTCTGTGGCGAATGTGGGAATACACCTTTCTTCGGTGTAAGGGCTTTCTCTGCCCTCGTGGACCATTGGGCCCGTTTGGGGACCCGGCTGATCTCCTGCTTCTTTTTCTTTCTTTCTCCTTTAACCCATTCTTTCTGGCTTCTCCCTGTTTTTTTTTTTTTTTTTTGCGTTGTTCTTTGGACCTTGATTTTGACCCTTTCCTTGGCCCTTGGGTGTGGGAGGTGGTTGCCCTGCACCCTTGTCGCTTTCCAACCAAACCCAAACCCTGTCCCTGCCACTTTTCACCGCGCGTTGGATGAGAGTGGCCGCCTTTCAGGCACAGGGACTGGGTGCGGGTGTATCTCCCCCTGCGTGACATCCATCGGCGGTGGGACCAAGTGTGCCCACACTTCGCCTTTCCCTTGTTGGAGTCGGTGGTGGCTGGATGCGCGCGGGGGATGAAGTTCTTTTTTGTTTAGCTATGGACACTTCTCCCCCCCGGCTTACGACTACTGCTTCTCATTCCCGGACTACTCTTTCTCTCAACACTCGGGTGGTGGGCAACCAGGCCCTCGAGTCCTTTACCACTGGAAGACCGCAACCTAATGGGGTTGACCCCCCTGTGGAAGCGGAACGCTTGCACTCTCCTTTTCCGTTGCCGACCCCAGTCCGTCCCTCGATTACGCCCTTGGACCTACACTCTCTAGAGCAGGGGCCTCGCCCCAGCCCACTTCAGCCACCTTCGGGCAAGTCAAGTTCCACCGAGGACTTGCCCCCACAACCCGGCTTCTTGCTCTCCCCATATGCCCCCCTCACCCGCCGCCAGCCCACCTCCCCGCGGAGAGAGCCTCGCGGCGGACGGGGGCCGGCATTCACGGCCGTCCTACCGACCGTTGAATATTCCAGTACATTTCGACTCTACAGCCTCCCTCTCCCTTCCAAGTATCCACAAATTCCTGGTGATTCGGCCTACATCTGGGTCCCTCCCGAACAACTCTGAACGGACGTTCCAGGCGATCCGAACCCACAGCAACTCCAGCCGCTATGACGTACGCCCACAGAGGGATGGCTCCCTCCTCGTAAAATCACGCTCAGCCGCAGAGACGAAAGCCCTACTCTCCATCACTGAGGTCCTTGGATGCTCGGTGTCCGTTTCCCCACACCCTCGCCTGAACCAGAGTCAGGGCACTATTTACGCCACCCGCCTACTGTCGGTCGCAGAGAACGAGCTCCTGGAGGATCTCGCACCCCAAGGAGTTATAAGATCTATCGTTTCACATCCCGACAGGGAGGCACCCCCTCCCCCACCCCACGTCTGCTCCTTACTTTTAACTCACTAATCCCCCCTGACCGTATTGTATGGGGTATGGGAGACCGCGCCTCATGCGAGTTTTCTATCCGCCCATACGTCCCAGACCCGACCCGTTGCTTCAAATGCAATAAATTCGGACACGTCAGCTCCGCTTGTCGACAGCCGCATCCATTATGTGTTCACTGTGGACGACTCGCCCACCCTGACAGGTGCCCCAACACACCCAAATGCTCGAACTGTGAAGGCGCACATCCCTCTTCATCCCGAGAATGCCTTTTCTTCAGGTTCGAGAAGGAGGTCCGATGCCTACAGGTGACGGACTTCCTTAGCCCCCGTGAGGCACGCGACAGGGTGCGGAGTCGGGAGGTGAGGCCGGGGGTGTCCTATGCCGCTGCTCTCGGCTCTATCATCTCGGCACGCCGCCCTGGCCTGCCGCCGAAACCCCCCCCGCCACTGCTTCCTGTTCCCCACATAGCAAATCCTCGCAGGACCCGACGGTCCCCTGTCCCCCCACCGTTCCTCTTCTTCCCTCACCTCACCTGCCACGAATCCCCCAGGAGTCTGGGACCAGGGTTTCCAGGTCCCAGCCACCTCAAACCCTGCCTTCCCAGTACTCCCTGTACACGCCCGAACCTGCCGCCCGGAGCAAGCCGTCGAGGCGGAGACGCCGGAGCGTGTCACCAGACCCTCCGGCCTCCCAACGTCTCTCTCCCTCTTCCCCTAAGACCAAGAAGACGGCTCGGACCCTTACACCGCCCACCACGCCCACTATGTCCATCTCTCCCCATCGTAGGAGTCCCACCGTTCTACCCCCACAGACTCTGACAATAGTGGCCGAAATCCACGACCCGCCCTGTACGACGAGACCCAGCCCAGTGGATCCAGTGGATGCGGCTCTGGCGCGGCTGCACGGTGTGACCGAGGGAAGCTCGGCTGCGCCCACGCCCATGAGTCTCCTGGATCTGCCCTTGCCTCTGGTGCCATTTTCTCCACCCCTCCACGAGACCACTCTGGTTCACCTCCTTCCACCCCCATCGTACCTACCCCCCCAACATCCCCGACCCCCCCTTATCAGCTACCCTGAGTACGCCCTCCCTCCCACCCGCCCGGTCTTTTTGGTACCCCCTGTCACCACCTAGGGTCCGCCGTGAGACCCCGGACAGGCGGGGTAGCGCCCCTTTTAGGGTTAACTGCCCCCCCCTGGCCCGACCATAGAAGCCCGACAAGGCACTTCCGACCCGCTCAGCCCACGATGTTCCTCTGCCTGCCGTGATCCACGCCTCCGGTCTCGCTCGGCCGACTCGACCCCGCAACCTCCGCAGGGTTCGACAGGCCGACCGATTCCTTCCCTGGTGAACGGTAGATAGCCAGCCATGCTCCCGACCCAGCCTTCAGTTTCGCGAACTCCAGATCCCCCTTCACACTCCAACCCCTAGCGCCTATACCTTTACCCATCCCCCTTCATCAACTAATGGATCCCCCGAAAACCACGATAGTCCACTGGAACTGTCGAGGAATCTTGCAAACAATGAAGGCCTTAACTCCTTGATTGCCACTTCCCGTCCGGTGTGTGTCTGTCTCCAGGAGCTAATCCTGGGGACCAGGTCCATGCCCTGCCCCACTGGTTATTTCTGCGTCGCCACCCCGCCTCCTACCTGCACTCGAAGGGGAGCTGCCATCCTCGTCCACCACGCAGTCCCCTTCTACAATCTCTCCATCCGGTCCCCGCTACAGGTGACTGCCGTCCGGCTCTCCCTGGATAGACAGTACACCATTTGTTCAATCTACCTTCCCCCCCACGCTCAAGTCTCCCGCGACGACCTGGTGGAAGTCGTGGAACAACTCCCCAGGCCCTTCCTACTACTGGGCGATTTCAATAGTCGTCACCCCTTGTGGGGCGACACACACACCACCTATATGGCCCCAACCCTGATATCCGTCATGACCGAGCTCTCCTTCGAGTGCCTCAACGATGGCTCTCCAACATTCTACCATGCCACCACCTGCACTCCATCCTGTATAGACCTGTCCCTCGTATCAACTGATGCCCTCCTAGACTTCACGTGGCAAGTCCTCCAAGAGGACTATGGCAGTGACCATCTCCCCATTCTACTCACCCTCAATCGACCCGACCAGACCGTACGGGTACCGGTAAGGTGGGTTACCACCACGCGAATTGGGCCCGCTTCCGCGACAACACATACCACTTACAACTGCCCACTTCCCATCCATCGACGGGTGCGTCGCATACTTCGAGTCCGTCGTTCTAACGGCCGCAAGCACAAGCGTACCACAATCCTCCGCCTACCCCCGCGCCCGACGGGTTCCTTGGTGGACCCCGGAGTGCGCGGAGGCCGTGCGCGCCAAGAAGAAGGCAACTCGGCGCTTTTACCGGACGCGACTCCCCATCCATCGCACGGAAATGCAGCGGGTCAGGGCCATCGCCCGCCGCACAATGAAGACAGCGCGCCGAGCCTCTTGGCGTGCCTTTGTGTCCGGCATTACCGTCAACACACCTTCGGCTACCATCTGGAAGAAGGTGCGGGGCGTCGAGAGGCGACATGTCCCCTCCCGACCCCCGGTCCTCCGGACAAACAACGGACTCCTATGTGAGCCCAAGTCGGTGGCAGACCACCTTGCTTCTACCTTCGCCGCCGTTTCTTCCTCTGCAGCCAATCCCGTACCCGCCCCTGACGATAGCCCCTCCCCACCGTCCATAGACAGCACCTACAACCGATTGTTTACCATGCGTGAACTACAGACGGCACTGGCCTCTCGGCGATCCCCTTGCCCCGGCCCGGACGGTATTCCGTACGGCATGATCCAACACCTCCACTCTACCTTACAAATTTTCCTGCTAGACTTATACAATCGCATATGGATAGAGGGTGCCTTCCCCTTTAGGTGGAAGGAGGCCCACGTCATCCCTATCCCCAAGCCCGGCAAAGATCCCTGGACCCCACAAACTACAGACCAATCGCCCTGACATGTTGTGCCTGCAAGATCCTCGAAAAAATGGTCGCTACGCGATTATCGTTCGTCCTTGAACGTACCAATTCCTTCCCGTCTACCCAGTCCGGCTTAGACAATTCCGCTCCACCACTGATCCCCTCCTGCTTCTCAGCCGAGACATACAGGATGCCTTCGACAATAGACAGTTCGTACTGTCAGTTTTCTTCGACATCCAGAAGGCCTATGACACCACCCGTCGAGCAATGATCCTCGGTCAGCTCCGACATCTGGGCCTTGTCGGAGCCATGCCTACCTTCATCAGGGGCTTCCTTACTTCTCGGACCTTTAAAGTCCGGGTGGGCTCAGTCCTCTCTGACACCTTTGTGCAGGAGGACGGGGTCCCACAGGGAAGCATCCTCAGTGTTCTCTGCTTCTCTGTCGTGATGAACACGGTCTCACAATGCCTTCCACCTACAATCCGCTCTTCCATCTACGCGGATGACCTTGCAATCTACTTCGCAGGGCGAGAACCGTCTGTCGTTCAGCGGCAAATGCAGCTCGCCATCTACCGGGTGGAGAGGTGGGCGACGTCGGTGGGTTTCCGCCTCTCCATCCCTAAGTCCAAGTGTATGGTCTTCAGTAGAAGAAGACCCACAACCCTTCCTCTACCCTCTGTTACATTATATGGCAGTCCTCTTGAGGTGGTACCCTCCACGCGTTTTCTGGGCATGACCCTAGACCGACGGCTCAATTGGGTTCCCCATCTCAAGCACTTAAAGCAATCCCTTCGACGCCCCCTCGCTCTCCTGGATCACCTCTCTCACACCACATGGGGTGCAGATCGACGCTCTCTTCTTCGCCTTTATACTTCCATAGTACAGTCGAAGCTGGACTATGGTAGCGCAGTTTATGGTTCAGCCTCCAACGCCCGCCTCCGTATCCTGGACCCGGTACTTAATAGAGGCCTCCGCCTCGCCACCGGTGCTTTCCGCTCCTCCCCAGCCTCCAGCCTCTATGTGGAATGTGATCATCTCCCTCTCGCCCTCCGACGGGGTCTACTACTCATGCGGACATACCTCCGTGCACAGAGGCTACCTTCTTCGCTTCTGGGCACGGCGGTTTTAGAACTACCACCTCAGGGACGGAGCTGGCACTTCACTGAAGCGGTCCGCTCTTTCCTTGATCTTTTCAACATGCCCGCCCCCTCAGTTATCCCCATTTCATTTAGCATCCACCCCCCCTGGATCCTAACCCCTATCAAGTTCTGCAAAGATCTGTGTTTCCTACCGAAGACTACCACGAGCGCCATGATATACAGGTCACTTTTCCGCGAACACACAACCCAACACCCGAACGCAATCGCCATTTACACGGATGGTTCCCGCTCGGAAGCTGGTGTGGCCTCCTCAGCGGTGATTCTGTCCCAGCCGCTCTCCCGGAGCGTCGGCCTGCCCCGCGAGGCCTCCGTTTTTTCGGCGGAACTTTTCGCCATAACGGAGGCCCTCGATATTGTGCGCACCCACTCTGCCAGCTCTTTTGTCATTTATTCGGATTCCCAAAGTGCACTTCTCTCCCTAGAAAGATTTAACTCCCCTCACCCGCTCGTCTGTACCATCCAGCAGACCTTCCACTCTTTAACGATCTTCCAACATAAGACAATCGCATTCTGTTGGGTCCCGGCTCATGTCGGCATCCAGGGTAACGAGGCGGCGGACCGCACAGCGAAGACGGCCTGCTTGCTGCCGGCCTCCTCCCGACCCCTCCCCTTCTCCGACTTCTTCCCGGCTTTCCGCTCCCACTTCCGCTCCATATGGCAGCGGGAATGGGACCAGGCCACACAAAATAAACTCCACACGATCAAACCGCACATAGGACACTGGGCTTCTTCATTCCACCGGTCCCGCCATAAAGAAGTAATCCTGGCCCGTCTCGCATAGGTCACACCCGCATCACCCACGGACACCTTATGGCGAAATCGCCAGCCCCGCTTTGCTCTACCTGCCATACCCCTATCACTGTCTTACACCTTCTGGTGGAATGCTCAAAGTTGGCCGCTCTCCGTCGCAGGTGTTTCCCTCTCTCGGCCGAAAACCCCATACCCAACTGCCTACGATCTATACTCGCCGACGGCCCCCACTTTTCAGCAGAAGCCGTTTTCCTCTTCCTTACTCACTCCCATCTGCTCCATCTTATCTGAAACCGTACCCCTCCTACCCATTATCCATCGACTGACCCTTACTCATTCCCCTAGTCTACCGCCCCTAGCACAGTGACATCACCCGCTCACGGCCTCGCCGAGATATGTACCGTCTCTAGGTACGAATCGGCGGTAAATCTGGAAAAGAAAAAAATATATATATATATATATATTTTATTATTTTTTTTTTTATTTTTTTTTTTTAAAGTTCGGGAAGAACCGATTCGCCTCTATTTAAAAGGGCATATCTCGGCGGAAAAACAAAGAAAAAGTGAGAGGAAAGACAGAGGAAAAAGAAAGGGTGGAGGGGACAGTCGAAGTGGAAAAAGACCAAGGACTGCAGGGTCGAGCCCCATCATCCTTGGGTGCTAGGGCCGGGAGGGCGCACGTGAAACCTCCAGGAACAAGCACGTACAAACGAGCACAAAGAACACTCAAGAGCACGAGCTTAGAACCCCTTGCGGGGATTATATATATATATATATATATATATATATATATATATATACAGGGTGTACATAAAGTCAGGATCTATTTTTGTGAAGCACTTGGAAATTATATGGAATTCAATCATAAAATGATAGTGGTAACATTTATTAAATAATTAAGAGTAGGATTCGACGTGACGCCCATCAGTATCCCTGCACAGCTCAAATCGTTCCGCAGCATTTCTAAACACATTCTGGAGCATTTGCGGGGTTATGTTATCTGCAGCAGTTCGTATACGTGTACGTAAGTTTTCAAGACTCGTAATCTTCGTCTGATAGACGTGCGACTCGATAAAGCCCCATGCAAAGAAATCTAAAGGGGTTAAATCTGGTCATCTCGCTTCACAAGGTCTGTTGCTTCCGCGTCCGATCCAGCGATTTGGAAAACGTCCATTTAGATAATCCTGAACAATTTTGGCATAGTGACAAGGAGCACCATCATATTGATAGACGACGGTACTAACAATCCTATCCCCAATCAGCTGAGGTTCAAGGAATTGCTGCAACATGTCCAGATAAATAAGCCCCGTAACTGTAGCTTCAGCAAAGAAAAAAGGACCATAAACCTTAGATTTTGTTAAACCCATCCAGACATTAACTTTAGGCGAGTCTCTCTCCCAATTTTGGACGAAATCATTCGGTCTTTCATCTGCCCAAATTCGACAGTTATGGCGATTTACTTTTCCACACGTATGGAAAGTGGCTTCATCACTATAGAGAATGTTGTCCATTAAATTATCACTCCAGATTTGTTCTACGAGATCAGCACACACAGCACTTCGTCGAGGGAAATCTTCCTCATGCAAATCATGTAAAACCTGCAAATGATAGCTTTTCTTCTGCAAATTAACTTTCAGAATTTTGTGCACAGATGACGTCGGGAGGCCGAGTCTGTGTGATGCAGCACGAACGGACGTACGTGGCTCCTCAGTGATAATTCCGCGTACTGCATTCACGGTAAGATCTGACATACACGGTCGTCCTGATCTTGCTTCATCATTTACAGATCCCGTTCGTTTAAATTTGTTCACCAATTTTTCGTATTGTCTTGTCTATTGGCCCCGGCTTATGAAATCTCCTTCTAAACTTCTCTCTGATGTCATTGTATTTCTTTCCCTCGATTCGCCAAATTACTATTGCCACACGCTCTTCTGTATTCATTCTAAGGGCTTCTGAAAAGGAAAATAGAAAAAAATAATTTTCACAAAAATAGATCCTGACTTTATGTACACCCTGTATATATAAAATATATATTATGTCGTATGTATTGTATAGTTCTTATCTATGGTAATCCTCTTTCAGATTTTGGAATGGCCGCCTTCGGACTTCTCTGCATTGTGATTTACTTCCCAGAGAAGCCTTTAAAACCTCCTTCAGTTTCCTGTTCAGTGGAAAGGGTTAGCTATTTCAAAAGCATAAAATTATTGATTAGGTAATATGTTAGCTCAGTCAGCTACTTCTGAAGCATCCAGTTATTATCATCATAAGGGTTTTCAATAGTTTCAGATTATTATCAGTTTCTTTTTTCTTACAAGTCGACTTTAACAACAAAATGACAAAACGTCAATAGTTTTGCATTTTTATACGATAGTATAAAGTTAAACCTAATGTCGGTTCTTGACTCGCATTATACAAGAAAAAATGTATTTGAAGCGTAATTTTATAAAGGAGTCCCAATGTTTTCATTAATCAAAGTGCTATAGCCAAAGTCATCCTAATTTCTAGATTCAGTGAAAGTCGTATACTCAAAATTTTACGAGGGTACACTCGTACCCACATAGTAGGGAAATGAGCTTCCTGGATGTTACCTTTTATTGCCACCGAGAATAAGTTACCACCCAAATTTCATTCAAAATGGAGGGGAACGCCTTTAGTAGTACCTTAAGTGAGATGGACGTCTCGAAAAGTGTCAGACACGTACGTATACACCCATGGGCGCATTTACAGTGTGCGGGGCCTTGGGCAAACTATTTCTCGGGATGTATTATTTTAGTGTGTTAATGAATGACAATATTTTGTAATGCACATAACAGATATTTTTTTAACACACACAAAACACATATGCCGAAGCGATTCCTCTTATTAATGTGATATTAAAGACTATGACACAACTATGTACACATACCGTGTATACAGCTACACTAGTAGGCTACACAGTTGTAATGCACTTAATAACCATCTACACAGTTATTGTAATGCACTTAATAAACAGCTACACATTTGTAATGCACTTAATAAACAGCTAAACTGTACAGCTTACTGTACTGTAGATAGTGTGTAGATTTGTAATGAATATTACATAGGACGCTTCCTGGCTTTTTGTTTGGGAAACTGCGTGATTGTGTCCTCGAAACTCACCGAGTGCAACACATGGTCTATACTCAACAGCGCCAGGGACGAAAGGCGCTCCTGGCCCATTGTGGAGCGAAGGTAATTTTTGATCAGTTTGAGTTTCGAGAATGAAGGTTTACCAGAACAGTTCGTTACAAACATACACGGGTATATTCTCATTGCTATTTCCATGTTTGGGAATGTTCCTTTCAGTTCGTTTGTGTTCATATGCCGATAAAATCTGTTGCACATGTCTTCACGTTCCGTTTGGGATTCTGTTTCACTTTCGGTGAGTTTCATTAGGGCAGCGAACTGCACAACTTCTGTTACCAGCTCTTTCTCCAGATCAGCCGGATAGCATTCTACTAGATGTTCAGCTGACCGTCGAAGACTGTCGAATGTGTCGATGTCCAGGACTAAAAGGAAATACAAAAATCCAAATTTTTTTCTGCAGGACAGCGTACGCTTCTAGACGAGTGTTCAGAGTGGTACACAGTTTATCAATTATTATCGGTAGAAATGCAGTGGTCCGAAATGAATCTCTGTGTCAGGTTCGTATCTTCGGCAGTTCCGATTTCGTCATGATGGCGCTTTCTCTTCTTTGTGCGTTGAGTCGATTCCTTGTATACTCGATGACCACACTTTCCGATGCCCTGGTCCTCGAATTCGTCAAATCTTGATCTGAGATCTTCAACAAATTGCAGTAGTGGTTTCAGCAAGAGGGTGGCTGAGTCTAACGACATTCCTTGTTTTTGCAGAGATGCATTCGTTTTTTGAAATCGTTCGAGAATAGTGTTCCATAAAACCAATAAAATGGCTGTTTCGAGTTGTTGAAGCTGTTTAGACAATCCCCTGGCTTCGATCCTGGCTTCCGCAGTTTGGCTGGTATCTGCTGCTAGCTCATCCAGTACCACGATATTCTCGGCGTAGCCTTCGCTTAAAGATTGGACGGCATTTGATCTGGCTGACCAACGGGTATCGGAGAGACCTTTGTCGACCTTTAGTTTCTCACTACGGGAACTACTATCGAGAACCTCTACATGTCGACGCCATTGGTATGTCGAGGAGACGAGAAACGTGTAGACATTCTGAATGAGCATAAACAATTCAACGGCTGCTGTGCAACTGTCCACTGCTGATTTACCCACAAGATTTAGTGAGTGGCACATGCATGGCACAAACGACATACGGAGATTTTGACTTGATGTGGCTCTTTACGCCGTTGTATTTCAATGCCATGCGTCTCCAGAAAGTTGAGGATCACGTCGGCGATTCCCTTCCCTGTATGGTATGAACTGTAGAAATCGCTCGACGGACCCAGACTCAACCACATATCGGACGGTGAAGCACAGTTGATCGGTGTGGGAAACATCAGGCGTAGAGTCGACGGATAGAGAGTAGTATTTTGACTGCTGGATTTCTCGGATAATCGTCTGAAGTACTTTATCGGCCATCAACAGTATGAGTTCCTCGCAAATGAAATGAGAGAGATACGAGGTGTGTCCGCTACCTTTGTTGGCATGTTCACTTATATGCGCAGCTAGAAAACTGTCATACTTAAAAGTTCCAAAATTCCGTAATAGTTGCCGTTGTTTGGTGAACCGAAACGGGAATCGTGTCCACGAATTGCTAGTCCTCGTGACGTGATATACTTGATAACGTCGACACAGCGCCGGAGACAGACTTTCTAACCAACAAATACCTCATTGACTCCATATGTTGCTCACATTTTCCGTGTGCTTCGACCGATTGTGAACTTGCTGTCCGCTCTCGACATTAATTTACAGACAAAACAACAGCCTGTGGACTCAGAATAGCACAGCCATGAACCTCAATCCTCTCATTCGTCAGGCTATGTTTCTTAACAAATAATGTCTTCGTACATCGGCGTGTTGTACCACTTTCAGTAGTTGAAGAGTTACTGAAGTCGCTGTCATAATTTCGGTAATCTGATGTTCCCCGCTCTATCCAGAACTCTCTGAAGTCATCGGTCAGCACTTGTGGCCACAAACCAATGTCATTAATTGCATGTCCTGAAGCTGGTGGGCCTGCTGAACGCACTGACGTAGACGGGTCTTCTGAAGACGCAGCTGCTGATGTAGCGGAGGCAACTGGTGGGCCTGCTGAAGGGGCTGACTTAGTTGCTGATGATTTAATCCAATTAGTCAGTTTCGGCACCGTCGCAAGAAACTTCTCTGTGCTTCTTATCCTTACGCTTTTCACTACCGAGTACCGGGTTTATATTTCCTCCTTCGATCCCAGTCACGGCTCGTTTCCCTGTTGTACGTATTACAATGCCAACAATAAGAACATAAATCATGAATCTGCAACAAGTAACAACATTAGAAATGAGTAACACTACCAAGAACAACAAATTAAACACCATCAAAGCGGATATTAGAATGCCTGATGCCATGCCGCCTGCTTGAAAAAGTAAAACTCGTCGCAGATGGCAAATACGTGACATTTAATTTTTTTCAATTGAAATTTGCGGGGCCTTGGACATTTGCCCCGTGCGCCACCCCCTAAATGCGGCCCTGATTATACACCCCATATGAAATGTCGAGCACTGCTAATGTGAATGTTTTTCTCACTCGTGTGTGATACTTCTGTTGTGAGACGTAAGTGATGTATCAATTATAATACTCGCTTCGAATTGTGATCGGCCTAACTTATCCAAAATAACTTGGTTTAATACAGCGTTGCCACATAGGTTATCACAATTTGTTTATATGTATGAGCTAAATTTTATTAATTTTTATTGTTTAGCAATCAGTTAACTAATGAAGCTATATTACACTTTCTTGGATTTTTTCAAGGCACCGTGATGTGATGATGATTTTAATCACTTACATCTTTTCACTGGCAATTCCTCTAAGCTGGGTTGCTGTAATGAACTTCTCACTAGAATGTATTGGCATACCTCAGGTAAGTTCAGTTTATTAATTCATTTTTGTTCTGCCAATGCAAAAACATAACTCGGAAAGCCTCGAAATTCATTACATAATTACCAAAGTTTCTTTAATAAAGGTAAAAGTATGCAAAGGTAGAGAATACACAACTACACCAGGTTGTAACCAAAGCCTCTCTATATCTAGTCAAGCTGTGCTCGTACAAAGTTTCACTCTTTTTGCGAAATCTAGGAAACGCCAGGCAATCCATGAATATAGAAAAATACCACAACCATCAAAATTTTGATCTTCACATCCAAAGCCAGTGAGCCCAAATTCGTGAAGCTGCTGCACCCAAAATTTAAGTGGCTCGTGAGCTTAAAGTAAATGTTATGCCCTTCCTGGCTTGTTTAAAATCGTTTGTATAAAATTATTTACGTTATAATGTGAGCGTGGACTGAATAGATATTGGTAGGCTTTGATGTAACTGAACTATGCGGATTCGAGTCTTCACCCGAACTTGGTGACTTCAGGTAGGGAGGGTAGTTGACTCGTTTATTTGTTTGTTAAAATGTAGGCGAAGAGTACTTATATCTTGTTAGTCCACATTTGCATTCTAAAGTGCAAATAATATTTTGAACAAGAACTTTTATGCCATGAAAGCCTTCATAAATTTTGACTCGCTGGCTTCAGATACGAAGCTAAAAAATTTGGATGGTTGTGCACATTGTAAATTTACTGACCGAAAAAAGGTTTTTCTACATTTCACAGAAGTGTGTGAAACGTCATAAAAACGTGGAGGGACTAGACTAATTCGTAGATTTTATAGACCGGAGATGGCTTTTGTACTCTTTGGTCGAAAGAAATATTTAAATTTTAAATTTTTTATTTTTGCAATTAAAGATTTTCACTCCAGAATAATTTTTTTAGATACTTTGTTGCATGCTATAAAATTATAATGAATACTATTATATGGTTCACCAAATTTTAAATTATGACCCTGGAAGGACGAAAGTTTGTGGATTGCCATAACGGCTTGCACAGCATCCCCCATTTTAGCCTTCATTGTTGCACGCGTGACGGACCATTTTTACGGGTACTTGAGAATCTCTATCATTGGTCTCTTGTGTGGGTCTTCCTGCTTCTTCTTCTGGTTCCTGCTCATGACTGAAGGAGTCATTATTGCTTCTAAAGGTATTGTATAGCCACAAGTATTGTAGTTTATTTGGGAAAAGTGACAATGTAAACGCTTAAATTGTTATTTAGAAAATAAATTTGCCTGTAACCTTGGTTTTGCTTCCGCCCGAATTCTTCATTCTGACGAAGGTCAACCTTATTGCTCCACCTTGGACCTACAGCTTAACGTGGAATCCGAACCACGACCACCACGGGTGGTCAGATATTACAAAGTCCTTGCCCGGACTCGATCTCACGACCTCCCGATCAACAGCCCAGCGTCTTAAATGGGTATCCGGTGACCTAGTGGTTATCTACCAACCTATATTTTCTGGAAGGATGAACAGCTGCTTTCGCCGGGAATCGAACCCAAGGCCGGTGGATTCGTAGTCAGCGATGCTAACCACTACACCACCGACACACAATAAAAATTTCAAATAGTTTTTAATTTTTCCGTATTATATCTTGTTGGTAATAATTTTAATCAGGAGGGCCAGAAACTGGCACCCTCCTCAGACCAACTGATACGGCCCATTGCGCTGACTCCTGAATTATTATTACCAGCACCATCGGGAATCGAACCCCGACTTCAGTGTCTTCACTTCGCTTACAGGGAAACTATCTTCTTGGTAGTTTTTAAAAGTATGTCATAAACGTAGTCTCTTGATGTTTCAAAATATGTCATAATGTCACACTGTAAGATTTGATTGTCAGTTATCAATAGTTATCACTTGATGGGGCACTCGGTATCTCAGTGGTTACGGTGGCGGACTCTGAGCAGTGGGGCTCTGGTTCGCTATCGCCTGTTGGCTCCTGGTTTGGGTTGTGTTGGTCGCTTATGTTAATGCTCGGGCCTAAAGGTAATCCCTCGGGCACACACACACACACCCAACATCGTGCGGAAATTAGCTTCCGGGTGTTACCTCTTTTTTTTTATATTAATACCGCAAATGTTAATAAAAAGGCTGCTCGAGCATAGGCTATTTTTACACTTATCATAGCTACGCTATCCTTATCTTGCATGTTTGAAGTTAGGCTTAAATTTGTTAATGTTCATTATTATTATATATATAATTTTGTTTATCACACAGCTCAAGTATTCGTTGCGATAGTTTTCGCCATCTCTCTACAATACTCGACAGTTTCTTTGTTAATCGAGTTGGCTATGGAATTAGCGTACCCCTGTCCAGAGACCGTGGTCGGAGGAATACTCATCTTTTCAATGGATAGTATTAGTACTATCTTCTTATTACTGATGATAATTCCATCTACATGTAAGTTGTACTAGTTACACACTAACGGTGACAATAGGAACCACTAGAGTTTATAGTAGACACACCCTACTTAGCCGCCTTTGAAAGTAGATGCTGCTGACGGAAAAAGCAGGAATACAGTAATAGGAAAGTTTGAAAATAGGAATGTATGATATATAGATGACGCATATTCGTAAAGGATACCGATATCTCTCAGTATACTGAAATCAATGTTTATTACTATCAGTGTTTATCAAGCTAACTAAACTACCATGATGGTTGACTGTTAGTCCGTTAAAAAAGTGCGTAACCCAACAGGTACTGTAAAATTCTTTTATTTCCTTTCAACAGGTTACAGATGGCTAAGTTATGCTTTGTGTGCGAGTACCTCCTTAACAATTATTCCAATGATCTTCGTCAAAGAAGTTTACAACAGAGCGGAACTTGATCAAAACTTTTTAACCGCACCGGAATCAGTTCAGAATAAAGCATGATTAAGCGTTTCTTATTATTGTGTACGAGTATATATATATATATATATATGTTGACTTTACTAAATTATATAAATATTTAAGTTCAAGTTTTGTTTATTTTTACCCAACAATGCTTTATAATTTCTTAGAATGTTGTAATTATACACTGATAATGGTTAGTCAGTGATCTTAAACATTAGAGAGCTTTTTATATGTCGAAATGCTTTATAGGCCCAGTTTGTTATTTTACTGTATTATGGGTTGATAATTTAGTTAAAATTTCCAGACATTAAAAATACTTCATTTGTATGTATGTAAATCACACTTGCATAAAAAATAGTACTGTAACTCTCACGGTTATCCATAATTTATTGTGACCATTGTGCACTTATCCGTGATCATGACACAGAGTTAATCGTGATTGTGTACATCCGCGACTTGGCTCCCGCCAGCCCACGGTCCCACCACAACGCACCTCAATCAGTCTCTCTCCGTGATTCATAGAGTACACGTGTGCTTGTGGCTTCGCATATCTTCGTCTTGTGAGTACACACTACTTAATTGTATATTATACTGTAACAGAGTAATGCTCTGTGTAGTGGCGCGCGAGGTGGGAATCTAGTCAGTGGTGGAGGGCAGCAGCGGCTGCGCCACCCACCCACCGGCAGGGTGAACCGCGTTAACTATGAAATCGGGCTATCGTGATCATGTCCGCCCCGCCCCCACTGGGTCACGGATAACAGTACTATAATGATAAGCTTTATTGGCAGGTTATTAGTCCCATACAATAGTATAGTACTGTTGAAGGTAATAAACGATAAGATAAACCCAACAATAATACATTTTATTAACCTAAAAATTAGGATTAAAACACACAAAAATAAACGCGTACTCAAACCAGTAAGAATAAAAAGTAACCACATCTACACAACGAGGAAAAAAATTGAAATAAAAAATACACGTAGGGACACTCCAATAGAGTGTGCCACTTTTAATAAATGTTTGAAATTTTGAGGTGCAATATTCTCGTGTGGTGATCCCTGCTACTTTATTGGCGAATATGAAGTTTTAACCCATTCTGAAAATACTTCACCCCGGATCGGGGGCAGTGAAAGTTTGACCCCCAGCCTGTGACGTCGTCAGACCGATTTTTCATATGTATTTGGCCATAAAATCTTTATTTATTAACCGACTCGAATGATTCTGGTGTCAACTGATGCAGAATTGGAAATAATTTCTTTCATACCAAAACAGTAGCTTTTACTACTGTATAAGGGTTTGGTCGAAAACTCAGGTAATCTATAAAAATTAGACAAATTTGGTGCAATACAGGAGACATTGTGGGTGTGACCGCGACCCTGAAGCATCATCCCAGATCAGCTTCGCGGCAATGGGCCCATCTAAAAAGCATAATAATAAGAAATAGGCTTATTCCGATGGATGGGAACAATTTTGAACATGTCAAAGTTGAAATAAACCTTTCACAGAAACGGAATAAAAAGTCAAAATTGTCAATGACATGATCAAAACCCCATTTTTTTTTAAAGCATACAAAAGTAATATAAAAAAACATTCCTTTGAACCCTCCTTGCCAGTTTATTGCCAATTCGGTTGCCGTCGAAGACCCTGAAAAAAAGAGAAATTTTTAATAATTCATAATATTAACCCAGATTAAATATTGAAAATATTTTAATACATGAAACAGTATATATAGGGTGATCGAAAAGTCTCTCCGCAGTAGTAAAAAGATATTTACTTTACTGAAGTTAGATATTTTAATGAAAATTGTACGATATCGTGAAATCTTTGACAAAATATTGGCGATGTCTAGGCTGGTCTAAGCTAAGTCTTGCTACGTTACTTACTCTAAACAGGTAACAATGATATGTCATTACATTTATAGAATTCTTATATCTCCTTATGTAAAATTTCAATAAAGTAAATATTACTACTGCGGAGAGACTTTTCGATCACCCTGTAGAACACACCTTTTAATTTTGCAAGTTTCGCAAACTGCTCTTCTTGTAGATGTCTGGAAAAAGGTGTCTTTCATTTTCAACAAGTTGGAGGAAATGGCGTTGCTGTTCATTAATGGTGAGGCTCTTAGCATAATCTTCAATAAGTTTCACCCCGCTTTCAGCCGTATCGTTTGTTACCTTCGTCTCGCAGGTAAGAAGCTAAGCGAATATAGTCCTCGTGTTTCTCCCATTCTTCTACTGGTCTTCTCAACCAATCCCCATTTCATTTAAAGAGCCTCAGAAAATGCCATGATTTTGGACCAGCAAGATCTGAAAGCTTGGTTCCTTCCCTGAGTACAGGGAAGACTGGATGGCCAGTTTTCATATCAAATCTTTCTCACTTTTTTAAGGCATTGGCAACCTTGTATGAAAATAAGGAGAGTGGTATCACTTCTTCCACAAAGTACCACATTTGCTTATCAAGGGCTTTAAGACCTGCACCTGCCACTTCACTGTTATGTTTTTCATAGGTTTTCAGATCGTGATATAAGCTTAAATCATTAAAAGAAGAATCTGCGGCGTTGTCTGAATTTAGCCATGCTTTAGCGTAGAACAATCTATTAAAGACATATCTGCTCAAGCATTTTCATCCTATTCTCATTGTAGCCAGCCTGGTATCCAAAAGCATACATTTTATAGATATATAGGATTGCAGACATCCATCTTGCACGATGAGCTGCTCCTGGACGGAGCCAACGTACTCCTTTTGGGGGTACTTCTCCTAAAATTTGGATTGTCAACTCAGCGCATTCCCGACAATCACCACGATTGAATGAATTCTGTCAGCAAATCGGTTAATGCATCTAAGACTTCTTGCCGTTTCGACCTTAGCTTTCTGTCTTTGATTTTCAGTGTTCTGAAATCTTTTATGTTTGTGTCAATGCCTTGCCACTTTTCCTCCTGGAACTAGGTACAGGGACTTACTAGAGCGACTAAAGGAAAAAAACTAATGAGATTGTTTTAACAGGTATACTTCCTCGAATTGTCCAACGTAACGATTTCCACAGCAAGGTGACCTATATTAACAATAACCTAAAATCTCTTTGCCAACAGGAAGGAGTGCATTTTGCGAATTTTTGGAACAGTTTTTACGACAGGAGGGACTTGTTCCTCGGAGATGGACTTCATCTTAATGACGTTGGAGCTGCGCGTTTAGGAAGACTAATTCATAATACTGTCTCTTCTTTTCAGGCTGCCGTAACTCGAACGGTCCCAGCGTCAATTCCACAAATTTCCCTTGTGCTCGCGAAGGTGTCGCAATTACCAACAATTTGAAGGTTCTATCCTTAAATGCTCGTAGCCTACGAAATAAACGATTTTTTTCTTTAATTGCTTGTAAAGACTATGATGTAATTGCGATAAATGAATCGTGGCTTAGCACCGAAACACGTGACTGTAGGGGAGTATCAAATTAAAGGTTATAGACTTTTTGTTAATACCGCCTCCTCGCCTACCTATTCTGTTTTTAAGTTGTATATCAAAGATAATATTGCGAACGTTATTGAAGTAAAGCACACAATTCCAGAACCGATAGATTCGACTATAGCAGAACTTAAATTAAACGATTTCAAACTTGTTGCAGTTATATATAGGCCCCCTAATCAAACGACGGGTTGGGTACGATTGGTCCAACTGGTAGCGCATACAACGACGAGTATAGCTTAAAACCAATAGTTTACGTGGAAATGTTGGGGTTCGACTTACAACATTACTGTGTTAGATTTCATAAGAGTTACATCTCTTTCCCCTTTAAAACTGCTTTTGTGAAACCCATGGAGCGGCGTGTGTGCGAAATAGTGTTATCCGAAAGAGGAAAGGAAAAGCTTGCAGTGAGTGGATATTTGTTTACACTGCGCTGGAAAAAAATTCAAAAGACGAGTGGAAAAAAACCCATCATATTGGAGATGTGAAAATAGAGCGTGTAAAGGTACTGCAATTACAAATCTCGAAGAAAACTGTCATTACTTAAAAAGTGAAAGTGAACATACTTGTGGATCCTCTGAGGCTAGTCGTGTTCATGTAGTGAAATGCCATAATGAAATTAAACAAAAAGCCAAGGACACAAGTGAAAAACCTTCTCAAATCATTCAAGGGGTAGTTAGTCAAGTCGATTCATCAATCGTACCATATATTGGGAAGAAAGAATCATTAAAGATTGTAAGCAGAGTACGAAAGGAAGGACCTCTGGAACCAACAAATCTGGATAACTTATCTATTCCAGACAAATACAGAAACACACTTTCTGGAGAAATATTTTTAGTTAAAGAATCAAGTATCGGAAATAATTAGATCTTGATATTTACCACCACTTTCAATTTAAAGAAACTTGAATCAGCTCATTTTTGGATTATGGATGGAACATTTAACCCTTTCATACCCAAATTAAGTCGAAAAGTAAAAAAAAAATTGGGATATAAAAATCGTTTAATTGGACCCAAAATAACTGAAAAATATATTTTACAAAGTTTTATTGTTCATAATTAATAAAATACGAATGTGTTAAATTTCACACACATGGGAACTGGAAGGTCTAAAATTGCTTCCAAAGTTAACGATGAAAATTTCACACACTGGGCATTAAAGGGTTAAGACCGTTCCAACAGTTTTTACACAGCTATACACAATTCACGGCCCTGTTGGGCCGCATGAAAGAAGCTGCATCTTACCTTTGGTTTATGTACTAATGTCACGAAAATACACTGAATGTTATATCCAATTTTTTCGCGATCTTCTTGACTATGCTGCTGAAAACCAAATCATCCTCACTCCTGAGATGATAATCACTGACTTCGAAACAGGAGCTATAAATGCAAGTAGATGTGAAATTCCTGGTACGGTCAACAAGGGTTGCTTCTTCCATTTTGGACAAAGCATATACAGAAAAGTAATTTCATCTGGTTTGAAATCTTTATATGCCAACGATGAAAACTTCTCATTACAAATTAGGCAAATGGCGGCCCTTGCTTTTCTCCCACCAAACGAGATTGAAGAAGCGTGGATACAACTTAAACCCATAATTCCTGAAGAAAGCATTCTTGTAACTGCTTATTTCGAAGAAAATTATGTTCGCGGAAAAATCCGCCAAGTATTACGCGGTCAAGAAGTGAGACATCCGCCACTTTTTCCACCATCTTTCTGGTCTGTACATGGCAGAGTAGAAACAGGTATACCAAGAACTCAAAATAAGGTAGAAGCATGGCATCGTCGTTTCGAAACTTTAGTAGGGTCGGCTCATGTTGGACTTTTTAAAATAATAGCCGAGCTACAAAAAGAGCAAAAACATGCTGAAGATGAAATAGAATGTATCATTCGTGGAGAATTTAAATCAAATTTAAAACGTAAGAAAGAATACGCACTTTTAGAGTTAACAAGCGTAGAACAGGGAAAAGATTTAGGAGTTATAGTCAGTGGTGACTTAAAAGTAACGAAACAAAGTACAGCAGCGGTCAATAAAGCGAACAAAGTGTTAGGTTTATAGCTCGGAATTTGAGTACAAATCGCGCGATATTATAGTTCCTTTTTATAAATCGTTAGTTAGACCCCATTTGGAGTACGCGATTCAATTTGGAATCCATATATGCGCAAAGATATAGACAAAATCGAAAGAGTTCAAAGACGAGCAACTAAGATGATTCCGTCGCTTAGGTCAAAGTCGTACGAGGATAGGCTTTAGGAGTTAAAATTGACTACACTCGAGACTAGGAAGATAAGGGGTGATCTCATCCAGGCTTTCAAAATTATGAATGGGTTCGATAACGTAGATAGAGATAGCTTTTTCGAAATATCTCAATATAATCGGACTAGAAATAACGGGTGTAAGTTGACAAGTAGAAGGTTCGAGACAGCAATTGCCAAAAACTTTTTTACGCGTAGAAGAGCAAATAGCTGGAATAGTTTGCCGGTAGAAGTAATTAGTAGCACGTCTATAAACATGTTTAAAATCGATTAGATGCATATGTTGATAGATTGGGTATAGTTTAAGGTAGTAAAATTAAGGCTTTGTGGTTCGGAACCCACGTAAAATTGTAGGTCCCCTCCACCACCACGGAGGACATGCACAATACACAATTACGAACACGTTAAGTAGACCAGCCGTGAGTGGATCCTAGGGTCTTTGTTGGTCTGAAACATTATAACAACTCTGAAAACTTCATAATCTGGTGAAGTGCTTCCTCCAAATATTTCTGCACACACACTGTTGAGTATCCGCTCATATAGGTGATGCCGACAAGCAAGCCACAATACTTTCCTACATAGATATTCTTCAAGTCTCTTACAGCCTCCAGTATGGCGCCCTGAGTTGGAGCTTGTAGTGTCAAAAACAAACCCAATAACATGGTGCTCTAATTTCCACTTTTTGATCATATCAAAAGTTTCAGTAGCCTGCGACTCGCCACTAGTATTTGGGATTTCAGGAACAGCCAACAGCTTGCCCTCTTTGGCATTTGGGGCATCCGATACCAGCACGGCAAGTCTTTCCGATTTGCCTCCTGCTTATCTGTTATCAACTTACTGTCCCAGTGGATGACCGAGAAAGGTGGGGGTAATAAAATCCTCTTTTATTTGTCTTGATGCTCGATCTCGAACCATCTCTGCTGCACGCTTGGCAGAACTTTTAGATAAGGCCAGCTTGCTTAGATCCATTCCACAAGCAGAGGCTACTGCTGCCGTCATTGCTGTCCTCTGTCCAAAGAGATGTTAAGCCGATCTGCCATGGAGGATACGGAACGAAAATTTTTCTGTCTTTTGGGTATTTTTAGGAACGGTGAATTCGTCATCGTTATCGTTGTCACTGCTGGACGTCGATGAAGAAGAATTGGCTTTCGATGGCGTTTCAAGTGTTTGGAATTCTGCAGTGTCCTTTCTTTTTCTTCTCTTTCAAATTTTTTGTAGCTTTCCTTTCGTGTTATGTTTTTCACTACTTTTTTCTTGTAACTTTTGTCAACATTTCCCAGACAATATCTTCTCTCTGTCCTTTGATCTTCGAGAAATGTTGTCTATCATTTTTTGATTTTCGTCTTTAAGGTTGTCTTTTTTTTATCTGATCTAAGGCGTCACTGTCCGCGATATCAAATAATTTCTCTAACTTCCTTAGAAAGTCTTTTGTTTTTGCTCAAAATTAGGTTTACCTCTGTTACGAGCTAGTGAAGAACGCTCTTTTATCAAATCTTTGAGTTTGGTTTTAGGCAGATGATTCTTTACTACATTTTTGGTAGAAATGCTTGCCATATCCCAGACGACCTTCACTTTCCTCAAAGCAATCGCAATCACTTCATCCTGAGAAGCATTTTGGTATTCTCGAGTTAAATAAATAAAATACTTCAACACATCACCATTGGATGGCAACACACTGCCTTTACCAGTTTTTACGTCAGTCAAAAGTTTTCCAACAATAAAGTCACTGGAATCATCACTGACATTTACTTCACTTCGCCTTACCGAATAAGCATTATTATCCATAGTCTGAAAAGAAGTACAATAAAAGATCTGAAATGAAATACAAAAACATTAATAATTAAAATGCATTAATAACTACTAATATTAATTTAATAAGTACAATAACATTAATAACTAAAGAACTTTAAATTCTGAATCAATTAACACAAGAATCATTCGAATCGGTTAATAAATAAAGATTTTATGGCCAAATAGTGGCAAATACATATGAAAAATCTGTCTGATGTCGTCACAGGCTGGGGTCAAAATTTCAATGCCCCCAATCCGGGGTCAAATATTTTCAGAATGGGTTAAAACTTCATATTCACCAATAAAGTAGCAGGGATCACCACATGAGAATATTGCACCTGAAAATTTTAAACTTTTATTAAAAGTGGCACATTCTAACTGGGACAGTACCAACATTATTATTGTTGTTACTAGTACAGTTCCCGTCACTTCGCTGACGGTTAGACAGGCTAAACTACAAAAAAAAGAACCCAGCCGTGAAAATTTTGGGCTTCACATTGTGTCAACATTTCTGAATCTGGTATCTCCCAAAACCTCCTCACCCCCATTCAACTTGGGGGATAACCCCCTCCCCATTACCCCCACCCCCACCCTTCCCCCGTTGCTTAACTACAGAAAAGAACACAGTCATGAAAATCTTGAGCTTCACATTGCCGCCCGTAATACAATTTCTGAATTTTTTCCTCAATTTTTTCTAACAATTTCTGAAAGTGTGACGGACAGACGGACAGCTCTCTTATTATAGTATAGATTATGATGATAATGACAATGACACTTTATTGGCAGGAGACAGAGCCCATAAAATAAAAAGGTACAGTGTTCGTCAAGGTAATCAACGATACACGTAAAGAAACGAGAAATAATAAAATTAGTAATAACAGCTTCATAAAAATAAAAAGTACATGTAATGGAATGGCTAATGCAGGAGGTAAGTGGAGTTATAGACAGACGCTTTCATATCAAAAGCTCCACAGTCTAGAAGACAAAGCAGGACTGATGAATAGCTTGGACAAGTGGAATGTCTGAGTTTTAATTCTTCGCATTAGACCAGAGCTTTCCAAACTGTGTCGCGACACATTAGTGTATTTTGTATTTTGAAAATTTTGATTTTTCTATCAACAAAATCGGCTATAAGATAAACCACCTACTGAAAAATTATCTGATATTTGATAACAAAAATTAATTAATGTGTCGTGAAAATTTTTATGCTTAAATAGTGTGTCGCCAACGTGAAAAGTTTGGAAAGCTCTGCATTAGACTGTATTCAGCACGTCTTGTTAGTTATCTCAGGGAGGCTCGGAACGTTGCGGTTAGCGAACATCTGATAGGCTAAGTATCTTGGAGGTAACTTGTACAGCAGTCTATAGGATCTGTTGTATAGCAAATTGAGGGTTCTGCAGGAACCTATTTTATAATTAACCCAGAGTTGCTGCACATAAATATTAGTTTAGAAATTATGAAAGTGTGTCTTTAGCTTTGCTTGTACAGAATTTCCAATTTTCCAAAGTTGAAGGTCCTTATAATCATGTTTACCTTTGCACAGTAACTTCGATATTTTCTTCTTCTCTGAGGTCACTCAAGGAGCTGGTGATAGTTTGACCCAGATACTTTAAATTTTTGTACCTGCTCTATTGGTTCGTCTCTCACTGAAAATAATAACCGTTTGGTTTGAGGTTTTAGGATGGAATTACATAACCTTAGTTTTAGTAACATTAAAATTAATGTCATGGTTCTGCGAGTATGATTCATAAATTTTTGTATGATGATCCAGACTTTTCACTGAAGGGCTTATTAACACCACATCATCGGCATAGACAAAGTTATTTATCCTTATGTCATCTATACAGCATCACACTCTTGCTTCATTAAGAGAGAGTAAGGAGTCTTGTCTAATTCTGCATGAGGAACCAAAACATTCGGACAATACATTGACCCATCTAACAATAAAATTTTGGTGTACCAAAATTGCAATAAATTTAAAACCTATGGCGAGACATTCCTGTCTTCTCATTTTTTAAATAGAATATTGTGATTCACTATCATATGTTTTGGTTATATGACCACCCTAAAAAAAACTAAATAGTTGAATTACTGACAGTATATCTAAATACTTCTTTCGAAACAAATACACAGGTCAGTTGAACGGGACCTTTTAAAACTAAACTGATTATGAGGCGTCTATAAATAATCATTTAGTCGCCGTAGCAAAAGTTTCTCAAGTAATTTTGAGGAGGCGGCGGCAGCAGTAATAGGCTTGTAGTTATGCTGGATAGAATGTCCCCATATTTACTTTAGACAAGTAGTGTGATATAAACCCTCATAAACTCTGCAGGAATATAACTGTGAGCAAGCATGGCTGAGAACAGTAATGAGATATGAAGACTGATCACATCATCAGCATACTTTAAATGCTCATTCGACTGATCATCTAACCCTAGTGAGGCACCTGTCTTTAGCTCTTTAATCAGATTCTTAATTCCAGACACTGAAGTGCCTGTATTTTCACTGGCCCCTCCTAATGTCGTTCCATTGGAGCCTACATTAAGATTAACTGTCCTCACGCTATTAAAGATGTTTGAGTACTTCGGTCTCCATAACTTAGCTATTTCTAGTTCCCCAGACACTCCAATTGTTGAAGGGATGGCATTCTTAGCACCCACTTCTTTCTTGATAAATTTACAGAATTTGTTACTACTATTATTATTTAAATTAGTCTCGCATGTTTTTGAAGCTCGAATGATAGCCACTTTATAGTGAACCTTACTTCTACTCGTATTCGTGTAAGCTACCCCTATTCTCGTTCGGCCAAGGATACACCATATATCGTAAGCATCGTTTGATTCCCTTTTCAGGGGGCTATAAAATCATTCCATCCAGGTATAATTTTAGTATGGCAATTGTACGTTTTAAGCCAAGGCTTTCCTGCTTCCCTTAGTATGGCTTATATCATTATAATATCTAACACGTTTAAAGTGGAAATCACTTCAACAGGAATTACTACAGTGAAGATGCAATAATTCTAAGTTATTAAAAAGGTGCTCTGTCCTACCTTTATATTCTATTTTCTGTTACATATTAACCTCAGACCAGTCGACACGTTCATTTTTGCTTGTGTCGTGTTTTATTTATTTAAATTTTATTTAACTATACTTGACAAATAATTTTTAACCCCATAACGAATTAAGGGTTTGAAACAAGTGTCAGTTAGCTTGAGTCACGGATGAATTTCATTCGTAATTTAAACCGAAGTGTGAAGCTATAGAATAGTAGAATCCAAATTTTAAGTGGAACTAATTCTATATTATACTCTATATTGTATTACGAACGCTTATAAGAAAATTGTGATAAACACTCTTTTCATACAAGAACCGCGATAAACAGTTTTCAGTATACATTCGGACCTGGTATAACGCGCGTTCGGAGTTACGCAATTTATTTTTTACCACCATGAAAATGTTGTTATACGCATAATTTGAAGTTACGCAGTTTTTAAATAATAAAAAACAAAAATACGGTACGTAAACTGACATCGAAGAGTTGCTAGCTTGACACTCGCAGGAATTAATGAACGATGAACTAATGCAGATTAAAGAACAAAGAGCAGCAGAGGATTTGGAGAATAATGATGAACCAGAAGAGGCGCCGGTAAAACATCTCGCAGTAGCAAAATTGTCGGAAGAATTTTCTATGGCTGATATCCTTGCAAAACATCTTGCTGATAATGATCCCAACATGGAACGGAGCAGCACATTCAACAGAAAATTAGAGGATCATCTTCGATGCTACGAGGAAATTTATCGGGAGTGAACGCTAGTTGCGTATTGTAAGAAGCCAGCTGTTGCTACAACCCAAGGTGATGGTGAAAAAGATGCTCCCGATGTACTTTAACATTTTTTTAATTATCCATTTTACATTTATGTACGTTATTAAATAAATTGTGTGTGTGTAATATTTGTTTTTTATCCATTTCGTATTAATATATTTTGGTAAAAAGGGGTTAAACAATTAATAATACAGTGACTTTAAGGGAAAAACAATTTGGCAAGAACGCACCCCGAACTTATAACATTGTTCCTATTGTAAAACGCGCCGTTTTTCAGGAACGCATCCTGCGCGTTTTTGCAGGTGCGACTGTATTTGCAATTTTGTGCGTCGCAAGACCACGCTGTAACTCGTATTTTAACTCGGTTACTTTCTACGAGTAACTTGTAACTTTAGTTACTCTCAGTTCACATTTAGAATAAACATTTAGTATGACCTCAATCTTTGAATTTGAAAGTCTGACACCGCCTCATGACAGCATTTCTACAGCCGGTTGTTTACCATCTAAATATTGTTTGTTGTTTTGCGCTTGTCAAGTAGACCTACGTTACGTAGGCTACGCACTCTTCTTCCGTGTAAATAGTCCAGCTTTCGCGGATACGTTTCGCGCAGCCAGTTTCGATTCGTTTCAAAACGATTAAAACTTAGTCGGATTTTAACTTAAGTCAACGTGTTCGATTCGTCAGAAACTAGCGAAAAATGGATTAAAACTTTAGTTAAATGCTAGGTTCTTCTCAAGCCTGCTCAGGGGAATGGCTAAAATATTTTAAGTCAGATTTTTCGGGTGTGAACAAACGTCGTAAACAAACATAGCATCATTGAAGTGAAGACTTTACTGGTGAAGTTTAACACGGGACTCCAAAAACCAGGCTAACCTCAGAGAATTCCATGATATTAATCTTAGATTACAAAAAAGAGGTAAATAGCTTGTGCTCTATTTACTCTCGACAAAATCCGTGTTCTGCCATTCTGTATTATGTATCTTTTAAAACACTAACTAGTAACTACCAAAGCCCGGAGAAGAACATGGGCCCTGGTGCTGCTTTTGATTCCGAGTGCCTTTACCTCTGGTCACCACATTTTCTATCTTCGAGCCCAGACCCTGGTGCTTTGACACCTCATGCATGTCCTCTTCCGGATCCTGGTAACTACACTGTTACCAATTTATTGCAAGATACTAACGAAAGGGCAAGCGTATGCATAATGAATTGATATTTCTTTCCTTTGTATTTGTCTGATTTAAGAAATTATTTTCGTCGGCTTCTGAAATTAGTAAATATTAAGTTTCACGGAGACGTAAAATCGAAAGATCGCCCAAAAGTTCTCTGAACTGTGTTTAGAGGCTACAAATAAGGCAAATAAAATGTAGGAATGATCAGTTGCTTTGGATCTTTTCCATTATAGCACCCTCAATTATTGTCAATTCCTTCTTTTCAATTAGTAACAATTTTGACACAGACTCAATCTAACCAATCGTCAAAGGCGTACAGTTGACCTAATCGGGCATTCAATTAACCTAACTGGGCATTCAATAATTTTCCTATAGATTTAATGAAAGGAAGGGGTTATTTGACCGGGATTCCCGGCCGAATAGCCATGGGCTAACTCTAAATTGACGTTATATTTTTATAAAATGAAGAAGCCAAAAAGAAAATACAAATTAAGATAGCAGAGAATCAAAGGTTAAATATAAGCATTTAGCTTTACCCACACAGTTTCGTTTACACGACCGATTCCAAATCTGCCGATTCCTACCGATTCATGACGATTTCAACCGATTCCATGTTGGTCTATTCCCATCGAGTCCTGCCTATTTCATTCCGATTCCTAGCGATTTCTGCCAATGCCTACCGATCCCACGTTTGTCGATTTCTACCGAACCCTGGCCTCCTACCGATTTCACATTCGCCAATTCGTCGGCTGACCTCAGCGGCTGGTCGACTGCACGCCGACAAGCCGACGAACTGCCGAGCTCAACCGACCAACCGCCGACTAGCCTCTTCGCCAGAGTAAAAGGGTCGAGTAATCATGACTCTTACCTCGTCGTAACCAGAGTAAAAAAGCCGAGTAACCAACTCTCTTATCTCGTCGCCTGAGTAACTAAGACCAAGGGGGCCGTATCGAGTGATGAGATTATTTGGTGTCTTAACTCCCCTCGCCCCCGGTTTGTCGCATAAAAAATATGATATATATATACACATGAGAGAGAGAGTTACAAGGAAAAGAAGTACCTCAAAAGGCCTTGCGGCCCATACCGAGGAGGTACCAATGGCAACGAGTGCCAGGGAAAATTTTCTACACCCTCAAATAGTGCAAGATTTGGTCTAACCTTTTCTTGAACTGATCCACAGAGGAACTGTTCACAACTTCTGAAGGTAACCTGTTCCACGTGTCACAGATCTTATATGTAAAGTAATTCCCACACACACTAGTCCTAAACCGTTTCAAATCCAACTTCCAACCATTGTTGCGAGTTGGGTTATCATGCTTCTAAAATAGACATTGTTGAACCCGCGTCAGAGATTGAAAACCTCGATCAGTTGACCGCGCAGCCTCCGAGTTTCCAGCGAAAACAAGTTCAGGGCGCGTAAGCGTCGATTGTAGCCCATATCCCTAACGGAAGAGATTAACTTTGTGGCCCTTGCCTGCACTCGCTCCAGCCTCTCAATATCTTTCCTGAGGGTGGACGACCAGAACTGCATAAGCATACTCCAGGTGCGGCCGAACCAGGGAATTGTAGAGAGAGAGCACAATCTCCTTGTTCCGAAACTGAAATTGCCTCCTGATATAACCCAACAGCTTCTGGGCTTTCTTTTCCACCTCTACGCACTGTTTAGTAAACTTAAGGTCGCTGCTAATTAGCACACCCAAGTCCTTTTCTAAATCAGTCACCTCGATATTACTCCCCAACATCGAGTAGTCCGGCTTGGGATTGGCGTAGCCAATGTGCATCACCTTGCAATTACCCAAGTTAAACGACATTTGCCATTTTTCGGACACTCTCCTATCCTACCTAAGTCCGCACGTAGTTGCTCGATCGCCTCCGGCGTCCCAACAGAGAGAGAGAGAGAGAGAGAGAGAGAGAGAGAGAGAGAGAGAGAGAGAGAGAGAGAGAGAGAGAGAGAGAGAGAGAGAGAGAGAGAGAGAGAGAGAGAGAGGCTAATTAAATATACAATAGTAAATTTGAACAAACGTGGTACATTTTTTGTTTTTCATCTCCATAGTATTTTCAGGCTGGTCGGCTGACCTCGGCTGCTCATCGGGTGAGCTCGTCGCCTGACCTCGGCTGAGCTCGTCGGCTGACCTCGGCTGCTCATCGGGTGAGCTCGTCGGCTGACCTCGGCTGCTCATCGGGTGAGCTCGTCGGCTGACCTCGGCTGCTCATCGGGTGAGCTCGTCGGCTGACCTCGGCTGCTCATCGGGTGAGCTCGTCGGCTGACCTCGGCTGCTCATCGGGTGAGCTCGTCGGCTGACCTCGGCTGCTCATCGGGTGAGCTCGTCGGCTGCTCATCGGGTGAGCTCGTCGGCTGCTCATCGGGTGAGCTCGTCGGCTGCTCATCGGGTGAGCTCGTCGGCTGCTCATCGGGTGAGCTCATCGGGTGAGCTCGTCGGCTGCTCATCGGGTGAGCTCGTCGGCTGCTCATCGGGTGAGCTCGTCGGCTGCTCATCGGGTGAGCTCGTCGGCTGCTCATCGGGTGAGCTCGTCGGCTGCTCATCGGGTGAGCTCGTCGGGCTGACCTCGGCTGCTCATCGGGTGAGCTCGTCGGCTGACCTCGGCTGCTCATCGGGTGAGCTCGTCGGCTGACCTCGGCTGCTCATCGGGTGAGCTCGTCGGCTGCTCATCGGGTGAGCTCGTCGGCTGACCTCGGCTGCTCATCGGGTGAGCTCGTCGGCTGACCTCGGCTGCTCATCGGTGAGCTCGTCGGCTGCTCATCGGGTGAGCTCGGGCTGCTCATCGGGTGAGCTCGTCGGCTGACCTCGGCTGCTCATCGGGTGAGCTCGTCGGCTGACCTCGGCTGCACATCGGGTGAGCTCGTCGGCTGACCTCGGCTGCACATCGGGTGAGCTCGTCGGCTGACCTCGGCTGCTCATGGGTGAGCTCGTCGCCTGACCTCGGCTGCTCATCGGGTGAGCTCGTCGCCTGACCTCGGCTGAGCTCGTCGGCTGACCTCGGCTGCTCGTCGGCTGACCTCGGCTGCTCATCGGGTGAGCTCGTCGGCTGACCTCGGCTGCACATCGGGTGAGCTCGTCGGCTGACCTCGGCTGCTCATCGGGTGAGCTCGTCGGCTGACCTCGGCTGCTCATCGGGTGAGCTCGTCGGCTGACCTCGGCTGCTCATCGGGTGAGCTCGTCGGCTGACCTCGGCTGCTCATCGGGTGAGCTCGTCGGCTGACCTCGGCTGCTCATCGGGTGAGCTCGTCGGCTGACCTCGGCTGCTCATCGGGTGAGCTCGTCGGCTGACCTCGGCTGCTCATCGGGTGAGCTCGTCGGCTGACCTCGGCTGCTCATCGGGTGAGCTCGTCGGCTGACCTCGGCTGCTCATCGGGTGAGCTCGTCGGCTGCACATCGGGTGAGCTCGTCGGCTGCTCATCGGGTGAGCTCGTCGGCTGCTCATCGGGTGAGCTCGTCGGCTGCTCATCGGGTGAGCTCGTCGGCTGCTCATCGGGTGAGCTCGTCGGCTGCTCATCGGGTGAGCTCGTCGGCTGCTCATCGGGTGAGCTCGTCGGCTGCGCATCGGGTGAGCTCGTCGGCTGCTCATCGGGTGAGCTCGTCGGCTGCTCATCGGGTGAGCTCGTCGGCTGCTCATCGGGTGAGCTCGTCGGCTGCTCATCGGCTGACCTCGGCTGCTCATCGGGTGAGCTCGTCGGCTGACCTCGGCTGCTCATCGGGTGAGCTCGTCGGCTGCTCATCGGGTGAGCTCGTCGGCTGACTCGGCTGCTCATCGGGTGAGCTCGTCGGCTGCTCATCGGGTGAGCTCGTCGGCTGACCTCGGCTGCTCATCGGGTGAGCTCGTTGGCTGCTCATCGGGTGAGCTCGTCGGCTGCTCATCGGGTGAGCTCGTCGGCTGACCTCGGCTGCTCATCGGGTGAGCTCGTCGGCTGCTCATCGGGTGAGCTCGTCGGCTGACCTCGGCTGCTCATCGGGTGAGCTCGTCGGCTGACCTCGGCTGCACATCGGGTGAGCTCGGCTGACCTCGGCTGCTCATCGGGTGAGCTCGTCGGCTGACCTCGGCTGCACATCGGGTGAGCTCGTCGGCTGACCTCGGCTGCTCGTCGGCTGACCTCGGCTGCTCATCGGGTGAGCTCGTCGGCTGCTTATCGGGTGAGCTCGTCGGCTGCTCATCGGGTGAGCTCGTCGGCTGAGCTCGTCGGCTGCTCATCGGGTGAGCTCGTCGGCTGCTCATCGGGTGAGCTCGTCGGCTGCTCATCGGGTGAGCTCGTCGGCTGCTCATCGGGTGAGCTCGTCGGCTGCTCATCGGGTGAGCTCGTCGGCTGCTCATCGGGTGAGCTCGTCGGCTGCTCATCGGGTGAGCTCGTCGGCTGCTCATCGGGTGAGCTCGTCGGCTGACCTCGGCTGCTCATCGGTGACCTCGGCTGCTGCATCGGGTGAGCTCGTCGGCTGCTCATCGGGTGAGCTCGTCGGCTGCTCATCGGGTGAGCTCGTCGGCTGACCTCGGCTGCTCATCGGGTGAGCTCGTCGGCTGACCTCGGCTGCTCATCGGGTGAGCTCGTCGGCTGCTCATCGGGTGAGCTCGTCGGCTGACCTCGGCTGCTCATCGGGTGAGCTCGTCGGCTGACCTCGGCTGCACATCGGGTGAGCTCGTCGGCTGACCTCGGCTGCACATCGGGTGAGCTCGTCGGCTGACCTCGGCTGCACATCGGGTGAGCTCGTCGGCTGACCTCGGCTGCTCATCGGGTGAGCTCGTCGGCTGACCTCGGCTGCTCATCGGGTGAGCTCGTCGGCTGACCTCGGCTGCTCATCGGGTGAGCTCGTCGGCTGACCTCGGCTGCTCATCGGGTGAGCTCGTCGGCTGACCTCGGCTGCTCATCGGGTGAGCTCGTCGGCTGACCTCGGCTGCCCATCGGGTGAGCTCGTCGGCTGACCTCGGCTGCTCATCGGGTGAGCTCGTCGGCTGACCTCGGCTGCTCATCGGGTGAGCTCGTCGGCTGACCTCGGCTGCTCATCGGGTGAGCTCGTCGGCTGACCTCGGCTGCTCAACGGGTGAGCTTGGCGGCTAACCTCGGCTGCTCATCCGGTGAGCTTGGCGGCTAACCTCGGCTGAGCTCGGCTGCTCATCGGGTGAGCTTGGCGGCTGGTCGGCTGAGCTCGGCTACTCAGCGGCTGATCGGCTGAGCTCGGCGGCGTCGGCTACTCAGCGGCTGATCGGCTGACCTCGGCGGCGTCAGCTACTCAGCGGCTGATCGGGTGAGCTCCGCGGCTCATCGGCTGAGCTCCGCGGCTCATCGGCTGAGCTCGCTGCGGAGCTTAACCGACCAGCCGCTGACTAGCTGCGGAGCTTAGCTGACCAGCTGCTGACTAGCTGTGGAGCTTAAACGACCAACCACCAATTACTGACAATAACCATTACTTTCTTTACCTCGTGAGAATGTTGAAATCAACCATTACTCTCTCTACCTCATCAGTATGAGTAACCATGACTTGCCTCGTCAACAGCTATGACTATCTACTTGCTTATATTTACTGACAAGATGAAAAACAAACCTAACCTGACCTGAACTAACTTTACTACATTTCTTCTTTGTAACCCAGCCATTTTTATCAGAAGAACTACAAGTTACTTGATCATAACCTCACTTTTGTCAAAAACTAACATGACCTCTGGTGACCTAACCTAACCTCACTTTTGTCTTAGGTGACAGTAAATGTACAGTATGTAATCAAGAAATATATGTATTTCCTGTATATACTGAAAATTCTAGGAAATACACATATTTCCTAAAATTAAGGGCCAGGAATTTCATGTATTTACTGATATCAAAAAGCATGGACAGTGATATGATTATATTTAATAATTATTTATTTATTAAATCAAAATGCTAAAATAATTAAAATTATTAAAATGTATCACTGAATCTAGTTTAGAATAAAAGCACACTACAAAATAGTAAAACTATATCAGTATTTGATTGAGTAATTGCTCATTTATTGTACAATTTATGCTGCCATGACAACTGGAATTATGCAGAAGTTTGGCTTTAAAACACTTTCCTCTATATAACCACTCAAGCAATCTCTCCTTATCAATGTAATCTTTTTCTTTTTCTGCTGCAAATCTGCCTGCTCTGGCACTTTGCCTCAACTGCTCCACTTTTTCATTTTGTTGATCTCTAGTAAATCCTTTCCAACTCTTTTGTGCTGTTGCAGGTTATCATATTTTTCAGATTTATGTCACTTCATGAATGTTAGTTGATAAAAAGTGTTTTGCTAGTTGCGTGACTGAGGGTTTTTGGCCGATTCTTATCATGATGTTTATATATAAGGTTTATATGGGGGTTGTTAGCACTAATCAGGTAGTGTCACCCCCATTTTCTTTTTATTTATCAGTCATCTATTAAGTTGCACTTCCTGTCCTATCTAATCCTATGTTGATGATTCCACTCTTCCTTCTCCACCTGCTTAACAAAGCATCCCTCTCAAGTCACTCCATGATTCACTTTAGATGGCTATGGTACACCTAACCTCTGATCTTTCTGTTATCTCTGATTGGAGCAGAAAAAACCTTGTGGCTTTCAGTGTCTCAAAAACTCAGTTTCTCCATCTGTCTACTTGTCACAATCTTCCACACAGCTATCTCCTTACTTTCAGCATGCAGCTTTAAGTCATCCATAAACAACAAATGGTTTCTGGTCATGGTTGGATCTGTCTTTCTTCCCTGTGATAGGTTGCAGCCCCTATTGCTTGTTTTCAGACGTTTGTTTAAGGGGTTCAGGGTGAGGCAATAAAACAGAGGTAACAAACTGTCACCCTGAAAAATACCTCTTTGGATGTGGACATCCTCTAATTTGATTTAGCCTTGTTCATGGGTTAGGATTATATTCATTCTCCAATGGTCCATTCTTCTGCTTAGAAAATGTATTGTCTGCTACATTCTTCTGTTTAGAAAATGTATTGTCTTATTGTCTGCATTGTATAGCCTCATACAAATGCATTCTGATAGTCTATCCAGTCCATATACAAATTTCTCTCTTTTCTTACAATCTTTCATTATAGTTTGATTGATTCGAAGTTCCCTTTCACCCATTCTGGGACATCCTCCTCACCATTTATCATTTGTCAAAAGGCCTGTTTATAATACTTATGTACTGCAGTAGTCTGTTTAATCCAAAAGTTTGGGAGCTCATCCATTCCTTAACTTTTGAAGTTTGCCAGTTTTGATCCAAGTTTGTTTTGCATTATGGTGATGTTTTCTATTTGTTGTTTATCTCTACTGACCTGTCTCACTTCCTCTATCAATGATAATCAGCTTCATTCTTGTTTGCACTACCTTCGAAAGTGCCTCCAGTATTTATCTAGTCATTTGGTTTGGCATTGCTTTACTTTTATTTGTCCTCATTTTTATAAAGAGCACTTGGGTTCTTCAAATAAATGATTTTGCTTTTAGTTTTTTACTCAGCTCTGTTCTTCATTTGTTGTAGCTAATACTTTAATTTAATTTCTCTATTGGTTTATACTCTTTTTAGAATACATTTTATAGCTGTGAGTGGGGTTTCCACCAACTACGCCCAAACTTAGCCTAGCATTCGTTTAAGGAGGGTGACTGTTCCTTTTAATGTCCCTATTTGGATTTCTATGGCCTTGGGCTGTCCTGGGATTGAATTCAGATAAGTTGTTAAGTTGTTCTTTATCATGTCACACCAACTTTGCTGGGGAGAATGTGGCAGCTTCTTTCAATTCCCAGTTTCTCTATGTCATATAGAGGCAGCTGGTATTTGGTAATTTTTTCCCTTTCCACTCTGTTGAGGCTGTAGTCATTTGGGACACTGACCTTATATAAGTAAGGCAACCCTTTCCCCTCTTGTCCCACACTACTATGTCTGGTTTTTACTGCCGAGTTGTCTATGAAGTGGCAGTTGGAATTATTGTGTTGTAGTAGATATTATAACAGTTATTTCCAGTGACTGGTGCAGGCATATGGTCCCATACATTTTTGCTGCATTCCAGTTCTAATGCTGTTATGATCTTCCAGTGGATATATTTACAAATTTTATTGTGTCTGGCTGTATGGTACCCATCTGCCATGAGCACCCTACAGCCTGATATTAGATGGCCAACACTTTCCACCTCAACATGACAGAATCTACAGTCATTATTACTGAGTTCAGCCATTTTTTTAAATGCATTTGTTTGGAGTGCAAGATCTTGGGCACCCATTTAGTCATTCTCCGTCATACTGCAGAACTCCTCTCCTTAGCCATTCCAATGATCCTTCTTTATTTATGTAGTCCTTCTGTAGTTCATGATAGTATTTTCCAGCCCTTTGGTGTTGTTCCCATTCTTCTGCATGTTTGGTCTGTTGTTCCAGCACAAAGTTTTTGCGACTTTTTTAGCTATTAATGTGGTTGGTACTCTTTCAGTTGCTACTTTTCTGTCAAATTATTCCCTCCAAAGTGCTGGGCCAGTTTGGTTATGGAAGTTTGTTGAGTTACCCTTGTGGAGTGGTGTTCATGAACAAAAGCTATTGTAGGGTTAGAAGAGCTCCTCAGACACTGCCCAATGCTGATGGTCAATGATCGGTGCAGCTGGTTAACCTCAGTCAATCTCATTCGTCCCAGTTTCCTTGTAGCTACAATCTAGGAAGACATTGGTTCCGCTATGTTGTTCTATTTAGAGTGAGGATTTTTCTGATCTTAACATACAGTTTGTTTAGTTCTGATTGTAGCCAGTCTATTATCCCTATACTATAATTAATAACAAGGATGGCGAGTTGATTTATAGCTGTTAGTTTGTTCTTTGGTGTAAGTTGGGTCTTGTAGATCTTTTTTAGTCTTCATACATACTCTCCACTGATTTTCTCTCACAATTGTTGGTGTTCTATATTACCACTTTCTTCTATCCTAAGGTATTTGTAGGAACTATCCTCTTCCAAGTCTTTAATCTCAGTGTCTCTTCCTAAATTGATGTTATGAGTTTGTATTTTCCTGCCTCCTCTAAGTGTACACTTAGCACACTTATCCAATCCAAACTTCATTTTTGTGTCACTGGAGTAAGTATGGACGATCCTTAATAGGCATTCCAGGTTTTGGTCAGAATCTGCACAGCTTCAAATCATCCATAAACAGGATATGGTCAGAACACAGTCTGGATTTCTTCGCCTAGTTTGACTGAGGTTGTAGTCCTTTTGTTATTGCAAAGTAGTTTGCTAAGGGGTCCAGGGTGAGACAGAATAGCAAGGGTGATAAGCTGTCACCCTGGAATATACCCTCATAATCTTGACATTGGGGATGGATATTCTTCCATTTTCATAGGTGAGATTGATGTTTGTTCTCCATTTTGCAATCTGGTTTGTTAAAATGCTAATAATGGTAGGATGGATTTTCTACAGCTCCAGGCATTCCAAAATCCATGAGTGTGGGACCCTATCAAATGCCTTCTGATAGTCTATCCATGCTATACATAGGTTTCTGCCTCTTTTCTTAGTCTTCAAGGATAGTTTTGTTGATGAACAGCTGATCCTTTGTGCCAAAGCAATTTCTTCTACATCCTTTTTGTTCTTTCTCCAGATAGTCTCCAGCTTCTAGGTGTTCATATATACTGTCTGCAATTAGGCCTGTAAATAGTTTATAGGTGGTGGTGAGACAGCAGATTGGGTGGTATTTATTTGGGAGATTTGTCTCATGAATCTTAGGGATGAGGGTTGTATCTTAACTTGTAAGCCATTCTGATGTTTCTTCTTCTCCCTGCAAAATTCTGTGAAAAGCGGCAGTGTAATGGTTGTGTAATGCTGTGACCTGTTTCAGCCAGAAATTTGGGACTTATTTAGGCCAAGTTTTTTAAAGTTGGAGAATTTTGCCAGTTTCCTTCTTATCTTGTCTTCCATTATAAATAACTCCTGCATTTAGTCTACCCTCAATCCCTCATTTGCTACCCTGATGGTCTCTATCCAGTCAGCATCCTGGTTATGCTGTTCAGGGATTTCAAAGAGGGGTTTCCAGTATGCCTCCAACCGAGTTTGATCTGGTGGTTCATGGGACTGTTATTCTTTCTCTAATAAGATTTTGGTAAAAGCCTCTAGGGTTTGATGAAAATTGTTTGTTATGGTTTTTCATGTCAATCTGCTTTTGTTTATTCGATTCTATTGGCTATGGCTGGGAGTTTTCCTTCCAATTCCAGCACCTTGTCATGTAGTTGATTATCTCTGAAGTTATACTTTCTCTTTATTTTCCCTACTTGTTTTTTGAGTTTTCCTTGTTGTGGGGGTGTTTGGAAATATTGTTTTAATTGGTTCAGTTCTTGTCTGGTTTGTGTAAGTTGTTTAGCTAATTTAACTTTCCAGGGAGGAGGTTTTGGTTTACACTTATGGTTTTGACTGGGGGGCTTTGGTCTAAAGTTTGGGACAAGTTCCTGTTGCATGTATAGGCCAGCAGTGTAATTTACTTGATTAAGTTCAGTAAGGTCTGTGTTGACTGGGACTAGTCTATTAATTGCTACATTTAATCTGTATAATAGTTGCTTAAAATGTCTATTTTTACTAAGTTTGATCAGTTAGGGCCAGCTTTCCATATTCATGGTTTTAACAATTTCAATTAGATTTGCTAGTTCCTCCTCTGTTTCTATTTGCTGTGAATCTATATCTTCATGTCGTGGTGGTGGTGAGAAAGGGGGAGTTCACGATCTGGCTGGGGAAGGTAATGATGAGTCAGAAGATCCAGGCCACCCATTCCTATCTGATGATTTAGATTGGTTAAATAATGTTAAGAACTTTCCTTAGTAGACATTATGTCCCATTCTTGTTTGTGGAAAACTACAAACAGGTGGGAGGGGTTTCCCTCACACCCATCCCTCAGTTTAGTCGCCTTTTATGCCACGCTGGGACAATGGTTCTCCAGGATGAACTCTTAAATGCTTTTGAAGATGACATTTCTGTGCTGCAGTGTAAAAACAAATATCACATTTAAAAAGTTTCTTTTTTTTTTTTTAGTTTCTACTCCTTTTAGTATTTTTAATAGCTATAAGTGGGGGCTTCCACCTGAAGCCAAACACCAACTATGTCTGAACTTGTCCTAGCATTCATTTAATGAGGGTGACCATTCCTTTTAATGCCCCCATTTGGGTTTCTATGGCCTGGGGCTGTCCTAGGATTGAGTTCAGGTAAGTTGATAGGTTGTTTTTCATCATACCTGTTGCCCCAACTATGATGGGGAGAATGGCAGCGTCTTTCAATCTCCAGTTTCTCTTTACATCACATATGAGTGCCTGGTATTTTATAATTTTCTCCCTTTCCGCTCTATTAAGGCCATAGTCATTTGGGACACTGATCTCAATAAGTAAGGCACTCCTTTCCCTCTTGTCCCACACTACTATGTCCGGTTTTACTGCAGAATTGTCTATAAAAGTGGCTGTTGGAATTATTGTGTCATAGTATATGGTATAATGGTTGTTTCCAGTAATTGGTGCAGGTGTGTGTTCCCATACATTTTTATTGCATTCTAAATCTAATGCGATCATAATCTTCCAGTGAATATATTTACAAATTTTATTGTGTCTGGCTGTATAGTACCCCTCTGTCAGGAGCACCCTGCAGCCTGATATTAGATGGCCAACACTTTCTACCTCAACATGACAGAATCTACACCTATCATTAGTACTTATTCCAGCCATTTTTTTAAATGCATTTGTCAGGAGTGCAAGATCTTGGGCACCCATTATTTATTAGTCACTCTCCGTCATATTGCAGAACTCCTCTCCTAAACCATTCCAATGATCCTTCTTTTGTTGATATAATCCTTCTGTAATTCTTGATAATATTTTCCAGCTCTTTGATGTTGTTCCCATTCTTCTGCATGCTTGGCTTGTTGTTCCTGAACAAGTCTTTTGCGACTTTTTGTAGCTATTAAGGTGGCTGGTACTCTTTCAGTTTCTACTTCTTCTGTCATATTATTGCCTCCAAAGTGCTGAGCCAGTTTGGTTATGGAAGTATGTTGCGTTCCCTTGTGCTATGGTGTTCACGGACCAGAGCTATTGTAGGACTACTCAAACTTTTTAGATACTGCCCAATGCTGATGGTCGATGATTGGTGCAGCTGGTTAACCTCAGTCAATCCCATTCCTCCCAGCTTTCTTAGTAGGTACAATCTGGGAAGACACTGGTTCCGGTATGTTGTTTTGTTTAGAGTGAGGATCTTTCTGGTCTTAACATCCAATTTATTTAGTTCTGATTGTGGCCAATCTATGATCCCGACACTATAATTGATAACAGGGATGGCAAGTTGGTTTATGGCTATTATTTTATTCTTTGATATAAGTTGGGTTTTGCAGATCTTTTTCAGTCTTCGTACATACTCTCCACTGATTTTCTCTCGCATTTGCTGGTGTTCTATATTTCCACTTTCTTCTATCCCAAGATATTTGTAGGAACTATCCTCTTCCAAGTCTTTAATCTCAGTGTCTCTTCCTAAATTGATGTTATGGGTTTATATTTCCTACCCCCTCTAAGTGTACACTGCACACTTGTCCAATCCAAACTTCATTTTGATGTCACTGGAGAAAGTATGGATGATCCTTAATAGTCATTCCAGGTTTTGGTCAGAATCTGCGTACAGCTTCAAATCATCCATAAACAGAGATGGTTCAGTACACTGTCAGGATTTCTTCGCCTAGTTTGACTGAGGTTGTAGCCCTTGTTATTATTGCTAAGTAGTTTGCTAAGGGCCAGTATGAACTCCAGTATGAACTCTTAAATGCTCTCGAAGATGACTTTTCTGTGCTGCAGTGTAAGAACAAATATCACATTTAAAACGTTTTTCTCCAGTATGAACACTTAAATGCCTTTGAAGACTATTTCTCTGTGCTGCAGTGTAAGAACAAATATCACATTTAAAAGGTTTTTCTCCAGTATGAACTCTTAAATGCTCTCGAAGATGACTTTTCTGTGCTGCAGTGTAAGAACAAATATCACATTTAAAAGGTTTTTCTCCAGTATGAATTCTTAAATGCTCTCGAAGACGACTTTTCTGTGCTGCAGTGTAAGAACAAATATCACATTTAAAAGGTTTTTCTCCAGTATGAACTCTTAAATGCTTTTGAAGCCTACTTTTCTCTACTGCAGTGTAAGAACAAATATCACATTTAAAAGGTTTTTCTCCAGTATGAACACTTAAATGCTCTTGAAGACTACTTTTGTGTGCTGCTGTGTAAGGACAAATATCACATTAAAAGGCTTTTCTCCAGTATGAACTCTTAAATGCCTTTGAAGTTTACTTTTCTGTGCTGCAGTGTAAGAACAAATATCACATTTAAAAGGTTTTTCTCCAGTATGAACTCTTAAATGCTTTTGAAGATGACATTTCTGTCCTGCAGTGTAAGAACAAATATCACATTTAAAAGGTTTTTCTCCAGTATGAACTCTTAAATGCTTTTGAAGATAACATTTCTGTGCTGCAGTGTAAGAACAAATATCACATTTAAAAGGTTTTTCTCCAGTATGAACTCTTAAATGCCTTTGAAGTTTACTTTTCTGTCCTGCAGTGTAAGAACAAATATCACATTTAAAAGCCTTTTTCCCAGTATGATCTCTTAAATGCTCTTGAAGATGACTTTTACGTGTTGTAGTGTAAGCACAAATATCACATTTAAAAGGTTTTTCTCCAGTATGAACTCTTAAATGCTTTGAAGATAACATTTCTGTGATGCAGTGTAAGAACAAATATCACATTTAAAAGGTTTTTCTCCAGTATGAACTCTTAAATGCTTTTGAAGTTTACTTTTCTCTGCTGCAGTGTAAGAACAAATATCACATTTAAAATGTTTTTCTCCAGTATGAACACTTAAATGCACTCGAAGACTACTTTTGTGTGCTGCTGTGTAAGGACAAAGATCACATTTAAAAGGCTTTTCTCCAGTATGAACTCTTAAATGACATTTAAGATTTTTCTTGAACTTTGTCCGATAAGTGCAAATATAACACTTAAATATAATCCTCTCTCTGAGTCGGTCTTTGTGGTTTCCATTATGTTCAAAATTAAGTGAAGACTTTGATGTTTTGAGTTCTAAGTTTGCTATGGGCTTCTGCTTTGGTATGGAATGCTGAAAATGATTTATATAAAATTAGTTTAGTTGGAACATTTAGTTTTTAAGCCAATTACTCATCTAAAACCATAATATTTATGCTTCATATTTTTTCTGCTATAAAGAATGCAAACAAACTTATCACTGATCAAACTACAAACAATTTTTTAATTCTGCAGTTTACTTTGTTGTTTCTACACCATTCTTTTTACAATTAATTTTTAAAAAAATTCAATAGTTTCATTAAAATATTCTTGAATGATTCATAGGGGTGCACTGGATATGAATTTTTCATATCTGGCTTGATACCGGATATGGCCATTAGTGCATATCATACTCAGGGCACCCAAACCAAAGCACGCAGCTGTTCTGCATATGATTTAGTCTAAAAGCTGCTTTTCTGACCTCATCCTTGCTTTCTTGTGTGCTTCAACACCTCTGGGTGCTGAAAAAATGTTTAGATTTCATGTAAAACTTAAGAATTTTAAGTTTTTCTTCAAAGAATAAGCGCGGCTCTACTCTGATCGAGTTTATATCAAATATATATATATATATATATATATTTTTTTTTAAAGTTCAGGAAGAACTGATTCACCTCTATTTAAAAGGGCATATCTCAGCCGAAAAACAAAGAAAAAGTGAGAGGAAAGACAGAGGAAAAAGAAAGGGTGGAGGGGACAGTCGAAGTGGAAAAAGACCAAGGATGACAAGGACTGCAGGGTTGAGCCCCATCATCCTTGGGTGCTAGGGCTGGGAGGGTGCACGTGAAACCTCCAGAAACAAGCATGTAGAAACAAGCACAAAGAGCACGAGCTTAGAACCCCCTTGTGGGGCAATTATATATATAAATATATATATATTAGGGTGGTCCACCAAAATGAAAGTTTGAAATTTTATTGTCTCTTCCTGTCATTATGTTCCACTCAAAGAAAAAATTACACAAGTTTCAAAAATTTTAGGGTTCATTTAGGGGTGCCCCAACGACCTCAAACTTTCACCCCTATAAAATGGGAAGTCCAGTTTTCTCTCTAGGGAAAATGAAGTATCAGAAAGGAATTGAAATTCATTTTCTGGAAAAAATTATGCTAGTGATTTATTTATTTATATATATATATGTATATATATATATATTTTTTTTTTTTCAGCAATAGCAGAAAACAAAATGTAAGAACAGACATAGCACATACAAGTACAATGCATATTATATAAAAAATGTGGTTCATGATAGTCGAGAGCAACCAAAATCACATTTTTGGGCAGCTAGTAGTGTAAGAAAGTTAGGTCCAGTTCATTTTTGCGTTGGAGAAAGCAGACTGGATTTCTTCATATCAGGATACGTCTTTCGGTACTGCTCTACTATGTCCAAGATGTACTGCAGTTGGTCCTCATTCTTGGTCAGAGAGCCCAAGAATTCTCGAATCAGCGCAACCCCGCTCTGCTGTGTCATTCGTTACTCGCTAGGACCCACAATCTTCTTGGCCATGATGAATCCCTCGACATCTCACTGAGCAGGATCCTTTTCCAGGAATGTGGAATCACTCCATAGAATCAAAGAATCTCCGGGTTTCAACAGAGACAAAGTCCCTGAGTCTCCTCCCTGGTGCTGCCTCTGTTGCCCTCAATCATTCCCCTCATCCTGGTGTCTCCAGAGCTTTCACCATCTCTCACTTCACCTCAGCACTGACCCCATCATCAAGAAAGCTGAAGGCAACCAGTTCCTCACCTAGATACCACAAATGGTAGCTGAAAACCTTGGTGGCCTCAGTCGAGAGAGTGGCATTACCTTCATAGCTCATGATTCGCTGGAGGTGTTTGAGGTCATGTCAGGGAGCTGGTATGGAGGGGAGCTGTAAACCAAGCCTTGAGGTATACTTTGGCGATGAATGTCACAAAGGTCTCCATTCCTCTCTCCTCCTGCTGTGTAAAGGAACACTGCTCCCTGAAGAGGAAGAGCTTGAAGGAATATATGATTTTCACCATCCAGCAAGCTCTATGAACTGCTCCAGGACACCAGAAATGGATTTCCCTTTCAGGAGTCTCCCTGAGAAGGATGATCCAGAGCTCCAAGAGTTCGCGTTAATCCTCCCAGGGTTGATCCTCTTGAAGCCTGGCCTTGGCAAAGGCCACAAGCTGTTCAACCTCCTCTTCACTCACACTCTGACTTTCTGGGCCCTCCCTTAGTGGCTGGAAGTTGGAGGTCAAGGAAGTCCCAGTGCTCCTTGAATCTCTTGAACAGCAGGATATCGGGGCCAGTGGACAGGCTCATCAGCAGAGAAAAGGATTTCTGTACTTGGAGTTCAAGGTGGTGGTGATGGCACGCCAGATGTAACAATGGCCTCTCCAACTTCTCAATCAGAGTGTAGGCACTGCTATGGAGTCCAGTATTGGACACTGTGGTGTCAAACAACATCACACTGACTGAATCCTGGAGTCTGAATTCATGTAAGGTGGTCACAACTGCTGTCGCCTGTGCTTCTCCAGATCCTGATCCTATCTTCGGGACTCCGAGGAGCTTCTTGATCTTTTGTCCTGTTACCAGTACAGGGAGGCAATCCACTTATTCATTCCCAACAAGATCGGGAAGCAACTTTCTGTCCCAATGAACCACAAATACGCTGGACTTCAAGGAGGTGAAAATTTGGTGTCATTGGGGCACCTCAAAATGAAGTCCAATCATCACAAAACTTCACATGAATAGTTTTTAGCCAAAAAGGAACACAATGAAGGGGAGAGGTGAAAGAAATTCAGAAATCAATTTTCTACCCCACTATCAGTGGACCACCCTAATATATATATATATACAGTGCCCGCGAAAAGTATCCGATCACTCAAGAAAATACAATATTTTCCCTTGATATTCAGAGACACGTAATTCACTTTCTATTTGTTCTAGCGACATCTGGTAACTTTGAGGTTGCTCGCTGATATGAGAGCTATCCAACGCATTCTCAAATTAGTGTTCTGGTAGCCTTCGTTGCGGGTGGCTGTGTCTCAAATTTGTCAGATTTCACTGTTTGTGTAAATTTCTTGATTTTTTTTTTTTTTACAGAAAGTGGTGTAAATAAAATTTATATATAATGTGTGCTAAAAACAACTTAAGAGTGATTGTCGAGGTGCTATTGTTGCTTTGCATGCATGTGGGAAATCACACAGACAGATAGCTAAGGAATTAAACATATCCCAAAGTACCGTTAATTTATGGGTTTCACGGGCTAAGAACAATGGTGGCCTAACCACGCCAGTCCCTAAAAAACGATCTGGCAGACCGAGAAAAACAAATTCGCGAACAGACAAACTTATGAAACGTTTAGTATTGAAAAACCCAACAATAACTGCGAAAGAAATAAAATTTAATATGAATAATTTGTTATCTGGTGTTTCTGAACGAACTATCCAGGAGCGGCTCCAAAAAGAACTCGGATTACCATCTCGCCATGCTGCTAAGAAACCGTTCATTAATGAAAAAATGCGTAAAAAACGTGTCGCATTTTGTAAAAAATACATTCATTGGACTGTTGATGACTGGAAGAAGGTTTTATTTAGCGATGAGTCGACATTTTTGACATTCAGAAGTTGTCCAAAAAAGGTTCGCCGGCCTATTGGCTCAAATAGGATGGACCCTAAATACACCCTAAAGACAATGAAACACCCTCCAAGTGTGATGGTTTGGGGTTGTTTCGGTTACTATGGGCGTGGAAACTTATATTTTCTTCCGAAGAACACAACTATGAATGGTGCACGGTATTTAGCAATGCTACAGGATAAACTTCCAATGGCAATGGCAATCCAAAGGACAAAAACATACATGCATGATGGTGCACCATGTCACAGGGCCAAAATAGTGACAAAATGGATTACTGACAATAAATTTGATATTTTGGATTGGCCTGGTAATAGTCCAGATCTCAATCCGATAGAAAATCTGTGGCTAATAATAAAAAATAAGGTTGAATGCCACGACACTGGCTCAGTCGAAAAATTACAAGAGGCCATCAAAAAGGTATGGTGCAAGGAAATATCAGTGGAAGTTTGTCAAAACTTGATTAAATCCATGCCAAAACGTCTAGAACAAGTCATCCAAACCAAAGGACAGATGACAAAATACTAATATAAGGTTAGTATACATTTAAACATTGTTTTTTATGTAAAAAATACAAATTTCAAGGGTGATCGGATACTTTTCGCGGGCACTGTATATATATATATATAATATATATTATTATATATATATATATTACATATATACATACAGGGTGTCCCATACGTCTGGCATCATAGGAGAAATTCATATTTTTCTATTTCTACAAACCATAATTCATATTTTTCTCTTTCTATAGGCCATAATATCTGTGAGCAAGGAAGAACGAATCCAGATAATTCTACTCATAGGAAACCAGAGTCAGAGGCCGCTGCTGAATTTAACAGACTGCATCCAGACCGCGAGCCAATAACACAGAGTTGTGTTAGCAGACTTGTTGCAAAGTTGAAGGAAACAGGATCCATATTAGATAAATCACGCAGTGGCCTTCAAGGAGGTCCACTGACGATGATACAGCGACTGCTATCCTGGCTCATTTTAACAAGTCCCAATAAGTCTCTTCAGCGATTGTCTGCCGAGACATGAGTGTCGAAAAGTAGCATCCATTGCATTCTTCAGGCTCACAAATGGCATCCATATAAACTTCAGGTCCTACAGAAATTAAGCGAAGATGATCCCGACCAGCGGATGGAATTTTGTGAATGGGCTATGGAACAATATGCTCAGGATGCCAATTTCCCATCCACCATTCTGTTCAGTGACAAGGCTGTTTTTTATGGAAATGGTGAGGTAAATCGACAGAACACCCGCTACTGGTTTCAAAACAACCCTCACTGGTATACTTCTTCAAAGGAACAAGGTGCATCTCGGGTGATGGTATGGTGTGGCATTTGGAAGGATCGCATCATAGGCACCCTCTTTTTTGATGAACATGTCACTGGAGGTACCTACCTACATATGCTCAAGGAAGAAGCAAATTTCCCAACATGGTTCCAGCAAGACGGCGCTCCTGCACATTACAGCACCCAAGTAAGGGAATACCTGTACCAACAATTCCCTGGTCATTGGATAGGATGTCGAGGGTCTGTGGAATGGCCAGCTAGAAGCCAGGATCTCACGCCACTAGATTTTTATCTCTGGGGCCACTTGAAAGCGCTGGTGTATGCAGAGAAAATTAGGAGTGTTGAACATTTGTGGCAGCGCATTATTGGGGGATGTAACACCATTACTCCTGACATCATTCACCGTGTGCTTGCTGACTGGGTATCACGTCTGAATTTGTGTATTGAAAACAATGGTGGGCATATTGAGCATGTTCTGTAAATAAAAGCTTTTGTTTTGCCTTTTTTTTTTTTCCTATGATGCCAGACTTATGGGACACCCTGTATATACATATATATATATATACTTAATGTCAATAATATTTGTATGTCCAACTTTTTATTTTATCATACAACCTGTAACATCTTAACCTGTCTTTATTATGTAATATCCCATATGTATGTCAGCATGTCAATGAAATAAAGTGTATTTATTTATTTATTTATAAGCTAGTAAAATTAGTCATTAGATTGTTCATTATTACTATTGTACTAATTTTGATTTTTCTTCGGTTACAGATTAGTGAAATAGCATCAAAGTTGGAAAAATATTCTTGTGATCCATTCAAGTCTCATGAGAAACTTAAAACTACAGAATTCATGTTGCATCAGCAGCATTTATCTCAAAATACCCAAACTATTTGAAGCCTGGCCAGAAGCTGTGTTCAGCATGCCAAAAGAAACACTCTAAACTCCCCAAACCATCATCATAAGAAGAAAATGGGCCAAAAGCAGCCACCTTAGAGTGGATCTTAGGGTCTTTGTTAGCCTTAGCTTCTGTAGATCTGTAGGTGATGTGGCACAGGGAACCTCTGAAGCATCAGATGTGGTCTTTGTTGATGAGGAGACAGAACTCTCAGTAATGAACCAATTAATTCATATCATCAGAGAAAGTCCCATTGAAAAATGTAAGTTCAACAGAAGGATATCTTCCTGCCGAAATGGCAAAACTTCAAGACACTGAAAAAATGTCTTGAAATAGTAAGCAACACAAAGGGAGATGATGCAGGTCCATCAACAGAGACCACATCCTACAAACCTGAGGATATAATTAGGATTGAAAGAAATACCTCACAGCGAAGAGACAACCGAGTGTTGAGAAAATTGATGGATGAATTCAAATGTTCCCAATGGATGGCTATACAAGCACAGCAGCTTGTGAAGGAAAAGGGAATCATGTCTTCCCCGAATCCAAAGATGGGCAAGGAATTACAGTCGCAGGTTTTGGAAACTGTTAAAGATTTCTATCATTGTGACGAAATTAGCAGGCAAATGCCAGGAAAAAAGATTGCTCAACTGTGAAAGAGAATGGAGAGAGGAAAAAAATTCAAAAGTGGCTGGTGTTATGCAACCTAAAAGAAGTGTATCAACAGTTCAAGGAAGTTCCCAAATTTATCGATTGGTTTTTCAAAGGTTGCAATGATGTGGCCAAAGGAATGTGTCCTAGCAGGATCAAGTGGGATACAGTATATGTGTGTGCACAATTCATCAAAATGTGAAACTGATGATGATTGGATCAAGGATGGGGGAAGTTACTGGCAAGGAAGTAGTATACCCCTGAATAGCTACCACCGTGCTTTAGCCCACATTCTCTGCAACCCTAGTCTACCCTCTTGTTTTTTTGGAGATTCTAATACCTCTCCTGGCATTGATTCCCTGAAAGAGCTTCTTCTCAAATGTTACAAGGAAAAAAGGATTGATGAAATTCAATACAATCAATGGATGACAGATCATTCACAACTGGAATCTGCCATCCAAACAGAGGATTTTCTGGACACCTTCTCCTCACAACTGGCTCAGCTTGCCCACCATGATTTCATGGGAAAAGAACAGGCAAAATATATGGAAAAGAGGAAGCATGACCTTGGTGAGGGAGAATTCCAAGCTATCAGCAATTTCTCAAAAGATTACTCTTTCTGATGGAGATTGTAGACACCAATTGACCAGGGTGGATGTTAGGCAGGAGTCAGGGAGTGCTGGAACTCCCATTTCTCCTGTCACTACCCACCTTAGCTGATCTTTTACCATGTCTCATCTACCCTGTGAATAGTCCAGCAATCTCTGAAACACACATTTCTTCCTCTATTTCTCACTACACATACATGCAACTTACACACTATACATTATAGGTGCATAAAAAATGGCAACTTTCAAAAATTGATTTGGCCCTACATTATTATGGTTACATTCCCTAAAAAAAATTCACATGCAAAATTTCAGGTCAATTGATTAATATCTACTGGGTCCACCTAGCTCCTAAACTTTTACAAAAATGACAATTTTTGGGATAAATTGCCTTAAATTATTTTTTTCATATATACACCTTTATTTTATTGAATTGAATGATCCTTAAGGTACTATAGGCCTAGTATGTTTAGTTTGCTTGTGTTTAAGCCATAGCTACTATTAATCAGGGTTGTGGAGTCGGTCCAAAATTTTCCGACTCCGACTCCACACATTGTAAAAAATCTAAAAATCCGACTCCTCACATTTTAAATATACGACTCCGACTCCTCTAGTGTTTCACTCTATAATTATCATAATAATAAGACATTTCATCACCACCACACTAAGTGTGAAATTTTATATTTTATATTTTATATTTAAATAAATATTAATTGTATATTCTGAAAATGTAAAAAAAAAATATTAAAAAAACTTAATCTAGGGGCTATCAATGAATAAGGTTTATTGACCAAAAAAACTAAATAACCTAAATGTTAGTATTTAGGATTTAGAAATTAAGGGTGACACAGGACACAGAAATTGGAGTCGGAGTTGGAAGTTTTTTACCGACTCCGACTCCGCCCTGAAACGTGCGACTCCATGACTCCGACTCCACAACCCTGCTATTAATAAACATCATTTGCCATCATGAAATACCTATAGCTATTTTTTCTTATTTTCAGGCATGTAGACTACTTTAATATTAATCTATGTTTCTATTACAGGTCAATTTTTGATATATGTTGGTGATAACACTAGGCAACAAAGATTTTGTTACAGAAGACCAAATAGGTGCTCCTAGCTAATTTCGGTATGCTGATTTCAAATCTATAATTAGATTTTTTCTATCACGTCTAGATTTTGTGTAAAATGCAAATCACTTTTAGTAAAATTTTCTACCACGTCCAGATTTTGGTTTTAATCGGCTTAATGCCAGTAATATGAAACTTGCTTTTCAAGGTTAAAGCAATTTTTTTTGCCAACTATATACAAATTCGAACAATTTTGATAAATAAAATTTATCCCGAGTTGGCAACACTGAGTCAAGAGCATAGTAACGGGCAACGGCCCAACAGTCAGTCGCTACGTGACAGTCAAGCAGAACGGTTGTTGAAGCTCTCTGCTGATGAGCAAGTGACAGGTTGTGGTGACTTGTGTGTTTTTATAGTATTTGTTTTGTACTATCGTGTGTATTTCTTTTTATTTTGCACATCGTAATAATTACTTTCTACATTTTTTCAGATATTGTATGGTAATTCAAAATGGCATCAAATAGACGTGCTTGCGTAAATCACCCAGACAACTTCTGCTTTGTCTGTGGACAATATACACCTAAGCCACAACGTAGAAACATAACAACAAAGATTAAACTTGCCTACAAGTGTTATTTTGACTAAGTTAGGAGACCAACAGAGGGACTGGGCACCACATATTTGCTGTGCACAGTGCAATGCAATGTTAATAGCTTGGATGAATGGTAAAAGAAAAGCTATGCCGTTCTCAGTCCCCATGGTTTGGCGTGAGCCGAAAAATCACTTCAATGATTGTTATTTTTGTTTGACAAAGATTGCTGGTTTCACAAAGAAAATCAAATCAAAGATCACGTACCCAAACTGCGAATCAGCAATGAAACCAGTACCACATGATGAAACAAATCCACCACCAGTTCCACCAGCAACGATAACAGACAGCAGTTCATCTGAAGATTCTGCTAGTGATATAGAAACAGGGAAAGATGGCATATATGTTCCAGATGCAAATATTTCCCCACATTTGTTAAGTCAAGCGGAGTTAAATGACTTGGTGCGCGATTTGGAATTACCAAAAGAAAAGGCAGAGTTGCTTGGTTCAAGACCAAGAATTTAATCTTCTCCAACCAAACACCAAAGTTTCCCATTTCCGCCATCGCCATTTGCAGTTTTCATCATTTTACTTACAGGAAGAAAACGTTTGTTTCTGCCACGATATCAGTGGTCTGATGCAAGGGATTGGCTGTCGCTATGATCCAAAAGAATGGAGACTGTTCATTGACTCTAGTAAAGCTAGCCTTAAAGCTATATTACTGCACAACGGCAATGAAAAACCTTCAATACCTGTAGCACATGCCACTGGCCTTAATGAGACTTATGAATCGATGAAACTGCTGCTAAGACTCATCAAATATAAGGACCACACATGGAATATTTGTGGCGACCTTAAAGTTGTATCATTACTTCTTGGGTTACAGTTGGGCTACACAAAGCATATGTGCTTTTTGTTCTATGGAACAGCAGAGATGACAAGAACCACTACAAAAAACATGATTGGCCATCTAGAACTGAACATGTTATTGGTAAATACAATGTGAAACACCCAGCACTTATTAACCCTCAGAAAGTACATCTTCCACCACTTCACATTAAACTTGGCCTTATGAAAAATTTCGTGAAGGGTATGGATCATCAAGGTAGTGGTTTCCAATATTTAAAGGATAAATTCAAAGGAATATTGACAGATGCTAAGCTAGAAGTTGGAGTTTTCACTGGACCACAGATCCGCAGTGTCATCCACGACTCATCGTTTCCATCTAACCTAAATGAGAATGAACTAGGAGCATGGACATCTTTCGTTGAAGTTGTCAAAAATTTTCTTGGAAACCAAGCTGAAAACCACCGTAAACTCGTAGAAAACATGCTTAAATCTTATGAAATAATGGGATGCAGAATGTCTTTGAAAATTCATTTTTTACATTCTCATCTTGACTTCTTCCCGGCCAACCTTGGGGCTGTAAGTGACGAGCATGGTGAGCGCTTCCACCAACAGATCTCAGTTATGGAAAACAGATACCAAGGTAATTTCAACCCAAATATGATGGGAGATTATTGTTGGTTCCTGCAGAAGGAGAGCTCATCATCCTACAAGCGACAAAGGAAGAGGACACACCAAAGTTTCACTTAAGAACAGGAATTTGCCTTTCAGTAGTAACAACAAAATACTAACGCGCTTTGGGTGGATGGTTGGGCGCAGGAGTGGTAACTCCACCAGCGGAATTCCGCTGTCTGTCTTAAGCCAGAATAAAGGAGGAAAGACATCCCTGTTCACTAATTATTTAAGTATGCTTAACATAAAACGTGGCACGGAAAAGTAGCTTAGACGGCTTTCGTAATAGAAGCGGGTGAGAAAAAAAATGAAAAATAGGGGTTTTCGGTTACACAAAATCTGGACGTGATAGAGAAATTTTTATATCAGATCTGAAATCAGCATCAGCGCTTTAGTAGGAATCAGTAGTTCACGTGTCTGTAACAAAAAAAAAGTTGAAATTTGTTGCCTAGTGTAATAGTTGATATATGATATAATGGATAATAGTGGTAAAGCCAGTAAAGCCACTTCTAGTGGTAAAACTTGTTCAAGTGGTGCAGATAAAGTTGATGTAAAAACACGAAAAAAACGCTGTATATTTGGATTAGGTCCTGGCATCACAAATAATGATGCAAAGATTGTAGGATGTCGCTTGCCAACAAGTGAACAAGTTCTTAGATGTTTCCTATTTCACCAGCAACAGGGTCTAAAAGAGAAGAACAACTAAGCGAGATATAGCTAAAATTGTTTTAACAGAAATTCAACCATTCTACAATAAAGCCAACATACCAATGATTACTGAGAAAAAAGCATGTGAGAAAATAATTTCGTTGTCAGAAAAGAATGCGAAACAGAGAAATTCCATTGAAAAGAAGAGAGCTACAAAGTACAAAGACAAGACTAGAAGATATGGAAATGCAACTTAAAATCTTTTCCACTGTGGATTAAAAATGCGAAAAAAATTATGAGTAACCCAGAAGATATACAATTTCTTCAATCTATGCAAGGGGATAGAATTGTTTCTTTTGGAGCTCATGATCAAACTTTAGCATCCAAAATGAAGCGCATTAATTTTCGAAAATGTGTAGAAAATGCGAGAAAAGAAAAGGAATTGAGAGACACTGAAGCTTCTTGCAGTTATGTTGAATTAGAAAGCAGTAGCACAAGTGATACAACTACCATTGAGAGTGAGTCAGAAGCTAATGATGGAGCTGAAAAAGATGGAAAATCCACACAGTCAACAGTCTGTTTAGGTACTCAAGCTATCATTCCTCATGACATTCTGAAAAGACCAAAACTTGTTTCTTTGGCATCAAGAATGAAAATGACTCCGGCACAACAGGCTGCATTCACAAAAGCTTTTGTTGAAGAATGTGGTGGTAACACTAAGGCAGTGGCAACTTCATATGCTACAGCTGATAGAACAAGACGCGAAGTAGCCCAAAAAATTTCAAGTTCCATTAAAAAATCCTGGAATCCTCCTAAATTAGCCTCTCTTCATTGGGATTCGAAAATAATTTCTACTCTGCAGGATAAATATGTTACAGAAGAACGATTAGCCGTATCAGTTGAAAATTCAATGGATCTCAAACTACTTGGTATTCCATCATATCATCCTAGTGCTGGTGGCAGTGGCCAATCTGGGAAAAACTTGACTGAAGAAGTTATGAAGCTACTGAAATTGTGGAACTGCTCCGATTCAATAGTGAACTTGGTTTTCGACACTACAGCAACCAATACGGGACATGTGAGTGCTGCATGCATAACTATCCAACAAGAGATTGGATGGCCTTTATTATGGTCTGCATGCGGGCATCATGTTGGTGAAGTTATTATGAGTCATGTGTTTCAGGACATGAAAGTAGAAACTTCGAGTGGACCAGAAATTAATGTCTTTAACAGATTTCGAGAAAAGTTTCAGTGGATTTCCAAGGATGAAAAATTGAAAAAAATTGACTTCAATCAGTACTCCAAAGCTGTCCAGGAGATTCTTCAGGAATGGACTGATTATGCAATTCAAATAAGTAATATAGAAAAGCAACATACACGATATGACTACAAACAATTTCCTGACTTAGTTGTGTTATACTTAAATGCAGGACCTAGTGATAAGGATATAACCCTTCAGTGACCTGGTGCTATACATAGAGCCAGATGGATGAGTAAAGCAATATATGCTCTAAAAATTGCATTACTAGAAGATAATATCTCGAAACTACCTTCAGTAACAATCATAAACAAGTAACAAATTCTGAAACTAAGAGACTTTGCAACCTTCATTTCACTGATTTACTACCCATGGTGGATGACCTACTCTTCAGTTTTTGATGCACCATGGCACAATTTGCAGCTTTACAAAAAGCTTCTTAGATACGAGGAAGTAAACAAGCAAATAGCAAAAAGTGCTCTAACATCTTTGAAACATCATCTCTGGTACCTTTCATCAGAGATGATTCCTTTTGTATTATTCAGCGATTTGGTTCCAAAAAATGAACTTCGTGCTATAACAAACCATCTACTTTCCTATAAACCACACAAGATTGAGACAGTGGTTCCAGAAGGTAGACATGGATCTAGTTTTGGAAAGCCTAATTTCCCTACCAATCTACGATCGGAAACCACACTAGCTGACTTGGTTGACAAAAACTCATGGTTCATATTCTCTTCACTACAGTTAGACTATGATTTTTAAATGGTTGAGATTGTTGAATGGAAAATAACAGCATCATTTATATCTTCCAAAGAAAAACTTTTGGCTATAAATGTCATAAATGATGGCTCTGAGAGGGCAGTAAAACTATGCAGTGACTTTTATGAAGCTGCAAGAACTGAAGAACATCTTCAAAATGTTCTCCAAGTTGTAGAAGCTGACAGAAAAGCCACTCCTAATCTGAGAAAGAAACAAGCTTCTTTATCATCTGTTTTAGAAGAAAAAAGGACAAAGAAGAAGAATTAAGATATCAATAAGCAATAAATCAATTTTTACAAGTATTTTATCATGAAATACCTTTTTAATAGGTGGAGGTGGTTGGTGGGATGCTTGGCAAGTTGGGTCCTCGTCCCGCATCCTGATAACTCACTTCATGATTCTCAGAATAATACAAAAAAAAGTCTAAAAAGACAGATAATTTCATGAATTGAGGCTAAAACTTGCCTAAAATTAACTATATTTACAATTTTTTTTTCAAACAAAATCTACAACACTTACACAAGATTTTCTAGTAAAACCATAAAATTCCACAATTGTCAAATTTTCATCCTCGAGGTGGACCCACTAAATATTGTCAGAACAGCTTGAAACGTGGACACTGAAGGTTTGTTGGGGATTGTAACCATAATATCATAGGACCGAATCAATATCCAAAGTTCGAAATTTCACCCCTTATATGCTGATGCACCCTAACTGAGTATACAACCTTTTCAAAATGCCTTGGAGACCTAGTTTTTGGTTCTCTCCATCTTTTGTGGAGGGGTCACTTTTGCTGGTGCTCGCCCTTAGCCCCCTCCGTTCTACATTAAAAAAAAAAAAAAAATCAAGTCCTGATTTAATATCATCACCAGAATTGTCTACATTACCGATGGATGTGCAGGCCAATACAAAAATTGCAAGAACTTCTTAAACTTGTGTCATCACTAGTGATGTAGTGGATGTCATTTTTTTCATATCCGCGGATGCGGATGCCGATGAGGATGTTTGATTTCAACATCCGCGGATGCGGATGTCTACATTTTCGTTATTTTTTAGGATATATTCAAGATTTGTTGTGTTTAACGTATATAATAAGTTATTATATAGAGAGAGCTGTAGCTATAATGTAGTATAATTGATTAATTGTACAATAATTGCTGTACTTTTCTCTGAACATATAAAATAATATCAAGCATCTAACTAATATAAATCAATTAGTGAATTCGTCTGCAAATAAATTGATTATATTTTGTTGAGTTTCAGCCACAATTAGAAACCATAATTGTGTTACCAGGATGCGGGACGTGAACCCAGCTCAAATGCACCCCCCGACCTCTTCCCCAACCTCCACCCTTATAGAGAGAGATCTTTAATTAGCTTGATAACTATTTATAAAGTTTAAAGTTTTATGAGGCATATTTATAAATGAGTAATTAAAATAAAGTAAACTAAGATGTTCATCGTTTAATGTTCAAACTTAATTATAGGAAGGTTATGCTTAAGGAACATTAATTTTTCTGCCTTTTCTGCTGCCAGTCTGTTTCTCTTTCATCATATATTAATCCAGCACTGCTAAATAATCTCTCGCTTGGTACGTTTGTTGGAGGACAGGCTAAATGTTTCCTTGCAAGTTTACTCAAGTATGGATAGATATTCTGCGTATTTTTCCACCAACTAATAGGATTGTCACATGCAGCCAGGCGTTTTTCTTGGTGATAGCTCTCGATCATTTTTACTACATCTTTGACATCGCGTAGGTCTCGTCATTGCTGCTTGACTCAAGAAACTGAGAGAGAGATTCTGTGATAGATTTGCTTGTTGAAGGTGTTGGTTCTGTCACTGAAACTTTTATTCTTTTGGTGGGTGGCGAAGCGACAGATTCAAGAGATTGAAGCTCTTCAACTGCTTTGCCAAGTGATGATTTAACTCGTTCTAATGTACTAGGTGAAAATAACTTAGCTTTGTAACGTGGATCTAAGTAGGTTGCAAGAGAGTAACTTCATACAAGAACAGCCTCTCGTCTTGTCGCTTGCATCACTTTTGCGCACAATGAACTAGTTCTATTAATATACTGTAGTAGAATTTGATAATTTCCGCTTATTAATGACGTTTTATCTCAATGGTCCACATCCGCACGACATCCGCAGTCCAAAGTGCGGATGCGGATGAGAGAAAATGTGCGGATGTTCCGCGGATGCGGGTGCGGATGTGACCTACATCACTAGTCATCACCACAAAGAATTCAGAGTGCTGGCTGAGAGGTATTTCTTTGCCACTAGCTACAGCAAATGTCTATCAGATGGTGTTGGAGGAACTGTCAAGAGAGAAGCATTGAAGGAAAATCTCCACCAGCCTTACAGAGAGCAAATTTTAACTTTAAATGACCTTTTCCCTGAAATTGACTAGGATCTCTTTCAGGTACACAACACAAGAGGAGTATTCAAAGGAGAAGGATATTTTGGATCCAATTTTATTGAAGGCAAAGACTATACAAGGACCATAAAAATTGCATTCCTTAATCCCAGTGACAAAAGAATGCTTGGAGGTATGAATGTACAGTGCCTCAGCTGAAAGCTGAAGGGAGTTCACCACCACTCAAGAAGCCACACACAAATCAATCAAAAACACCAATGAATATGTGACAGTGGAATATGACAACCACTGGTGGGTGGCTTGTGTTATGGAAACATATCCTGAAGTGGGGGAAGTGGAAGTAAATTTCTTTTACCCCCATGGACCAAAAGAGTCTTTTGCCTTCCCCTCCAAACCCAATATGCTGACAGTGGATGTGTCTGATATCCTCACAACAATCCACCCTAGGACAGCCACTGGAAGGTCATACACAATCACGCAGAGGGAAACCAATGAAGCTAATAGGATCCTGAAAAACCATGCTACCAAATAATGAGGTAAAAACTATGGGTGCCATGTTTGGACTGTTTAGATGGTGTGTGCTTCTGTGTTGTTTATTTATTATTAAGTGTCAATAAGTTGGTAATAATAGTTGTAAATAGTCAATAATTGTTAATAAGTTAATAAACAATAAGCTTTATTTGTCAAAAATATATAAAATGCTTCACCTGCATAACTTTGAATGCTTCTGGAAAGCAAACCCATGGCGATCCCACACTAATTTTCTGCTTGTGGATGCCTTATATCAAGGAAAATTTTCATGACCTTGAATTTTGAAGGTTTTTCTGGAGGTTTTGATGCTCTATGATTTTTACAGCAGGAATCAAAGTAATTCTACATCGTTTCCTGAGCATTTTGAGACCAAGATTGTCAAAATCAATACAGTAGAACCTGAGATATGACCTTTCAAACCTTCAAGGTCACGCTATTGACCTCAAACTTTGGAAGGTCATAACTTGGAAACTCTTTGACTAGACTAGGAAGCTAAAATTTGGTGATGATTCATCATTCACCTAACCCAGTGGTTCTTAACCAGGGGGGCGCGCCCCCCTAGGGTGGCGTCGGTAATTTCCAGGGGGGGCGCGATCCCTTGGGGAAAAACACTAATTGTATTTGTTATTCTCTTAACGAGAGCATGGGCTAATATTGAGAAGTTTATGAAAAAATGCAAAAGTATCCCTCTCCAAGGGGGGCGTGGAGGGAAGGACCAATTCCTCGAGGGGGCATGGTAGTAAAAAGGTTAAGAACCACTGACCTAACCTAATGATTACAAAAAACAATCGGATAAATCAGTGACATGAGGTGACATAAAGGTGTGTAATGAAAAATATACTTCATGACATTTGCCTATATTCCACAACCACTAACAATGTTGGAAATAAAAAACTGGATTGATAATTTGATTCGTGCATATTTAGAGGTGGTGCAACTAGAAGCCTTAATATCATTATACAGTTTGAGGTGGCAAATTTCTTCAAACTTGCGCCACCCTTAAATATTAATGGATTTAGCTCAAAATCCAGTCTGAGGTCTTTTTCCATATAAGGAATGAGAAAATGTATCAGAATCTCTTATTTGTGCATTTTAATTTTTTACCATATATGTGTGGCTCTCTAATATAATATATATATATATATATATATATATATACAGTATATATACACACCTCGGTGGTGTAATAGTTAGCATCACTAACTATGAATCCATCAGCCCTGGGATTGAGACCACATGATGTCATGTGGCATGTGGCAAAACCCAGCTGTTCAGTAGTTTTGGGAATCTTTCACCATTATGGTGACCCCAATCAAGAGGGTTCATGTCGTAACTGACTCGTGGCTCCTTTGAATAGATGTCTAATTCTTTTTGATAACTTTTTGACTAATTTTGATAGGTGGAGTCACAAACTCATCAAAATAACTCCATAATTTAACCTTCAGCTTCTTTTCCAAAGGTTCTTGATCTTCTCATGAAACAAAATCATTTACTTCATCAACATAGGTTATATTACTTGCAGGACTAGTGTTAGGTGATACAGACAATGATTATCTCATTTTTTTCCAAACTCAGGCACTGTTATGCAAGCAAATTTGAAATGAGAATCTAAAATGTAAGAAATCATGCAAGTAATGCCTTCCACTGCCTGAAATGATTCTCTAAATTTTCTATTAAATCGTATTTCATAGTATGAACACTGCATCATCAGTTATGTTAGGCAAAAATACCACAAGACCTGTTACATCAGGAGACACAATGTGAAGACAAGAAGAATCAGAGGAAAAGTCATTCATTAATTTTTCACATTGACTAAGAAGCTTTACAACACACTGAATTAGAGTCCACTGATGATTATTGAAGGTTGCCATAGTATGTCATAGTCTGAGGCATGTGCAACAACTACAGTTTTTCATTGAAGAAGCCTTTGTAGCATATAGAATGTAGAGTTCTATTGGGTGATAATGTCTCTTTATAAGTTTGTTTTCAGGTAAATTATGTTGCTTCTGGAATTCTTCAAGTCTGTCAAAGGTTGGAGATGAATAATTAAAATGCAACAGATTGGGTGCGCAATTGCACATGCATATCTCTGAAATAAACTTCTGGCTAAGAAGGGCTTCATCAACTGCAAGTGCTAAAGTATGATTCGCACAAGCAACAAGAGTAATTTTGAGAATGCTAACAGCTTTAGTAATATTACAGCCATTGTCGTGCACAATTGCATGCATACGATCACTCTTTATTGACCATTCTTGCAATATAGAAGTCAATGCAGTTTCAAATTTTTCATGAGTATGGGAATCTGGCAGATTTTTGGTGGCTAAAACATGCTGCTTTACTCACATTTACTATTAATTCTATGTGCTGTCAAACAGATAAAGGCTTCAGTTTTTTATAGTGATGCCTAATAACTAGAGGTGGAAAGAGTACATCAGTACTCAAATACAGGTTTTTGTTATACTCATACTCTAAGTAATCTTAAATTGTCATAATTGTACTCATACTCATACTTGATATAATCTGAAATTGCTTTAATCATACTTGCACTCAAACTAATTTCAAATATGAAGATCTGTCCTAGACACCCAGTGCACCATGAAAGCAACAGTTTACAACTTTAATTTCAATATGGTTTATATTTTCAGATTTATTTACTATATTTTTATGCAATACTTTACATTTATAATATTAATAATAACTGTGGCAACTTTTGTAGCAAAAAACCTGAGTGAAGAACATAGCTTGCATTTTATTACTAATAGGTAAAAAAGGTATACTTGTACTCATACTCACCCACTCAAAAAATACTGTACAGAACTCATACAACTCCAAAATTTTGGTACTTTTTCCACCTCTACTAATAACCCCAAATAATACTAATATTTGGAATTTGGTATTCAGCCAAATAGTTTTGCACCAAATATTTGGTGAATTTTAGTAATTCAGTATATCCCTAATACTCGTGTATATATATATATATATATATATATATATATATATATACGGTATATGTATACGGGGTGGTGCAAAAGTCTGGACCCATAGGCAATTTACTATATAAAAAATCTCTTTCAATTTTTATAATTTAATTTTTGTTTATAATTTTACTAAATATTTTTCAGATTGTTACCCTATGGCAGACAAGTTAACAATAGCAGAAAGAATAGAGCTTGTGCTTTTGTACGCAAAAGAAGGAGCCACCTCACGTTGTCGCAAATTTCCTTATGCCTCGATTATACGAAATACCATTACACTTATTGTAAATTCTGAACTAGAACGTTAAATTTAACATAATTTAGTCACTGGTGTATGGTTAATTAAATTTCATTTCATAATAAACTTCCTGCAGGCCACACTTTTTTCCCATATAAACCGCCTATGGGTCCAGACTTTTGCACCACCCTGTATATATATGGGTAATTCTACGAGAAATAGACAAATGAAGTACACGGTAACCTCTTCAAAATTCATGAAACTTGGTGTGAGGGTTGGTTTAGGTCCAAATTACAAATTTCTGAATTTTTTTGAAAATTGGTCAAGTTGGTCAAATTTTATGGCTTGACCAAATTTTGGTCAAATGAAAAAACCAATAATTTTCAAACGTAAATATCTCAGCTCCTAATTGTGGTAGTGTAGTAAGTCTTAAATGATAAAATATGTAAAATTAACTGTAGTTTCTAAATATGTATCATTTTTTTAGGGTAACAAAAATAAAATTATGATTTTTTGGAAGTTTTTTTTTTTTTTTTTTTTTGGCAGCGAAGATATCATTTTTCGAAAAAAAGACCAGGAATAAAAAATGTTTATTTGATGTATGTACACCATAATAAGTAATAAAAAGTCAGCTTATCGACGATTATTATGAAAAAAAAATGACAAAAAAAAATCCTCCAAATTTTAATAATTTTTTGCTTTCTTTCCAGATTTTCAGTATATACCTAATTTTCTAGTATACGTAAATTTACCTAACCCTTAAAATGCCTCAAAACACAAAATTTTGTTGCGATCCTATGAAAAAACACTCAAGAATTTTCTGTAACATCAAAAAAGTAAACTCTGCCATGGCAGCTGCAAGCTATGGAATTTTGGAAGAAAATCAATTACTATGCAGCAATTGCTATGTCACAATTAAAAAGAAGCCAATTGTATTAGAACATGTTCAACGTTCATCCAGAGAGCCGGAACCTGCACCAATACCTGAGCCAGACATACTTAACGAATGTATGGAGCGAAGCAGTAGCGATTCCACGAATCCACCACCATTGGAAGAATTTGTCGTTCAAGACAGGCAATTCAATAAAGATTTGCTCAGCGACAATATTTTACCTTTATTTGATGAAAGCCCTATTAAAACAGGTAATAAAACAATAGAGACTCCGTTCAGGACATTTGTTTCTTAATGCCAAATTCGTAGTTTTCTGTTTTTAAATATTAGCATCAGCACTTGAATACATATATACAAAATATTTGATATTTGATTATTTCACGCAACCTAAATTTATGAATTTGTTTTACAGCTGGATTGAAGCCGGGACAAAAACAGATAAAGGCTTCTACGAAATTCAGATCGACAATGGAAAAGGTTAAACGAAGTTTTGAAGCTGCTTATGGGGCTCCTATTGACTATTCTGAAGCTGGTCCATCCAAAAAAAGTTGTTTGGAAGATGATTTAGAGAGGCAAGACTACTTTTCGGACATAGTTATTGAAATTTGACATTTTAAATTAAATTTAATACAGTCATCGAAGTATATACTAAATTAAGTTTTATCTGTTTACATTTTTATAATCGGACAATATAATACATATACATATATTTTATGAAAAGTTTAATTAAAAATATACTAACTTAATGTCAAATACACTTTATTTCAGGTATCAAAAGGTTATGGAAGAATTAAAGGAGAAATTTCAAGCAAGTAACGATCGCAATCTTAGGTTACAAATACTATCATTGTATCCCTATCCCATTGAAAAAACTGCTGACTTCTTTGGAGCAACAAAGTATATGGTGCGTAAGAGCCGCAATCTTCAAAAACAGTTTGGGATTCTTCCTAACATTCCAAACATGACGAAAGGGAAGGTCGTCACAGCTGAAATGAAAAAAATCATTCAGGAGTTTTATGAAAATGACGAATATAGTAGGATGTGCCCGGGAATCAAAGATTATAAGTTTGCAATAAATGAAGAGGGTGAAAAAATAAAAAACAAAAAAGACTGGTATTGTGTAACTTGAAAGAGTTATATGCTGAATATGCAAAAAATGATGAAAATCCCAAAATAGGCTTTAGTACCTTTGCTCATCTTCGACCGTCGTGGTGCGTGCTTGCGGGACAAAGCGGAACTCACAGTGTCTGCGTATGTACGCATCACCAAAATCCGAAACTACAAATATCAGCGTTAGGCATTAAAGATTTAGACTACAAAAAATTAATGTCTTTATCCATCTGCGGCATGGACAATGAAGATTGTATGATGCACCGATGCAAAAGATGCCCGCGAGAGGTCGGAATCAAAAATTATTTGGAAAGTTTGGACTTCATGGCGATGGAAGAGATAAAATATAAACAATGGGTGTCCGTCATCACTGTATGTTAAAAGATATCACCGAAACTCCAGAGGAATACGTGGAATCGCTCACCAAAAAAATTGCACAACTGACAAGACACCACTTCACGAATAAATGTCAGTCGAGTTACTTCAAAAATCTAAAAGAAACTCTGCCCGAAAATGAAGGTGTTTTGGTGGGCGATTTCGCGGAAAACTTCTCATTCATCGTACAAGATTGTGCCCAGGGGTTTCATTGGGAGAACTCGCAATGTACAGTGCACCCATTCGTTTATTATTCCAAAAACAATGCAGGAAAACTAATTTGCAAAAGTTACTGCTTCGTTTCAAACCGTCGCAGGCATGATACAATTCTGGTTCATAGTTTTCTCAAAAAATTAATCCTGTGCATCCAACAACAAAATTCAAACCTAACTAAAATTCATTATTTCACAGATGGATGCGCGGCTCAGTATAAGAATAAAACAAATTTTCTAAATTTATGCCATCATTTCGAAGACTTCAAAATTCATGCTGAGTGGAATTTTTTCGCGACATCCCACGGGAAGAATGCCTGCGACGGTATTGGCGGAACGGTAAAAAGAGCAGTCGCCAGAGAAAGCTTACGACGGCCTCTCGACCATCAAATCTTAACAGCTGAGGACTTCTACAATTTCTGCTCTCAAGAATTCCTAACCGCTATTGACTTTTTTACGTCTCTGAGGCAGAAGTTGTAGATGTAGAGCTTTCTTTGCAAAAACGTCTGAGTGAACCTATTACTTCTATCAAAGGTACTCAACAATTACATCGCTTCGTCCCAATTTCCAAGAATTCGTTGAAGGTTTATCCACTCTCTCAGAGTGCACAGTCAGTCGAAATAAGAGAGCTCATTAGAGTTTCTGCTTCGGATCAAGAACATAATACTGTCTCTCAACGCGAAATTGAAACAGGCTCTTTTGTGGGTTGTATGTATGAAAATAAACTATGGCTCGGATTAGTCCAGTCCTTTGACTGTGAATATGATGATTTTCTGATAAAATTTCTCCATCCTTCGGGCGTATGTCCCTCATACATTTTTCCTGCGCAAGATGATGTTTGTCACGTTCCAACAGAAAATATATTTGGGAGTATTGAAGCAAGTTTACGAGGAGGAACAAGAATACAATACATTTTTCCGCTTCAAGAATTAAATAACTTTTCAAAGAAGATAAAATAAATTCTATCGAATGTATACTATTTAAGATTGTCTATATAATATTTCTAAAATTTTTATCTAAGATTTGTGTATCTACTTAATAGTTATAAAAATCTTTTCAAATTCTTTTTTCTTATTATTATTTTAGTGTCTAAAATTTGGATTCACTGGATGAGAATACTGTCTCTTAATTCATTCTCAAAGACTTGTGTACGTGTAGTATTAGGAAGAGTATTTTATACTCTGATAAGCGCTTTATAAATTAAACATTATTATTGTCAATATATTCTGTCCCTAAATATAAGAGAGGTTATGTATGTACATTGTACATATATTTTAAAAGATTTTTTCTCCTTTGGTTTATCTACATGTATTTTTTATATGATTTGAAAATTGTCTTTTTTTGGACCAACAAGTCTGTAATAAATCTTCGTCGTCTGAAAAAAAATTTATTACTTAATTTCAAACTCAGTTTTGAGCCTTATAATAAACTATAAGCTGACTTTTTATTACTTATTATGGTGTACATACATCAAATAAACATTTTTTATTCTTGGTCTTTTTTTCGAAAAATGATATCTTCGCTGCCAAATCGCAAAAAAAAAAAAATTGACATTTTTTCCAAAAAATCATAATTTTATTTTTGTTACCCTAAAAATGATACATATTTAGAAACTACAGTTAATTTTACATATTTTATCATTTAAGACTTATTATGCTTCCACAATTAGCAGCTGAGATATTTATGTTTGAAAATTGTTGGTTTTTTCATTTGACCAAAATTTGGTCAAGCCATAAAATTTGACC
>JAJOZX010007144.1:75000-142500 GCA_023014485.1 Bathynomus jamesi | reverse complement strand
TTTAGACATTGTAGGGGAAGATGTGTTACTCATATGATTTTTAGGTTTAGCAGCTGTTTTGCATGTCATATTCTTTTAGTGTTAGTGTTAAATAGTTTTATTATAATTCGTTTTGCATATTTTATTCACTTATTGCATTATTAAATTTTTTTTATTACAGTGTTTCTCATTTTTAGTCTATAAAAAATGGTGTATAAAATAAATTGCAAAATTCCTCCACACCAATATCAAGAAATATTAGAACAATTACACTGATTGACAAAATTGAACTTTTTCCTCTCATTAAAGATGTATACACACTTTTCTAGACCAGTTTTGTATGTTGATTCCAAATCTGTTTTCAGTTTTCCTCTAGCACATCTAGTTATCGAAATATGACTGGTGTTAATTTCAGCACAATTTATTGTAAAAGTACAACTTCATTCATAAAAAAAAATGTACACCAACCTAAAAATGTTGTGAGTACAATTTTTCTTTGTAAACCTTGTCCAGATTGTTGCGGTACAACATCCAGCAGTAGTCTGCCAGCATACTTTCATTCCAGAAAAATTGTTAGCAATTTTCCATGTCTTGATGGAACCATTCCCCCTGTTCATCACTCACCATGCCAAAGTTTTCAGTTAAGAAATCTAGATGCGAATGTAAAAAATGTATTTTCAAGGACATGCAACAGCTTATGATATGCATTGAGCAGTTTCTGAACTCCATCTTTGTATGGGAGAGACTTATGGTTACTCAAGAAGTTTCCAGAAATTCATTTGAAAGCCTGCCATGCTTTTAGTTCTAAGGCAGTGAGGGTTTCTTCAAAGCCTTCATCCTGCAGAACCTCCCTGATTTGGGGCCATACAAAAATTCCCTCCTTCAATTTTGTGGCACTGATGTTTGCAAATTTCTCAACAAGGTATCAAAACCCTCTTGAATTCACCTTACCCATCACTTTCACAAAATTTTTTATTAGGCCAAGCTTAACCCACTGGCCCCAATGGAAAACATGCATTAGCCATGAGACACGCATGCCAATATCCCATGGGTAACGTGCATTATCCATATGCATTTAATTTTTTTACTGCTTTAATATTCTTAGGAGAATATTACTGGGGGATTTCTGAGTCGTAGGAGGAATTTATTGACTCAAATCTTTCAACCAATCACAAATGAGTATAATTTGTGGGTGGGGCTAACATTATAAACATCATGTCATTTATGCCCTTGAGTAGTGTTTACGGGCCGTGGTTGTCCTGTGTTTGTCATAATTGCGTTTTATACATACGAACATTCATAATGAGTGAAATAGATGTTAGTGACACTGATTCTGAGTACATTCTTACTGAGGAAGAGGATAGTGATTGGCTATTGGCTTAGTGATTTTAGTGACACCAGTATTGAGAGCGAATGGGAAAATGAGCCTATTCAATTAGAGAAAAACTGGATTCGTGTTCCAAATTTGTTTGAAGACAAAAGGCCATCAGAAAAGCCTCCATTACAGCACTCTTATTCCAGTGTAAATCCAAATATTTTGTTTGATCATGAAAAAAAAATTGAGTGTTTCAAGTTATTTATTAGTGATGATGTAGTTCCATAATTGTCAGAGTCATACCATATTTTCCTAAGTAATTTTTTGTGGTTTTGAGAAAAATTAAAAAAAAGGTTCTAAATTAAATTACTTATAATTTAGGAAAACATAGATTTTTGCAAATATTACCCTTATAGTTCATCCTACAAGGATGAAATTTGTACCAAAAGATTCACAATTTTTTTACATGGCATTAGCAACAAAAACTCAAAAATGTCAAAAACTGACTTAGGAAATTTTGTTTTGACACTGACAAATTATATTGACCAATGTGTAAATGATAAGGCAAGACAATTTTTCAAGCAAAATCCTCAACTGAATATATATGTAATACAGTATTTATCCACTAAAATGACCGAAATTATAAAATTACCATATTTGATGGCTTATAAGATGGATGGGCATATAAGACACACCCACATTTCAGCAGGGAATATTTAGGAAAAAACTTTTCAGTATATTTAAGCATTTAAGGTTTACTCCTACTAATATGGAACATGAGATCGATGATAATTGTCTTGCAATATCATCATCATTAGTTATAAATCCAGCTTTAATATTTACAATAATTCCTTTTTTAGTTAATTAAAAGAAATAATGTAATAATAATAATGTGTTTAAGTAAACAATAACTTTTTTAATTCTGAAGTTAGGCTAGGCAGAATTTAGCCTATCGGAGACAGCTACTGGGGGATTCATTAGCCTACAGGAGACCGCAACTTCACATATAGGATGCAGGGTGATTTTTTGAGCCATTTTTCAGAAAAAAAATGCATCTTATAAGCCATCAAATACGGTATATGTGAAAAAATATAAAAGTATACCCTCTCTCTCTATCTCAGATCCACGAGTAATAGAAAATGCGTAACTAGGTATCAATGGGTTAATGTGGAGAGGTGGCAGGAAAATCATCTTTGGATCAACTAAAGGAACACACTGGACACTGCCTGTTCCTGGCTCATATGTGCTTCTTTGATGCCAGTCATGTCTGATGTAATGATCCACGGTAGCACAGCTGTCCCATAGGCATAGGAAACAACAGTATTTCATGAACTCTCCTTGCATGCCCATTGCCCATTAACATACCAATGACTTTGAGATCACCACAGATATTCCACTGATGAGTGCTGTATTGGATTGTTTCGAGTAGTATATTTATGTTATCATACATCTCCTTTAGATGAATGGAGTGGGCAATCAGGATGGATGGCTTTAAGTTCCTGTTATACAGGAGAACTGCTTTCAAGCTTTCCTGTGAGGAATCAATGAAGAGGTGCCACTCAGATGGTGTGTGTACCTGTGACAAGTTCTCAAAAAGTCCATTGATATCATGGCAATAGCAGAGTGGACCATCTACTGTAAAGAATGTCACCAAATCATGGTTTCATTTTTGATAGTGACACATTTGGATGTTCTTTTCAAGTAAGTGTTTCTGCTTGAGTCTTGAGAAGAGAAGTTCTGATTTCTCTTTGGAGAGGGCTAGGTCTCTAATGAAGTCATTCAACTCATTTTGAGTAAGCCTCTCTGGCTCCAATTGCTCTTCATCAGGTGTGCAGTCAAGATCAGCTGAAGGTCCGTCATCTCCGCCAATTGCACCTTCGTCAGATTCTCTTTCATTTTCTAAAGAATAAGAGGCCATGCTGTGGAGGTACCAGAATTAGCATCATGTCATCGTGAGGGATCAGTCTGATCGCGGAGTCTACTTTCGGATAAATGATGTTATGCTTGTTCTTCACAGAGAATCCAGTTATGTTAACATTGCAAAAGTAATAATTGCCATGATGGTCTCTTGCCTCCCTCCATATCATGGGTATAGCAAACGGCATCGCCTTTTTCCTTTAGTTCAACTAGTCACATAATCTATTCAAACAAGCAGTGCATACATGTGGCACCCACGCCTTATCTTGATCACCTAGTGGACAGCCGAAGTATAACCAGTAAGTTTTCTGAAGATCCATCATAATTGTATGCCATTGTGATTTAGTCACGAATGAGCCACACACACAACAGAAATTTTCAGGGTGATTTTTACACTTTCGAGGCATGATGATCGATGGGTAGGTTGATGTAAGTCACCTAAAAAGAGAAAATGTGTAACTGGGTGACACAAAACACAACTAGACATGTGACTGTTGACTGTTATGCCAAAGAATAAAAGGGTGTACATGTGCAAATTTGTGGCCAGCAACTACTCTCACCTAAAATACCACAAGACAACCTGCGGAAAGCCTAAGCTGAAAAAACAAAATGCCATATATGAGTGTAGAGAAACGGTAAAGCAAAAACCTACACCTAAGCTGCAATGACAAAATACTCTGTTACTGTATAAAGGATGCATATTATACAGTATATTGTGTATATATAGTATTATATATAGTTATATGCATATTATATATAGTTATATGCATATTATATATAGTTATATATAGTATTATATTACATATATATTAATTTATTATGATCAGTCTCATCTCAAAAACTAGACATGGTAGACTGCAGTGGTTCCCAAACTTTTCTCCTTCGTTACCCAAACTCTTGATTTCTTCCATCCGTATTATCCCCTTCAAAGAAAGCACACACAAAATAACAATACAAAATACATACACAATATTTTATATATATATATATATATATATATATATATATAATTTTATATTTATAAACTTGATAAATATAAGATATGGTATATATTAGCAATGCTCAACTTTCAAACCTGTCAAGAACAAAAAAAAAATTTATTTGTTTATGGGTGAAGTAAACTTTTACTTGTTACTAAGCAGGCAAAAAAAAATAAAAAAATAATAAATCAAACCCAGCAAACAAAAACAAAATTTCAATGATCCTGGACTTGAATATACACACAATATTTATCAACAGGTAAACAGGAATTATGTATTTCAGAATTGTGCTTGCAAGACAGTGGCAAAATTATCAGGTCATCCCATAAGTAATGTCGTTTTTTAGATCGGAACTTGAAGGACAAAAAAAAACTCAACTGAAACTTTTTAATCTAGTATATATTTTCCATCGGAATCAATGACACTCTGCCAACGTCCTACAAGCTTTTCAATGCCATGTTTATAAAATTCAGGCGGTTTTGAGGCAAAAAACGTACAAAGACTGGTGTGCAGGTCATCTAAAGAAGTACACTGTTTCTCATCAAGATAGTTTTGCAGACTCCTGAAGAGATGATAATCTGAAGGCGCAAGGTCTGGAGAATATGGAGGATGTGGAAGTTTTTCCCACCCAAGCTCCTCAATTTTTGCAGAAGTGATCTGAGTGGTATGAGGATGTGCAGTCGTGGTGGAACACGATTCCTTTCCGATTAACCAAAGGTCTCTCTTCTTTTAGTGCAGTGTTCAATCGATCTAGTTGTTGACAGTAGACTTGAGCGGTGATTGTTTGGTTGTGTGGTAAGGTTTCAAAGTGCATTACACCACCTTTATCCCACCAAACACTAAGCAACACCTTCCGAGGGTGAAGATTTGGTTTTGGCTGTGGTGTCGCTGGTTCTCCGGCACAAACACACTGTCGATGGTGCTTAATATTCTGATACAGTATCCACTTTTCATCACAAGTCACTAAACAGTGCAAAAACAGATCTTGGAGTTCACAGGAATGAAGAGCTGTGTTAATGTTTACCCACACCCTCAGATTGTCAACCGACAATTCATGTGGCACCCATTTTCCTAACTTGGGCACTTTCCTGAGTTGTTGCAAATGTCGATGGATGGTGGACGGGGATGAATTGTTTCTGGGCCAATTCTTTGACAGTTGTTATACAGTCTTCTTCAAGTGCGGCTAACAGCAGGGCATCCAGAGCATGCTGTATCTGTCAAACAGCAGTCACCATTCCTAAACTTTTGAAACCATCTTTGACATTTCCTCACATGCAGAATATCATTGCCATAAACTTCCTGAATGTTTCACATTGCTTCAGTAGCACTATTCCCTGTTTTGAACTCGTAAAGCATTATATGCCTGATATGCTCTTCTGATACCGCCATGTTTATGAGGGGCTCACATAAAGCAAAACACACGTCTTCACTGGTCAAGGTCTGTAAAGTATGTAGCGAAAGACGATAGATCTCCTCTTAGATATAACCTTCAAAAATTTATGCTTAAACCAAGTAGGACTAGTTTAAACTTAATCTATTGTAAAAAACGACATTACTTATGGGATGACCTGATAATTTCCGCAGTTACATTATGTTCATATTCAGTCTGCAATTTTTTTTTTTTTTTTTTTTTAACTGCCACCTCCATTACCCCCTGTGGGTAATTTACCCATAGTTTGGGAACTAGTGTGCTAGAGGAAAAACAAAAACAGATTTGGGAATCAGCGTCCCAACAGCTATCTAGCCCATCCATAATTATATCTGATGAAAAATGCTTGTTGGCCAGTATTGTTATCAGATGCATCAGATTTGGAATTAGATAGTGCGGACGAAAAAACTGATGATGAATTTGATATCCAGCGTATGTTGTTAGGTATTTCTATGGTTGACAGTGAAGTTATGTCTAATATCAATGTGGAGAATGTACATCAACCTATATCACGGCAGAACTAATAACTAATGCTTGGGGTGAGAATAACGCAATGCCAGAAATTGGGCCATTTTTAGCAAATCCAGGAATGCAAGAAGCAATTCCATCATCTCCTTTAGCTTTTATTCAACTTTCGTAACAAGTGTGTTATTAGAATATTGTTAGAATATTTGCTTACAAAATTGTAATAAATTTCATAAAATTTATTGGTTTGTTTATTTGCCTCTCATAAGTTTTTATGATTCATTATCTATATCATGCAGTTTTCATTAAACAAATGTAGAGTTGTAGTTATAAAATAATACAGTAAAATTAAATATAAAATTATTCAAAGACTGTCAACATGATCAGAGCAGAAGCCTATGTGCGAAGCAAACTGCTTGCAAGCCTAGAACAGTTAGGGGGTAAGAAATAGGCACTTGCACACAATATGAAAGTGTTAAGAAAACTGCCTTATAATCTAATGAAGCTTTAAAATGAGCATCAGTTTAATGCTTTGATAAATGTATTAATTAATAAAATACCAAACTTACTGAACAATCTCTATTCATCAAAAGAATCAAATGAACTTCAAAACAGTTATATTTTCTTTTTCTTGTGGCATGAGTAGCAAACCCACTTACACTATACACGAAAAAAAAATTTTCATCACTATTTCTTACCTCTGATTCATCATGGACATTTCCATGGCCAATTGTGTCTGCTTTGCAATAATTTGCTTCATACGAATCAACAACTTCTTCTTTAATATCAACTTCATCTTTAATATTCCAATAAATTTCTTTCAGATCACACTCACTTTCATCCTTTTTCATTTTGAAACTCATGACATCAAATGAGTGATGGAAAAAATTTCTTTAACAAGTCTCTTTAGTTAACAGTTCATTATACTGATGGATATGAAATATTCTCCTGAAAATAATAAAACACTATACTGATAAAATCATGATGGATTTTACTGAGAACAAAATTTTCAAATTAGAAAGCTCTTATTTTGCTTTAATATTTTCTTTCAAAGAAGTATACCTTAACTAATTTAGGAATGGTTTTAACACAAAGACAAAGTTCTGTGCAAAGCTAACAGCACCAAATCTATTATAAAAATAAAAATGGGATTTACATAATTGGGATAACTAATAAATCTAACCTCCATAGTAATTTTCAAACATAAAATAACTTTTATTTACCTCAAAAGGAATGAAAAACTACTAAAAATCTGTAAAATCTGACACCCAAACTTTTAAAATTCTGAAAGCTCATACTTTCAAGTAATATTTAAAATATAACGCTTGTAAATATATAAAGGTGTACAGGAAATTTTTTTGCGGGAATACCTCAAAATTTGTTGTTTCAAATTTCTTTGTTTCGCAGATTCATCGTCAATCTTTTACTACCTATAGTTTTGCAATCCATCATCCATATTTGCAGATTCATCATTTTTTGAACAAATTTGAAAAGAAAAAAACAATTGAAATTGACAAAATTCAACTGTTTACCAACGCAATATATTGTATATTTTGCTGAAAAATGAGCAGAATTTGATTAATTAATCTGTTTAATGACATGATACAGTAAAATGTTTTCTCATTGAAACCTGTTATAATCTACCTTGGATTTCATCATTTTGTTGTGTTATTCCAGAATGAATTAACGACAAATTTTGAGGTATTCCTGTACCTGAATTAAGAAACTGTATAGCCAGCATGTATCTAGAGTTTTAAGGTGTCAGTTATAATGGCAATGATGCTCATATATAAGCAGGGTTGGCACCAAAGTGGTAACCCACTTTTGCCTACTTTTTTTTTTTAACACTTGGGAATGTGTCCCAGGTAAATGTCTGGCAAAGAGTACTGCATTCCTCTTTTGAAAACCTTTATTGAGCCAATGGTCCAGTTAGTGACACAAATGATTCAGTTGAGTGTTGACTGGTCCAGATATCTGATGTGAAAGATATATATGGCACATTGGCTGTATCTAGTTCCTTCAAAATTCGACCTTTTACATCTTCATAAGTTTGAGGAAGCATTACATCAGCAAAAATCTTCTATTTGGTACTAATATCTTGGCTGAAAGTGGGTAATTAACTGAATGAAGCCTTGATCTTCTATAATGGTAAAAAGCTGATTGTCCACAGCAATCATGTTTATAATTTTGTGATGAATATCAATGGCTCATTGGTCATCAATATCGCAAATCTTTTTTTTTTATTATTAAAGCTCTCTTCCAGAGACATTTGGCATTCTATCACAGCCAGTTTCCTTTGTTTTGGGGGTGGTTGAGAATCTTCACTTTCTGCTGCTTTGGATTTTTTTGAATTTGCCTCTTCATTCTCTCTATTTTGAAGCATATGTTTTGCTTTCATATGCTTATGTAATAATGTGGTACTAAAGTTTTTAGGGAGACAACCTTTTCCACCTCCCCTTATGCCTTTTTACATAATTTGCATTCTGAAACTTCATCAGGTTGATCTTCTACAGAAAAGAAATTCCAAATAAAGGACATAAATGCTTCTGCATTAGTCAATGACTAATAATAATATTATATGATAAAAAATTGAGCTCTGTATGTATTATTTAAAAAGGACTTTATAGAACATTTATTTTAAACTTCAAATGATATCTCAAAACAAAAAATTAATTTGATTTATCATCACTGTACTACGTAGCACCCAGGGCTGCCAGCTTCTTATAATATACTGTACGTATATTGTTATACATACCGTATATGATTAGGCCTATCTAAAGTAGCTTTAAGGTATCACCAATTAATGCAATGAAACTATCCACTTAAGGATATGTTTAAAATTTTTATATTTTATGACTAGCTAGTTAGAAATCTTTTTAGTAAAAGTTTTCTAAAAATTGCAGGTATGAACTTCTCATGAGGGAGCTCAAGGATAAGTTCAACACCACACAAAACAGCAAGCTAAAACTTCAAATTTTATCACTGTCACCATTTACAATAGGTAAAATGTCGACATTCTTTGGAACATCAACTTACATAGTAAAAAAAAGTTGCCATCTGAAAAGTGAACATGGAGTACTACCTGAAATCCCATCACTGAGTAAAGGCAAAGTAATTACAAATGAGACAAAAGTGAAAGTGAGAAATTTTTATGAATTAGATGAATATAGCCATCAATGTCCTGGAATGAAAGACTGCAAGGTTGTAATCAATGAAGAAGGAGAAAAGATAAAGATACAAAAGTGTTTAATACTTTGTAATTTGCAAGAGCTCTATGCAGAATTTACTAAGGATTTAAATAATCCTCATATTGGATTTAGTAGTTTTGCCAGTCTTCATCCTGCTTGGTGTATCCTTGCAGGTAGCAGTGGTACACATTCAGTTTGTGTCTGCACATATCATCAGAATCCCAAACTGCAGCTTGCAGCTCTTGGAGTGAGACAGCTAGAATATTCACAGCTGATGGCTGCTTCAGTTTGTGACAACAATGAAGATTGTATGATGCATAAGTACCAAAACTGCCCATGTGAACAGGGTGTCAAGGCCTTGTTGGAAGGATTAGATGCTATGGAGACTACCAGAAGAAATTCATTATAAGCAATGGGTGACAGTGGACCGCTGTTCACTGACAGGAAAGGTTGAGAATTTATATGATTTCATAGAATCATTAAGTAAGAGCATTTCTAATCTCACAAGGCATCATTTTACAAGTAAACACCAAGCAGAATATTTTAAAAATTTAAAAAATAACCTTCCATTGCATGAAGGGTGCTTAGTAGGAGATTTTGCAGAGAACTATTCATTCATTGTCCAGGATGCAGCACAAGGATTTCATTGGGAAAACTCTCAATGCACAGTACACCCATTTGTGTTTTACTGGAAACAATCTGATACCATCTGTCATCAGAGTTATTGCTTCATTTCAGATTCATTGAAACATAATACAGTGATGGTGTACTCTTTTCTCCAAGAGCTAACACCGGTTATTCTTGCAAAACATCCAACTCTGACAAAAATTCACTATTTTACTGATGGATGTGCTGCTCAGTATAAAAACAAATTCAATTTCTTGAACCTTTGCCATCACAGAGCTGACTTTGGGATTGATGCTGTGACATTTTTTTGCTACATCGCATGGTAAAAATGCATGTGATGGAATTGGAGGTACTGTCAAGCGAGCAGCAGCAAAAGCAAGCCTACAAAGACATGTCGAAAAACAAATTTTAACAGCTGAAGACATGTACCAGTTTTGTTCCAATGAAATGAAGTCTTTAATAAAATTTTTGTATGTGTCATCAATGAAAATCAAGGAGATCAAAGAGAGATTAGAGCAGTGCTTCAGCCCTTCAATCAAGTCAATTGCAGGTACCCTAAAACTTTATAGATTTGTACCTATGTCAATGGATAGCTTAATGGTTTACCCCCTCTCTCAGAGTGCTAAAGAAGAGCTCAAAAGCCTACTGAAGGATATTGGCACTCAGTCTGGTAGTGAAGAGGGCAGCAGTCCTCAGGGAAACATGCACTGAAGTGAAAGTTGTGTGTTTTGTTGGATGTATATATGGACAAGAACTGTGGTTTGGGCTGATAAAAGACTATGATGCTGAATATGAAGATTATCATCAATTTCCTGCATCCCCCAGGCATTGCCCCATCATATACATTCCCAACCAAAGAAGATAGTTGCCCAGTGCCAGCAAACAATATCCTTGGAGCAGTACAGGCAGGACTAAGAGGAGGAACATGTATCCAGTATATTTTCCCAGCAGAAGATATGGAAAACTTTGCAAAGGACCATATACATAGATTAACCTAAATTTTACTGTGTATATGTACATATGTAGGATGTTAATTACTGTGATGTTATCCTTGTATAATATGGAGTCATTATATATGTATTACCTATTACTTTTTTCTTTAAGTAATGTTCAACTGTTTTGATAACTTTTATATGGTATTCATTAATAAAGGGGATTGGAAGTTCCCCCATAACAACAGCCAGTTAATCAAAGTTGTCTGATGAGTCTTGTGGCAGAGATGAAATGGGGGATATATATTTTTGTTTAAATACCTAATACATAATGCATTAACAAGCAAAATATACATATATATATATATATATATATATTTTTTTTCAGATTTACCGCCGATTCGTACCTAAAGAGGCGGTACATATCTCGGCGAGGCAGTGAGTGGGTGATATTACTGTGCTAGGGGTGGTAGACTACGGGAATGAGTAAGGGTCAGTCGATGGATAGTGGGTAGGAGGGGTATGGTTTCAGATGCGATGGAGCAGATGGGAGTGAGTAAGGAAGAGGAGAACGGCTTCCGCTGAAAAGTGGGGGCCTTCGGCGAGTATGGATCGTAGGCAGTTGGGTATGGGGTTTTCGGCCGAGAGAGGGAAACACCTGCGACGGAGAGCGGACAACTTTGAGCATTCCACCAGGAGGTGTAAGACAGTGATAGGGGTATGGCAGGTAGGGCAAAGCGGGGCTGGCGATTTCGCCATAAGGTGTCCGTGGGTGATGCGGGTGTGACCTATGCGGAGACGGGCTAGGATTACTTCTTTATGGCGGGACCGGTGGAATGAAGAAGCCCAGTATCCTATTTGCGGTTTGATCGTGTGGAGTTTATTTTGTGTGGCCTGGTCCCATTCCCGCTGCCATATGGAGCGGAAGTGGGAGCGGAAAGCCGGGAAGAAGTCGGAGAAGGGGAGGGGTCGGGAGGAGGCCGGCAGCAAGCAGGCCGTCTTTGCTGTGCGGTCCGCCGCCTCGTTACCCTGGATGCCGACATGAGCCGGGACCCAACAGAATGCGATTGTCTTGTGTTGGAGATCGTTAAAAAGTGGAAGGTCTGCTGGATGGTACAGACGAGCGGGTGAGGGGAGTTAAATCTTTCTAGGGAGAGAAGTGCACTGTGGGAATCCGAATAAATGACGAAAGAGCTGGCAGAGTGGGTGCGCACGATATCGAGGGCCTCCGTAATGGCGAAAAGTTCCGCCGAAAAAACGGAGGCCTCGCGGGGCAGGCCGACGCCCGGGAGAGCGGCTGGGACAGAATCACCGCTGAGGAGGCCACACCAGCTTCCGAGCGGGAACCATCCGTGTAAATGGCGATTGCGTCCGGGTGTTGGGTTGCGTGTTCGCGGAAAGTGACCTGTATATCATGGCGCTCGTGGTAGTCTTCGGTAGGGAACACAGATCTTTGCAAAACTTGATAGGGGTTAGGATCCAGGGGGGGTAGATGCTGAATGAAATGGGGATAACTGAGGGGGCGGGCATGTTGAAAAGATCAAGGAAAGAGCGGACCGCTTCAGTGAAGTGCCAGCTCCGTCCCTGAGGTGGTAGTTCTAAAACCGCCGTGCCCAGAAGCGAAGAAGGTAGCCTCTGTGCACGGAGGTATGTCCGCATGAGGAGTAGACCCCGTCGGAGGGCGAGAGGGAGGTGGTCACATTCCACATGGAGGCTGGGGAGGAGCGGAAAGCACCGGTGGCGAGGCGGAGGCCTCTATTAAGTACCGGGTCCAGGATACGGAGGCGGGCGTTGGAGGCTGAACCGTAAACTGCGCTACCATAGTCCAGCTTCGACTGTACTATGGAAGTATAAAGGCGAAGAAGAGAGCGTCGATCTGCACCCCATGTGGTGTGAGAGAGGTGATCCAGGAGAGCGAGGGGGCGTCGAAGAGATTGCTTTAGGTGCTTGAGATGGGGAACCCAATTGAGCCGTCGGTCTAGGGTCATGCCCAGAAAACGCGTAGAGGGTACCACCTCAAGAGGACTGCCGTATAATGTGACAGAGGGTAGAGGAAGGGTTGTGGGTCTTCTTCTACTGAAGACCATACACTTGGACTTAGGGATGGAGAGGCGGAAACCCACCGACGTCGCCCACCTTTCCACCCGGTAGATGGCGAGCTGCATTTGCCGTTGAACGACAGACGGTTCTCGCCCTGCGAAGTAGATTGCAAGGTCATCCGCGTAAATGGAAGAGCGGATTGTGGGTGGAAGGCATTGTGAGACCGTGTTCATCACGACGGAGAAGCAGAGAACACTGAGGATGCTCCCTGTGGGACCCCGTCCTCCTGCACAAAGGTGTCAGAGAGGACTGAGCCCACCCGGACTTTAAAGGTCCGAGAAGAAAGGAAGCCCCTGATGAAGGTAGGCATGGCTCCGACGAGGCCCAGATGTCGGAGCTGACCGAGGATCACTGCTCGACGGGTGGTGTCATAGGCCTTCTGGATGTCAAAGAAAAGTGACAGTACGAACTGTCCATTGTCGAAGGCATCCTGTATGTCTCGGCTGAGAAGCAGGAGGGGATCAGTGGTGGAGCGGAATTGTCTGAAGCCGGACTGGGTAGACGGGAAGGAATTGGTACGTTCAAGGACGAACGATAATCGCGTAGCGACCATTTTTTCGAGGATCTTGCAGGCACAACACGTCAGGGCGATTGGTCTGTAGTTTGTGGGGTCCAGGGAATCTTTGCCGGGCTTGGGGATAGGGATGACGTGGGCCTCCTTCCACCTAAAGGGGAAGGCACCCTCTATCCATATGCGATTGTATAGGTCTAACAGGAAAATTTGTAAGGTAGAGTGGAGGTGTTGGATCATGCCGTACGGAATACCGTCCGGGCCAGGACAAGGGGATCGTCGAGAGGCCAGTGCCGCCTGTAGTTCACGCATGGTAAACAATCGGTTGTAGGTGCTGTCTATGGACGGTGGAGAGGGGCTATCGTCAGGGGCGGGTACGGAATTGGCTGCAGAGGAAGAAACGGCGGCGAAGGTAGAAGCAAGGTGGTCTGCCACCGACTTGGGCTCACATAGGAGTCCGTCGTTAGTCCGGAGGACCGGGGGTCGGGAGGGGACATGTCTCCTCTCGACGCCCCGCACCTTCTTCCAGATGGTAGCCGAAGGTGTGTTGGCGGTGATGCCGGACACAAAGGCACGCCAAGAGGCTCGGCGCGCTGTCTTCATTGTGCGGCGGGCGATGGCCCTGACCCGCTGCATCTCCGTGCGATGGATGGGGAGTCGCGTCCGGTAGAAGCGCCGAGTTGCCTTCTTCTTGGCGCGCACGGCCTCCGCGCACTCCGGGGTCCACCAAGGAACCCGTCGGGCGCGGGGGTAGGCGGAGGATTGTGGTACGCTTGTGCTTGCGGCCGTTAGAACGACGGACTCGAAGTATGCGATGCACTCGTCGATGGATGGGAAGTGGGCAGTTGTAAGGGTGGTATATGTGTTGTCGCGGAAGCGGGCCCAATTCGCGTTGGTGGTAACCCACCTTACCGGTACCCGTACGGTCTGGTCGGGTCGATTGAGGGTGAGTAGAATGGGGAGATGGTCACTTCCATGGTCCTCTCGGAGGACTTGCCACGTGAAGTCTAGGAGGGCATCAGTTGAAACGAGGGACAGGTCTATACAGGATGGAGTGCAGGTGGTGGCATGGTAGAATGTAGGAGAGCCATCGTTGAGGCACTCGAAGGAGAGCTCGGTCATGACGGATATCAGGGTTGGGGCCATATAGGTGGAGTGTGTGTCGCCCCACAAGGGGTGACGACTATTGAAATCGCCCAGCAGTAGGAAGGGCCTGGGGAGTTGTTCCACGACTTCCACCAGGTCGTCGCGGGAGACTTGAGCGTGGGGCGGAAGGTAGATTGAACAAATGGTGTACTGTCTATCCAGGGAGAGCCGGACGGCAGTCACCTGTAGCGGGGACCGGATGGAGAGATTGTAGAAGGGGACTGCGTGGTGGACGAGGATGGCAGCTCCCCTTCGAGTGCAGGTAGGAGGCGGGGTGGCGGTGCAAAAATAACCAGTGGGGCAGGGCATGGGCCTGGTCCCCAGGATTAGCTCCTGGAGACAGACACACACCGGACGGGAAGTGGCAAGCAGGAGTTAAGGCCTTCATAGTTTGCAAAGATTCCTCGACAGTTCCAGTGGACTATTGTGGTTTTCGGGGGATCCATTAGTGATGAAGGGGGATGGGTAAAGGTGTAGGCGCTAGGAGGTTGGAGTGTGAAGGGAGATCTGAGTTCGCGAAACTGAAGGCTGGGTCGGGAGCATGGCTGGCTATCTACCGTTCACCAGGGAAGGAATCGGTCGGCCTGTCGAACCCGCGGAGGTTGCGGGGTCGAGTCGGCCGAGCGAGACCGGAGGCGTGGATCACGGCAGGCAGAGGAACATCGTGGGCTGAGCGGGTCAGAAGTGCCTGACGGGCCTCTATGGTCGGGCCAGGGGGGGGCACGTTAACCCCAAAAGGGGCGCTACCCCGCCTGTCCGGGGTCTCACGGCGGACCCTAGGTGGTGACAGGGGGTACCAAAAGACCGGGCGGGTGGGAGGGAGGGCGTACTCAGGGTAGCTGATAAGGAGGGGGCCGGGGATGTTGGGGGGGTAGGTACGATGGGGGTGGAAGGAGGTGAACCAGAGTGGTCTCGTGGAGGGGTGGAGAAAATGGCACCAGGAGGCAAGGGCAGATCCAGGAGACTCATGGGCGTGGGCGCGGCCGAGCTTCCCTCGGTCACACCGTGCAGCTGCGCCAGAGCCGCATCCACTGGATCCACTGGGTCTCGTCGTACGGGGCGGGTCGTGGATTTCGGCCACTATTGTCAGAGTCTGTGGGGGTAGAGCGGTGGGACTTCTGCGATGGGGAGAGATGGACATAGCAGACGTGGTGGGCGGTGTAAGGGTCCGAGCCGTCTTCTTGGTCTTAGGGGAAGAGGGAGAGAGACGTTGGAAGGCCGGAGGGTCTGGCGACACGCTCCGGCGTCTCCGCCTCGACGGCTTGCTCCGGGCGGCAGGTTCGGGCGTGTACAGGGAGCACTGGGAAGGCAGGGTTTGAGGTGGCTGGGACCTGGGAGCCCTGGTCCCAGACTCCTGGGGGATTCGTGGCAGGTGAGGTGCGGGAAGAAGAGGAACGGTGGGGGGACAGGGGACCGTCGGGTCCTGCGAGGATTTGCTTTGTGGGGAACAGGGAGCAGTGGCGGGGGGGGGTTTCGGCGGCAGGCCAGGGCGGCGTGCCGAGATGATAGAGCCGAGAGCAGCGGCATAGGACATCCCCGGCCTCACCTCCCGACTCCGCACCCTGTCTCGTGCCTCACGGGGGCTAAGGAAGTCCGACACTTGTAGGCCGCCCTCTTCTCGAACTTGAAGAAAAGGCATTCGCGGGATGAAGAGGGGTGTGCGCCTTCGCAGTTGGAGCATTTGGGTGTGTTGGGGCACCTGTCAGGGTGAGCGAGTCGTCCACAGTGCACACACAATTGATGCGGCTGTCGACAAACGGAGCTAACGTGTCCAAACTTATTGCATTTAAAACAACGGGTCGGGTCTGGGATGTATGGGCGTATAGAAAACTCGCATGACGCGCGGTCTCCCATACCCCATACAATGCGGCCGGGGGGGATTAGTGTATTGAAAGTAAGGAGCAACGTGGGGTGGGGGAGGGGGTGCCTCCCTGTCGGGATGTGAAGCGATAGATCTTAGTGACTCCTTGGGGTGCGAGGTCCTCCAGGAGCTCGCTCACTGCGATCGACAATAGGCGGGTGGCGTAAATAGTGCCCTGACTCTGATTCAGGCGAGGGTGTGGGGAAACGGACACCGAGCATCCAAGGACCTCAGTGACGGAGAGTAGGGCTTTCGTCTCTGCGGCTGAGCGTGATTTTACGAGGAGGGAGCCATCCCTCTGTGGGCGTACGTCATAGCGGCTGGAGTTGCTGTGGGTTCGGATCGCCTGGAACGTCCGTTCAGAGTTGGTCGGGAGGGATCCAGAGGTAGGCCGAATCACCAGGAATTGTGATACTTGGAAGGAGGTGAGGGAGGGAGGCTGTAGAGTCGAAATGGACCGGGATATTCAATGGTCGATAGGACGGCCGTGAATGCCAGCTCCCCCGTCCGCCGCGAGGCTCTCTCCGTGGGGAGGTGGGCTGACGGCGGGTAAGGGGGGCATATGGGGAGAGCAAGAAGCCGGGTTGTGGGGGCAAATCCTCGGTGGAACTTGACTTGCCCCGAAGGTGGCTGAATGGGCTGGGGCGAGACCCCTGCTCCAGTGTGTGTAGGTCCAAAGGCATAGTCGAGGACGGACTGGGGTCAGCAATGGAAAAGGAGTGCAAGCGTACCGCTTCCACAGGGGGGTAAACCCATTAGGTTGTGGTCTTCCAGTGGTAAAGGACTCGAGGGCCTGGTTTGCCCACCACCCGAGTGTTGAGAGAAGTAGTAGTCCGAGAGTGAGAAGCAGTAGTCATAAGCCGAGGGGGAGAATGTCCATAGCGAAACAAAAAATAACTTCATCCCCCGCGCGCATCCAGCCACCACCGACTCCAACAAGGGAAAGGCGAAGCGTGGGCACACTGGCCACCGCCGATAGATGTCACGCAGGGGAGATACCCCGCACCCAGTCCCTGTGCCTGAAGGCGGCCACTCTCATCCAACGCGCGGTGAAAGCGGCAGGGACAGGGTTTGGGTTTGGTTGGAAAGCGACAAGGGTGCAGGGCAACCACCTCCCACACCCAAGGGCCAAGGAAGGGGTCAAAATCAAGGTCCAAAGAACGATGCCAAAAAAACAGAGAGAAGCCAGAATGGGTTAAAGGAGAAAGAAAGAAAAAGAAGCAGATCAGCCGGGTCCCCATATATATATATATATAGTACAGTATATATATATAATATGTATATGTATATATATATATATATATGTATATATATAATATATATATATATATGTAAAAATGGACAATGAATAATCAATATTCATTTTTACATAAGAACCAAAATCGCTTAACGCGAGTTGGATAATAATTTTACTTGTGGCTTCCTATTTTTGATCGTGTCAAAACCCTACGATCTACCATACCTATGGTTTAGTCGTATCCATTTTATTGTTATAGAAGTTATTAATTAATTATGATTGTCTGCATCTCACCCTCTCCCTAGATTATGCATACACATTGCATATAACTCTTTGCCTCTAATTCGTTCTTGTAAATCTTCCTAATAATGATTTGTATTATACGTACAAAAATTCAATAACTATGACGTCATAAAGTAACTTAATTCTCTTCACGTTTTCCATACCTTGAACACTGAATCACGTGTTTAGTATTTGGACATCTTCCGTATTGAATGTATGGTAAATTCCTTAATAATAATAATAATAATAATATATAATAAAAGAAAAAGAACTTCATTCTCTATACATCATTAGTTATGTTGTTTCCTACCTATTGTCTACTGATACCTATCAACCTATCCATATTTTACGCGTCTCTATATTACGCACACAACCCATTGGATTATGTACATGTAAAATACGTCCACATATATTTTTTTTTATTTTTTTTTTTTAAGTGCGTTCAAACCTCAAGGCATTCATTAGGCTTACAGTAGTTAAATGCTCAAATTCGCGAATCAGCAGAACCGAACGTTTCTAAGATAAATATCCCCTTTCGCTCTGATCCAAATTTATAACATGTTAAACGTATTATAACATATTATGTATATAAATCTATATCATGTGTGCCATGTACTTTGTATTATATTTCTAACATCTTAATTGTCTATTAATATGAAACACTGTAAAAACAAAACAAAACTCTAGTAACTGTTTAATTGTAATTAACTGTAATACTTTAATTAATAATAACTTGTAATGTACTTCAAGGAAACTGTAATTAAATGTAATGATTTAATTTATAATGTAAGAATGTACTTTAATAGAAGTGTAATTAAATCATAAGTGAATGGGAAGTAATCCATAATCGAAATCATAATTGTAATACTGTAAACCCAAACAAAAATGTACTGTCGTGAAATGAAGACGTGGCAAAAAAAAAAAAAGATGTTTTTATTTTTATTTATTTTTTTATATTTTTATTTGGAAACTTTCAAACACCTGATCGTGTTTAAAAGGGGGGAAGCTTAACCTCCAACTGCCATCCCCCAACATTCAGGCATATTTTATACATGTATTTGTAAAATGAAGAACACTTGATTACGAGACTCTGCCTTGGTCACTGCTAAGAGACTCCCCTGGTTAGCAGCTTCGCTGCGGGGAGGGGGGGCAGAGGCCCCTTGCCTCCTTAATATTTTTAGATTCCGGCCTGAGCTATGGTCGAAAGAGGTCGAACCTCTACCCCTGTAAATTCAGAGCAGTACCTGTATATTTTTAAGAAGTAAATTTACAGTAAGAGAAACTTTTTATTTTCCCCCTCGAGTTGGGCTATCGTCAGAGGAACTTAGTAAAGTCGATAAGTTATAAAGTATCAGAGAAAGAATTAGAAAATTATAGAAGAAAAGTAACAGAAGAAATATCCGTTGCTTGCCTCCGTAACTAGAACCCCCGTCGATCCGAACCGAATCAGGGCCATAGACGGAGGGGTTAACAGACTGGCGACCCTTTACCAGGATAAGAAGACTTATAAAAGAAGACTTATAAAAGAAGACTTATAAAAGAAGACATAAAAGAAGACTTATAAAAGAAGACTTATAAAAGAAGACTTATCAGGATAAAACCATTTGACCGGCGTGTCACGACTTCTAGTTCGTAACATCCACCCTTGACCGGTGTGTCACGACTCCAAGTTCTTCACGCCTAGTTTTCATCCAAGAAGAAGTAGCCAACAAGACGTCTTCAGGACACGTCTCAAGGATTTTCCCATAGAAAATTTTGTTAAGTACATTTTGTTTTCTTAAGTAATTTATAAACACTTGAAAAGTCAGTATTATTAACAGTTAATAATGAGTATTAAGTCAGAATTTACAAGAAACACAGTGAACACTTCAGACACTAGTGATACATTTTTCTTAGTGTAACAGAGAGTTAATTTCAAGAGAGAGTTAATTTCAAGAGAGAGTTAATTTCAAGAGAGAGTTAATTTCAAGAGAGAGTTAATTTCAAGAGAGAGTTAATTTCAAGAGAGAGTTAATTTCAAGAGAGAGTTAATTTCAAGAGAGAGTTAATTTCAAGAGAGAGTTAATTTCAAGAGAGAGTTAATTTCAAGAGAGAGTTAATTTCAAGAGAAAGTTAATTTCAAGAGAGAGTTAATTTCAAGAGAGAGTTAATTCAAAAGAGAGTTAATTTCAAAAGAGAGTTAATTTCAAAAGAGAGTTAATTTCAAAAGAGAGTTAATTTCAAAAGAGAGTTAATTTCAAAAGAGAGTTAATTTCAAAGAGAGTTAATTTCAAAAGAGAGTTAATTTCAGTTATTTTCACTGTTATATTCAGTATAGAATAATTTTATTTTATGTACCAAACATAATAATACCAGAGTGAAATGTTGTTTACATTTTATATTTTTGTTTGCAAATTTTTTTCAATTACTGAATTGAATTGACTTGCAAATTAAGAGAGAGAGAGTTTACAGAGAGTTTATAGATTTAGAGATATATTTGAAGCCAGTTTTAGTTGCAAAGAAGTTGCAAGTCAGTTTTAGTTGCAAAGAAGTTGCAAGTCAATTTTAGTTGCAAAGAAGTTGCAAGTCAATTTTAGTTGCAAAGAAGTTGCAAGTCAATTTTAGTTGCAAAGAAGTTGCAAGTCAATTTTAGTTGCAAAGAAGTTGCAAGTCAGTTTTAGTTGCAAAGAAGTTGCAAGTCAGTTTTGAAGTCAGTTTTAGTTGCAAAGAAGTTGCAAGTCAGTTTTGAAGTCAGTTTTAGTTGCAAGTCAGTTTTGAAGTCAGTTTTAGTTGCAAAGAAGTTGCAAGTCAGTTTTGAAGTCAGTTTTAGTTGCAAAGAAGTTGCAAGTCAGTTTTATTTGCAAATAAGTTGCAAATCAGTTTTCAGTTGGTTGCATCCAAAAAGGGACAACCAAACCCCAGAGATTTATAAAGATACTCAAAGTAGTTTCGAGTCAGTTTTATTTGCAAATAAGTTGCAAATCAGTTTCCAGTTGGTTGCATCCAAAAGGGATAACCAAACCCCAGAGATTTATAAAGATACTTGACAAGCGTTCAAGTTAGATAGTTTAAGTTTCAGAATACTTGACAAGCATTCAAGTTAGACAGTTAAGTTTCAAGAATACTTGATAAGAGTTCAAGTTACAGTTCAGAATACTTGACAAGCGTTCAAGTCAGATAGTTTCAGAATACTTGACAAGAGGTCAAGTCAGAAGGTTGCGCCAAGATGGACAACCACCCCCAGAGACTTATAGAAATACTTGATAAGAGGTCAAGTCAGAAGGTTGCGCCAAAAGGGACAACCGCCCCAGAGATTTATAGAAATACTTGATAAGAGGTCAAGTCAGAAGGTTGCGCCCAAAAGGGACAACCGCCCAGAGATTTATAGAAATACTTGATAAGAGGTCAAGTCAAAAGGTTGCGCCAAAAGGGACAACCGCCCCAGAGATTTATAGAAATACTTGATAAGAGGTCAAGTCAGAAGGTTGCGCCAAAAGGACAACGCCCCAGAGATTGTAGAAATACTTGATAAGAGGTCAAGTCAGAAGGTTGCGCCAAAAGGGACAACGCCCCAGAGATTTATAGAAATACTTGATAAGAGGTCAAGTCAGAAGGTTGCGCCAAGATGGACAACCGCCCCAGAGATTTATAGAAATACTTGCAAGAGGTCAAGTCAGAAGGTTGCGCCAAAAGGGACAACCGCCCCAGAGATTTATAGAAATACTTGATAAGAGGTCAAGTCAGAAGGTTGCGCCAAAAGGGACAACCCCCCAGAGATTTATAGAAATACTTGATAAGAGGTCAAGTCAGAAGGTTGCGCCAAAAGGGACAACCGCCCCAGAGATTTATAGAAATACTTGATAAGAGGTCAAGTCAGAAGGTTGCGCCAAAAGGGACAACCGCCCCAGAGATTTATAGAAATACTTGATAAGAGGTCAAGTCAGAAGGTTGCGCCAAAAGGGACAACCGCCCCAGAGATTTATAGAAATACTTGATAAGAGGTCAAGTCAGAAGGTTGCGCCAAAAGGGACAACCGCCCCAGAGATTCATAGAAATACTTGATAAGAGGTCAAGTCAATAGGTTGCATCCAAGAGGGACAACCGCCCCAGAGTTTTAGAAGCAGTTTTGAAGAAGTTAGTTTTGAAGAAGCAGTTTTGAAGCAGTTAGTTTTGAATTAGTTTTTGAAGAAGTTAGTTTTTAAGAAGTCAGTTTTTAAGTCCCAAGTCATTTCAATGCAGTCAATTGAATTCAACTTTTTCTTTGTAAGTTAAGAGAATTTAATTTAAGAAAATGTAATTTAAGAATTTAATTCAACCTTTTTTTTTTGTAAAGATAATTTAATTCAACCTGAATTGACCGGGTTGCGTCTTTAGTTAACCTTTCTTTGTTTTGTTGTAAGAAGGAAATGGACCGATTTGTCTTCTTTTTCATGCCATTGTTGCGTATAAAAATATATAGGTAAAATGACATATTTTATTGTTGGCAACCAAAACCGTTTTTACAAATGTTGGTAACGAGTTTTATAATTATTGCGATTATATGATGACAGAAATAGTGTAATAATTAATCGATCATGTACCTAATTTATCTTGCTCTGTATGGTCGGGAAATTTACCCGTAGACCGCACACCCTAAATTTCAGTTGTGTTTATTCTTTTTTGTCATTTAATTTTAATAAAACTTCTACACAATAAAACATATGTATTTATCATATGCAAACAAGTTTTCAGACTAAAATATCAAATAATTCAAATTCTATCAACATTCAACGAAAGAGTATGATTTTTCTACTTAACATGCAAAAAATTATTAAACCTTTTTAATATTTTTTTTAGTATATAAAAATAATTTTTAATGTAAAATTTACCTGAAATTATTAAAAGAAAAGATTGTTCGAAATGCTTTCCTTCCATTTCAATAACACTTTTTATTCTTGGCCGAAACTCATCTAAGGTTCGATTTACTTTTATTTTTAAGAATATTATAAAATTATGTTTAGCTCATTAAAATGCATAAATTGATTTATATTTTTAATTTGTATTCTTAATTTTCTTAATTCAATTATCGTACCGATACTTCTGGTTAATGTTATATAGTTCATATATAGCTAGGAATGTTACTAGTCGAATTTAATTCCATCTTCAAAAATTCAATTTTTAAACCGTGAGATTTACTTTCATCAATTGTAAGTCCTCTAAGTACATTTCTTTGTATTACCTTAATACGTGGAACTGATTTAATTAAATACTTAAATACTACCTTGAACTTAAAGGATTTTATAATAATAATAATAATAATAATAACAACAATAATTGACTCAAAAGATTTTATAACCCTAAACCCATCTTAAATTATTATACATTATTTTTAAACTTTGTTAATTCAAAAACCTCCCAAATCCCTACACATACACACGCATGTATGCGCACTATATATATATATATATATACAAACCTTATGCTAAAATCATTGGATGTCACAATAAACTATTTCATAGCGTGAAAGTGCTAACTATGCTATTTATATAGTCCTACGCATTTTTGCTTACTATATATAAATTTTTGCTCAGGCGTTTATTCAGTTAATTTAAGAATCCTCTCCGCTAATCTATCCCTCAAATTTATAAGATACACACTTTGTATCTAATACACACACATACACACTAGACCACAGGTCTATACATCATCCATTACGTAATTCGATTTTTACCTACAATAGTCAATAAAATTAGTTATAGACTGCACGATCAGGGTAACTTTGGAAAATAATTTATATTTTTCCCTTTTACCTACTATTCAGTATGTATGTAATTTTCCCCACAGAAATTTTCTTTTTAAATTAACAATACCATTCTTTGCCTAACTTAATTGTTTGTCCAAATTAATGTATTAATCCTTTTATTCTGTTTGCATAAATTAAAGTATTAATCTTTGAATTTTTTATATTATATAATAACTCACTTGTTCTGTATAAAAATTTGTAATGTAAAGAAAAAATTCGTCATCTAACTTGAAGTAGTTAGGATGTTATTTTCTCATTTGTATTGTATTAATAGTACCCTATTAGATTATTGTATAAATATCATTTTTAAAAGGGGAGAGCAATGTAAAAATGACAATGAATAATCAATATTCATTTTTACATAAGAACCAAAATCGCTTAACGCGAGTTTGGATAATAATTTTACTTGTGGCTTCCTATTTTTGATCGTGTCAAAACCCTACGATCTACCATACCTATGGTTTAGTCGTATCCATTTTTATTTGTTATAGAAGTTATTAATTAATTATGATTGTCTTGCATCTCACCCTCGTCCCTAGATTATGCATACACATTGCATATAACTCTTTGCCTCTAATTCGTTCTTGTAAATCTTCCTAATAATGATTTGTATTATACGTACAAAATTCAATAACTATGACGTCATAAAGTAACTTAATTCTCTTCACGTTTTCCATACCTTGAACACTGAATCACGTGTTTAGTATTTGGACATCTTCCGTATTGAATGTATGGTAAATTCCTTAATAATAATAATAATAATAATAATAATAATAATAAAAAAGAAAAAGAAACTTCATTCTCTATACATCATTAGTTATGTTGTTTCCTACCTATTGTCTACTGATACCTATCAACCTATCAGTCCATATTTTACGCGTCTCTATATTACGCACACAACCATTGGATTATGTACATGTAAAATACGTCCACATATATTTTTTTTTTTTTTTTTTTTTAAGTGCGTTCAACCCTCAAGGCATTCATTAGGCTTACAGTAGTTAAATGCTCAAATTCGCGAATCAGCAGAACCGAACGTTTCTAAGATAAACATCCCCTTTCGCTCTGATCCAAATTTATAACATGTTAAACATATTATAACATATTATGTATATAAATCTATATCATGTGTGCCATGTACTTTGTATTATATTTCTAACATCTTAATTGTCTATTAATATGAAACACTGTAAAAACAAAACAAAGCTCTAGTAACTGTTTAATTGTAATTAACGTAATACTTTAATTAATAATAACTTGTAATGTACTTCAATGAAACTGTAATTAAATGTAATGATTTATTATAATGTAAGAATGTACTTTAATAGAAGTGTAATTAAATCATAAGCGAATGGGAAGTAATCCATAATCGAAATCATAATTGTAATAAACCCAAACAAAAATGTACTGTCGTGAAATGAAGACGTGGCAAAAAAAAAAGATTAGTTTTTATTTTTTTTATTTTTTTTTTTTTATTTGGAAACTTTCAAACACCTGATCGTGTTTAAAAGGGGGGAACTTAACCTCCAACTGCCATCCCCCAACATTCAGGCATATTTTATACATGTATTTGTAAAATGAAGACACTTCATTACGAGACTCTGCCTTGGTCACTGCTAAGAGACTCCCCTGGTTAGCAGCCTCGCTGCGGGGAGGGGGGCAGAGGCCCCTTGCCTCCTTAATATTTTTAGATTCCGGCCTGAGCTATGGTCGAAAGAGGTCGAACCTCTACCCCTGTAAATTCAGAGCATAACTGTAAATTTTTAAGAAGTAAATTTACAGTAAGAGAAACTTTTTATTTTCCCCCTCGAGTTGGGCTATCGTCAGAGGAACTTAGTAAAGTCGATAAGTTATAAAGTATCAGAGAAAGAATTAGAAAATTATAGAAGAAAAGTACAGAAGAAATATCCGTTGCTTGCCTCCGTAACCAGAACCCCCGTCGAATCCGAACCGAATCAGGGCCATAGACGGACGGGTTAACATATACACAAACTCAGAATGGTTTAACATATATATATATATATATGGTATATGTCATGTGTAGCACTCTTTTATATACTGTACTTCTCTATATTCATGCACCTATAGCTATCTAGCTCTCAGGATGTCTAGATCATGAAATGAGGCAAAATTAGATGTTTATGGTAAAAAAATACAGGAAGTTAGTATTACTTAAATTGTGTTTTGACATGTATAATGGCCTATAAACTAACTTTTTAAAGCTGATAATGATAGATAAATGATAGGGGAACATTTTTCTCATCAATGAATTTTTCTGAAATTCAGTATCTGAGAGGTCAAATGATGACCTCAAATATTCATTTATAAGTAAAATTTTTATTTTTCATCCTACATCAAAAACGATGTTAATTTTGGAATCTACAGATCATTCTGATTCCAAATATATATACTTTTATAGGGCTATGACCAATAGTAGGAAAGTTATGACAGTTTGAAAAATGTGAGGTCAACACTTGACCTCAAACTGACATCGCTCATAACTTTTGAACCGTTGGTCAGATCAAGCTAAAAACTTGGGAATCAAATTTTTTGGCCAAAATCTACCCCTGTACCAAGTTTCAGCAAAATTGAAGTGGTGGTGGTGTTGTCCATTGGTTGATCTGTCCTGGAATTACCCACATGTAAATAATTTTTTCTTTCTTGTAACCTGAAGAAACTAGGAAATAGTTTCTGCCAGAATACTCCTCTTCAAAGGCAAAACTGGTTACATTTTTAATTCCATTTATCCATCTTCCTATACCCTTACTTTTAAATGATTTTTTTTTTTTTTTTATATAAATATATTTTTTAGTCCATTTTTCTCCTTTTCTTTCTTTTAATCCTTTGTCCCAGTTTCTTTCTGCCAGCTAAATTTCTTTCTTGTAACAATGTTACTAGGATACATGACTATTTGCGCCTCTGATGGAAACTTTCGATGGAATGAAATGTGAAGAATCAAAACTTAAATGCATACGGTAATAAAAAAAACGTATGAAAAATTAAAAAGATCTCAAAATCAGAAGCTACTACAAATCAAGAAAAATGTCTGGCAATTCTCTTCTTGAGAAAAGTTTTCTGATAATGGAGTGAGTAATATCATATATCAATTTAACTGTTCTGAAGAAGTACGTAACTGCTCCTACATTCGTTATACAATGAATAACCTTCATTTAAGAATGTAATAAATATAAAATAAGCAAGCTATAAAATATACAAAAATTGAACATACAAAATTACCAACCAATGAAATCTTAATTAATTTCAAAATTAAACAATGAACTAAATGATCTATGATCTATAAATAATTGAACCACTTAAGGAATTTAAACCACAAATTAATATTAAATATAATAAAATGCTAAACTTTGTAAAATGTATTAAAATTCCAGTTCAGTATCCAAAATTGGAGGAGAAAATGTTCGTAATTTTAAATTATATGTTCTTATGTAAATATAATTAATTTCACACAAGTTCATTTCTTTTATTTAGCTGTATTTCAATGATATTCTTATTTAAATTTTTTTAAAATATACCATTTCCTGAAAATGTCTGAAGTGTGCAGACAAAACATTGGTTTGAAAATCAACAAAGAAGTTACAGTAACCCACCAATTTACGCACCACCATTCGCGCAGTTTGAGATTAACAGTCTAAAACATATTCAATTTTTTTTATATAAATAAAATTTTTTTTTAAAATGCAACAAGAGTTAATGCACTGATGGTTAAGAAACCAGCTGCAAGAGACCCTAATAGTGAGTATTATTTTTTATTTATTACATATTACTAATTTTTACTTTTTTTACAGATTACTTTATGTATTTATTTTATTAATATAACTTATTTTGGCAGATTATTATTACTGTATTTTACTTAATTTTATTGTATTTTATTTTATTATTGTGGTGTCTTGGGGTTGGGGATTGGGGCATACTTAGCACATTGAATTATATGTTATAGTTCCCCCAATTTATGTGGAATTCATTTTACTTGGAAGGTTCAGGAACACATCTACCATGTAAATCAAGGGATTACTGTACTTCATTTTCTTGAAGAATTGTCCTCAAGATTTCTTTAGTTCAAAAACACTTTTCAAACTTTAGAGAAAGCCTCAAAACCATACTTAATAATTACGAAAATTTAGATATTATTTGTATTAGTGAGGCAGGATTACAGAAGCAGGATGACAGAAGCAGTATTCAATCAAACTCGAGCAGAGTACGAGTTAAATGGATCTATAACCATTTCATTGACAAGACCAAAATATCAACATTAAAAAGCTAATAACCTTACTTAATCTAATAACATCTTGTCAAAAGAATGTAAAGTCCATCAGATGTCATAAGGGGTCTATCATTATCAGCTTTAAAAAGTTTGTGTATAGGCCATTATACATGTCAAAACACAATTTAGGTAATACTAACTTCCTGTATTTTTTTTACTATAAACATCTAATTTTGCCTCATTTCATGATCTAACCATCCTGAGAGCTAGATAGCTATAGGTGCTTGAATATAGAGAAGTATATAAAAGAGTGCTACACATGATATATACACCGTATATATATATATATAAATAAAATATATTTTGCTTGTTTATGCATTGTTATGTATTAGGTATTTAAACAAAAATAAATATCCCCCATTTCATCTCTGCCACAAGACTCATCAGACAACTTTGATTAAACTGGCTGTTGTTATGGGGGAACTTCCAATCCCCTTTATTAATGAATACCATATAAAAGTTATCAAAACAGTTGAACATTACTTAAAGAAAAAAGTAATAGGTAATACATATATAATGACTCCATATTATACAAGGATAACATCACAGTAATTAACATCCTACATATGTACATATACACAGTAAAATTTAGGTTAATCTATTTATATGCTCCTTTGCAAAGTTTTCCATATCTTCTGCTGGGAAAATATACTGGATACATGTTCCTCCTCCTAGTCTTGCCTGTACTGCTCCAAGGATATTGTTTGCTGGTACTGGGCAACTATCTTCTTTGGTTGGGAATGTATATGATGTGGCAATGCCTGAGGGATACAGGAAATTGAGAATTTAATGTAATCTTCATATTCAGCATCATAGTCTTTCACCAGCCCAAACCACAGTTCTTGTCCATATATACATCCAACAAAACACCCAACTTTCACTTCAGTGCATGTGTTTCCCTGAGGACTGCTGCCTTCTTCACTACCAGACTGAGTGCCAATATCCTTCAGTAGGCTTTTGAGATCTCCTTTGGCACTCTGAGAGAGGGGGTAAACCATTAAGCTATCCATTGACATAGGTACAAATCTATGAGGTTTTAGGGTACCTGCAATTGACTTGATTGAAGGGCTGAAGCACTGCTCTAATCTCTCTTTGATCTCCTTGATTTTCATTGATGACACACACAAAATTTTTATTAAAGACTTCATTTCATTGGAACAAAACTGGTACATGTCTTCAGCTGTTAAAATTTGTTTTTCGACATGTCTTTGTAGGCTTGCTTTTGCTGCTGCTCTCTTGACAGTACCTCCAATTCCATCACATGTATTTTTGCCATGCGATGTAGCAAAAAAATGCCACTCAGCATCAATCCCAAAGTCAGCTCTGTGATGGCAAAGGTTCAAGATATTGAATTTGTTCTTATACTGAGCAGCACATCCATCAGTAAAATAGTGAATTTTTATCAGAGTTGGATGTTCTGCAAGAATAACAGGTATTAGCTCTTGGAGAAAAGAGTGCACCATCACTGTATTATGTTTCAATGAGTCTGAAATGAAGCAATAACTGATGACAGACAGTATCAGATTGTTTCCAGTAAAACACAAATGGGTGTACTGTGCATTGAGAGTTTTCCCAATGAAATCCTTGTGCTGCATCCTGGACAATGAATGAATAGTTCTCTGCAAAACCTCCTACTAAGCACCCTTCATGCAATGGAAGGTTATTTTTTAAATCTTTTAAATATTCTGCTTGGTGTTTACTTGTAAAATGATGCCTTGTGAGATTAGAAATGCTCTTACTTAATGGTTCTATGAAATCATATAAATTCTCAACCTTTTCTGTCAGTGAACAGCAGTCCACTGTCACCCATTGCTTATAATGAATTTCTTCTGGTAGAGTCTCCATAGCATCTAATCCTTCCAACAAGGCCTTGACACCCTGTTCACATGGGCAGTTTTGGCACTTATGCATCATACAATCTTCATTGTTGTCACAAACTGAAGCAGCCATCAGCTGTGAATATTCTAGCTGTCTCACTCCAAGAGCTGCAAGCTGCAGTTTGGGATTCCGATGATATGTACAGACACAAACCAAATGTGTACCACTGCTACCTGCAAGGATACACCAAGCAAGACGAAAACTGGCAAAACTACTAAATCCAATATGAGGATTATTTGAATCCTTACTAAATTCTGCATAGAGCTCTCGCAAATTACAAAGTAATAAACGCTTTTGCATCTTTATCTTTTCTCCTCCTTCATTGATTACAACCTTGCAGTCTTTCATTCCATGACATTGATGGCTATATTCATCTAATTCATAAAAATTTCTCACTTTCACTTTTGTCTCATTTGTAATTACTTTGCCTTTACTCAGTGATGGGATTTCAGGTAGTACTCCATGTTCACTTTTCAGACGGCAACTTTTTTTTACTATGTAAGTTGATGTTCCAAAGAATGTCGACATTTTACCTATTGTAAATGGTGACAGTGATAAAATTTGAAGTTTTAGCTTGCTGTTTTGTGTGGTGTTGAACTTATCCTTGAGCTCCCTCATGAGAAGTTCATACCTGCAATTTTTAGAAAACTTTTATTAAAAAGATTTCTAACTAGCTAGTCATAAAATATAAAAATTCTAAACATATCCCAAAGTGGATAGTTTCATTGCGTTAATTGGTGATACCTTAAAGCTACTTTAGATAGGCCTAATCATATATGGTATGTATAACAATATATATATATATATAAATATATATATAATATATATAGTACCTAAATTAATTTAAGTGATACTTACTTATGTAATTCAGAATTCTTTTTGTCATGGTGGGAACTTGTTGATGGATCAGCTTCTGGAAGTTCTACTCCATATGCAGATTCTATACTTCTCTTGATTTTTTCTGTTGTCTTCAAAAGTTTGGAGGTTCCTTGTTTTTGCTTTCGCTGATGTGTCATACCAGCTGTAAGCAATATAAATATAAAGAGTGTTAGTTATACAAGTAAACTGTAATATTCATGGAATAAATAATATGTCAATTTATAATAAATATCATTCATTGTACAAATGTTTTTTATTTAATCATTACAGCTATATATATATATTAGGGTGCTCCAGTTGCCCCAATGTCACCAAATATTGCTGAAGGTCCTTGTGGTATTGCAGTTGGGTCTAATGAACATGTCCCTGAAGTTTGGCTCATTTCCAACAAGATTTACCTTCATCACAAACACTATTTATGAAGGAACCCTTTTGCGAAATATTAAGTTTTTGCTGAAGGTCATCTACAAGTATGATCAGCTGATCCAAACCAGTTGGAACTGGTTCATTTTTCTGGTTCATTTCATTAGACCCAACTGCAATGCCACAGGGACCTTCAGCAATATTTGGTGACATTGGGGTAACTGGAGCACCCTACTGTATGTGCTTTATGTTGTGGTGTATGTGTCAGTTGCTAATTTAACTAATAACTGTAATAATCTTATTTTTCACTTATTTTTTATGTGCTTTATGTTGTTGTATATGTGTCAGTTGCTAATTTAACTAATAACTGTAATAATCTTATTTTTCACTTATTTTTTATGTGCTTTATGTTGTATATGTCAGTTGCTAATTTAACTAATAACTGTAATAATCTTATTTTTCACTTATTTTTTATGTGCTTTATGTTGTTGTATATGTGTCAGTTGCTAATTTAACTAATAACTGTAATAATCTTATTTTTCACTTATTTTCTCTTTTCAGATAGATAAGTTCATACAATAAGAAAGTTTTAAAGAATGGCGACCAGAAGCTCAGACTCCCGGCTTGATGTTTTAATAGAAAGTCCAGGAGAAGAGCATCTGAAAATTACTGGTTCAAAGTTACCAACATACAATCAGGTGCTACTCTGCTACTTGGCTAAAGTTGATGAACTTAGAAGGCAAGATGCTTCCAAAAACATGAAATTGTCACGCATGGCATCGAAGTATGTGGTGAGCGAGATTCTTCCTCACTATTTGAAAGCACGCATCCCAACAATTCATGAGATTACCATGGCTGAGAGAATTGAGGAGTTCCACAACAAGGACTATATTGGCTGCATGAAGATTCCTCCTGAAAGGCGATCAAAAAGTCCTAAGATTGCAGCTTTCCAGGACAAACTTCATAAAACTATGCCATTCTATCCAGGTAATGCAGAGAAAAGGATGGTTGAAAGCAAGAAGGGTAAGGCAGAGAATGAAAAGAAAATTATTGAGTATGACAAAGCATTTCTGAGAAATATGATGACAGACAGGACTTTTACCTATGGAGGAAAGGACAAAATTTGTGCTCAGATAGAAATTAAGCGCCAAGAGAGGGCTGAACAGGCTGCTGTGTGATCAGAGAAAGAGGAGGAGAGAAGAGATCAGACATCATCAGTGGAGAAGATTTCCTCAGATTGTGATATGTCAGATGATGAGGAAGCAGAAATGGTCAAATCAGCTGATGCCTCCTTTGAGCCTGAACTAATGCCAAAATGATCACATAAGCGTTTAGTGAAAACCGGCTCTCCTGCATTTTGGCCTCATGATGTTCTTAAATCGCCAGAAGTGGTTGAAACTGCAGTTAGAAACAATGTTTCCTCAGCTGCTTTAGCACAGATCACTTTTTCCCTTATTAAGGCTACAGCTGGTGATCCATCAAAAGTAAATGTGAGTTACAAATCTGCTTATAATTACACTGGTCAACAACAATTTTGTCACAAGGGTTTTGATGGGTGTTCTAGGTGTACTTTTTCATGCTGAATCTAAATATGAAATCAGATTTTTTCTATCAGGCTTAGTTTACTTGTGACGCTATGTTCATTTTTTCCTCATTTAGCATGATCACCGGGTAAAAAAATAATAACATATTATATATAATTAAGTATATAACAATATTATAATATAAAGCATTATAAAAATAATAAATATAATATATTATATTAATTAATATAACTAAAAAAATATATTAATATTAATATATATGTTGTATTAATTTTTCTGTAAAATTAGTACAATTTATTCCTTTGGGGAGAAAGTTCTGATAATGCTGGCAGGATAAATTTGGTCGGAGCAGCAGACTGCAGGTTGAAACATGTTTGTACCTGTTCAGACATGAGCCTAGTTTCTGTGTGTAGAGCAGCTCCAAGTCAGTCTGCTTGTAAATGTCACAGTGTTAACAGCTAGTGTCTGTTGCTTCTTGTTAATTTTACACCAGTGTTGTATTCATATAGATGTTTTGTAATGCCGCGAACTGTCTGAATCATCCTAATTCCTTTTGTAATGTATGTGGTGATCTAACTTTAAAATCCCAGAAACGTAAACTTTACACCATTAGTAAAAAAATGCTATGAACTTTATTTCGGATGTAAAGTAGGCGATCAGGACAAGAGTTGGGCCCCTCACATTTGTTGTGTGACATGTGTAAGACTACTTACAGGATGGCTAAACGGTTCATGTCACATGCCATTTGCTATTCCAATGATTTGGAGGGAACCCAAAGATCACACAACAGACTGCTATTTCTGCCTGGTAAATACAAAGGGGACCACTTCAAAAACAAAGAGCCTTATGAAATACCCTAATCTACCATCTGCAATGAGACCAGTTCCCCACAGTGCTCAACTTCCAGTACCAAATCCTCCTGAACATATAAGTTTAAGTGATGAGGAATCAAACATAGCTGTAGCATATCACGAGGAAAAAGATGAAGACATTTCTGATCCAACATTCCAGGCTACCTGTTCCTCCAATGAACCACATTTACTGTCACAAGGAGATCTAAATGACCTAGTTTGTGATTTGAAATTATCTAAGAAGCAGGCTGAACTTTTAGGTTCAAGATTAAAGGGTTGGAATCTACTGCAACGTGACACTAAAGTTGTTTTTTCCGCAGCCGCCATGATGAATTCAAAGAATGGTTCTCCCATGAAGATGGACTTGTGTTTTGTAAAGATATTAATTCAGTCATGGGGGCTCTTGGTCATGAACATAACGTGGATGAGTGGCGATTGTTCATTGACTCCTCAAAAGTCAGCTTGAAAGCAGTCCTTCACAATGGAAATAAATTTCCTTCTGTACCTATTGCACATGCTGCAAACATGAAAGAGTCATACGACAACATGAAGTTGCTTTTAGAAAAGTTTCAGTATCAGAAATATAAGTGGAATATCTGTGGAGATCTGAAGGTCATTGCACTTTTGCTAGGGTTGCAGCTAGGTTACACCAAGTACTGTTGTTTTTTATGTGAGTGGGACAGTAGGGACAAGCAAAACCACTACGTTAAGAAGGATTGGCCAAAACGCACCTCACTTGTTCCAGGCAAGAAAAATGTTGTGAATAGTTCACTTGTTGACCCTGAGAAAGTGTACCTTCCTCCTTTGCATATCAAGCTTGGACTTATGAAAAAACTTTGTTAAAGCGATGGATAAAGCGCAAACAGGATTCACATACTTGAAAAATAAGTTTCCCCGGATCAGTGATGCCAAGATTAAAGAAGGCATTTTTGTAGGCCCTCAGATCAGAGAATTGTTAAGAGATGAGAGATTTGAAGGAGAGTTGAATGAAGTTGAGAAAGCTGTGTGGCAGAGTTTCAAAAGTGTCTGCACAAATTTTTTGGGAAATCACAAGGCCGAAAACTATCCTGAAATAGTAGATCTTCTTAAGTCTTACCAAGCAATGGGGTGCAATATGTCATTAAAGGTTCATTTCTTGGACTCTCACTTGGACTTTTTTCCGGAAAACCTGGGTGCGGTAAGCGACGAACATGGTGAGCGTTTTCATCAGGATATTTCTGCCATGGAAAACCGTTACCAAGGCAAATGGAGCCCCAGTATGCTGGCTGACTATTGCTGGACTCTTAAGAGAGACATGCCTGAGGCAAAGCACAGCAGAAAATCAAAACAAGCTACTTTTTAAACTACAGGTATGTCTTTTCGATCATATTTTAATAAGTATGTAACTATATGGGTTTTTAAAAATTAAATTGCATGTCACACAAAAACCAGACCTGATAGAGAAATTTTACAAACTTATTTGGATTCAGCACAGAAAATACTATAAGAATAAGGTATTTTCATTCTTCGGACACGAAAAAAAATATTTTTGTTGCCCAGTGTTATCGTGTGGAAGCTGTCAATAGTATTGCACAGAAAATCAGAGCATCATGGAAGCCACCTCTTGTGGCAACCATCCATTGGGATGGCAAATTGATGGACACTCTTGGAAATGAGTCTGCACAGGAGGAGAGGCTTCCCATACTTGTGTCTGGAGTTGGAGGTGTAAAATTGCTAGGTGTTCCACCCTTGCAACACAAGACTGACAGACTATCAGGGCCAAAAATTGCTAATGCCACTATAGAAGAACTGGAGGTCTGGAACTGCAAAGATAATGTTGCTGCGATGGTCTTTGACACAACATCCTCAAACACAGGTGCAATAACAGCTGCCTGCATTAGTATTCAGGGGTCTCTCAAGCGTGAGTTGCTGTGGTTAGCATGCAGGCACCACATTGGAGAAAGGTTTCTTGTCCATACATGGGATGCCTTGAAAATTGAGGTCTCAAAGAGCCCAGACATTTCCCTTTTCATACGATTCAAGGAACATTTTGAGAAGTTGTCTTACCGCAACCTAGAGAATCTGTCCATCCCTGACATTCCAGAGGATCTGGCTGAGCAGAGAACTGCCATCATTGCTTTGTGTCAGGAAGCTCTCAAGTCAGACTTTGCTCAAGGGGACTACAAAGAACTGGTGCAACTTACCTTGGTCTACCTCAATGCTGTGCCAGATAACTTTACTGGGATTCAAAGGCCAGGAGCTCTTCATAAAGCCCATTGGATGGCAAAAATTCTTTACTCCATCAAAATAGTACTTTGTGATCAAATTGCTGAGCTGCTAACTGGGACCATACTAGCTGAAGGACAATTACCCAAACTTATGCAGTACGTACAGTTTGTCATGTATTGCTACATCCCATGGTGGATTGCTGCCCCAGTGTCTTCAGCTGCACCAATGAATGATCTCAGTCTAATCAATTCCTTTCTAGACTACAGGAAAGTTAATCCAACAATTGCAGGAGCTGCACTCAAGGCAATTGGTTTACATATGTGGTATCTCACAGAGGAATTGGTGCCACTTTCTTTATTCAGCAGCTCTCTCAGTGATGCAGTGAAGGAGAAAATAGCAAAGAAGCTTCTTGGAGCTGAACACCTGGCTTCATGCGTTAAAAGAGATGGGTCTAGGTTTGGCAAGCCAAAATTTCCAGAAGTTCCAAAGTAATCAAGTGATGACCTTTCAGAATTTGTTGGAAGTGATTCCTGGGCATTTTTCAGAATCCTTAACATCAATTCAGAATTCTTAAATCTGCCTGTTAATGAGTGGCCATCAAGTGAAGCATTTCTCTATGGAAAGGAAATAGTAGCAAATCTTTGTGTTGTTAATGATGCTGCCGAGAGGGGAGTTAAGCTTTGCCATGATTTCCTAGGCACTTCCAAAAAGGAATCCAATCTGCAAAATACACTACAAATTGTAGAAAATTGTCGCAACCGCCTCCCAAATCAGAGAAAGCACAAGGTGGAATCTAAGAACTGGTTTCTTAAATTAGAATAGGTAAGGTAGCTGTTTGTTTTATTGATAATGTTTGTATGCTAATCAGTATTTTGTTTATCTTACATGTATGTGAAAATCTATCTTTTTGAGTATTAATACAAAAACAAACATAGTCTAAGTTTGTAGTCTTTAAAGACCTTGTCTGAGTTTTTTTTTGTACACTTGCTTCTTTGGAAATAAATTCTTGACTGTTGGAACTTCTATTGAGATCTATCCATTATCCATCCACAAATACACCAGCAGCTATGCATATCCAGAGCTCAACTTTGCATAAAATACCTGAAAAAATCATGAATTTGACTCATTTTTATCATTTTTTATCATTAATATGTAGATTATTTGAATCAAAACCTCAAAAATTGAGTTACCACCACCACCTAAGACCATCCCATAGGTTTTTTTGATCATAATAGTAAGATGTTACAAAGCAAAAATGTGTCATTTTTAGTGTTTTTCTATAAAAATGCCTTTTGTAAAAAGGTTCCTACAGAAAACGTTAATGTGATGAAGGTAAATCTTGTTGGAATTCAATCAAACTTCACAGGCATATTTACTAGACCCAACTGCAATACCACAGAGACCTTCACCAGCTTATTCCAAATTTTAAGATTTTATGGGGTGGCTGGAGCACCCTAATATATATATATATATATATATATAATATATATATATATATATATATATATATATGCATATATTTTTATTTGCATCAAAATAGCCTTACTGGTTTTTATTGGACTTTCATCCAAGTAGGGAAGTATATTGTCATGAAGTATGTCTTTCTTTGGAAAGCTGTCTAGATGCTTTGAAGGAGTCATTAATTGTGGATTGGAGAGACTTGAGTCAGATGAGGCACATGAATCTTCACTGATTTCCATTGGTGAAATGGCTTCCACTGCTGTTTGCTTAAGAAGACCTGGTTCCTTTGATATTCATTTTAGACAATTTACACATAATAGGTCATCTTCTTTTAATAGCCCAAGACTCCTAAGAATAATGTCCTCCTTAACTTTCATTACACTTTTAAAAATTCTTTTTTTATGTTTCTTCAGAGGATCAGAGCAAAATTTCATATTCTGAGGCATTTCGTAATAAGGTACTACACTATATTTATAAGCAGGTTCCTTCACTGTAGCACTGCAAAATAAAGAATATATGACAATACAGGACCTGTGGGCAAAAGTAGTTGATGAATAACAGAAAAAAACATGGAAGATGATGTTACTCAAATATACATAAAATGCATTAACAAACAAAATATATTAAATATATATATATATATATATATATACGGTATATACCATGTGTGGCACTCTTTTATATACTTCTCTATATTCATGCACTTATGGCTATCTAGCTCTCAGGATGTCTAGATCATGAAATGAGGCAAAATTAGATGTTTATAGTAAAAAAATACAGGAAGTTAGTATTACTTAAATTGTGTTTTGACATGTATAATGGCCTATACACAAACTTTTTAAAGCTGATAATGATAGATAAATGATAGGGGAACATTTTCCTCATCAATGAATTTTTCTGAAATTCAGTATCCGAGAGGTCAAATGATGACCTCAAATATTCATTTATAAGTAAAACTTTTATTTTTCATCCTACATCAAAATCGATGTCATTTTTGGAATCTACAGATCATTCTGATTCCAAATATGTATACTTTTATAGGGCTATGACCAACAGGAGGAAAGTTATGGCAGTTTGAAAAATGTGAGGTCAATGCTTGACCTCAAAATGACATTGTTCATAACTTTTGAACCGTTGGTCAGATCAAGCTAAAAACTTGGGAATCATATTTTTTGGCCAAAATTTACCCCTGTACCAAGTTTCAGCAAAATTGGAGGTGGTGGTGGTGTTATTTTCCAGTTTTATTGGTTGATCTGTTCTTGTTCTGGAATTACCCAAGGCCAAGTTAAATGGCTATACAGCAGAGCACCAAAAATGTGGAATGTTTGGGACTAAAGCTTTTTAGATTTCCTATTTCAGACTTTAGAAGTTTTTTTAGTGTATATGATTTGCTGAGGACAACACTAAGACCTTAACAACTTGTATGTATAAAAAATTGATACGATACTATCATACCTCTTTTAACCCTTTGCGGTCATTTGCGGGTGGCGCCCGACATAAAAAATAGCTTATTTGGTTGTTTTCGGGAGTCACCCAACCTACCTTTCAGAATTAATTTAGACATTCGCGGGTAAGTCCCGAAATTGAACAGTCAGGACCTACCTGCAAACGTCTAAATTAATTCTAAAAGGTAGGTCAGGCGACTCCTGACAATGACCAAATAAGCTATTTTTTATGTCAGGTGCCACCCGAAAATGACCACAAAGGGTTAATGAAGCTTAGCCAATGGATTTGTTTAACAGATGTGAAAAAAAATATTTATTTAATAAATACTGTATAATAGTAAGTACAGTAATCCCTTGTTTTACGCAGGGGTTCCATGCTTGTGCAACCCATGTATAACAAAAAACTGTGTATACAAGACAAAATATTTACATTCAATTTACCCCAATACATCTGTTTACAAGTTACATGGGCCTATATATAGCCTGATTTAACCTTATTTAACAAGTATTAAGCTATAAATACAGTTAGTAAATAATATATATAATATAATAATAATATACAGTCGACCCTCGACTTACGTAATTAATCCGTTCCGAGATGAGTTACTTAACTCGAAAATGATGTGTTGAACCCCAAAATACATGTAAATCAGGTAATCTGTTCCAGGACCCCAAAAAAGTATTGAAAATAATAAAATAATTAAATTTTTTGATAAAAACAGTGTATATAAACAGAATTATAATGGTAATTAATAATTATTATTAAGAAACACCATCTGTAAAAGAAAATACATATTAAAAATTAATAATAAAAATTAATTTAGACTTACATTGAGAGAGTTATATAATGCACAGTAAAAATAACAATGAAATAACATGAAATACCCAGTGTCCTGCCAGTGAGTGGTCACGCACTGCGTTTGCGATTATGCAGCTATTACACAACATGAAATAATTACGTAAGACGAATTAATTACAGTCAATGGGGGGCTTCTCGTAACTCAAAATTACGTAAGATGGTGATGACGTAAGTCGAGGGTTGACTGTAATATATAAATAATACACAATATAATAAAAGAAATAAAATTTTACTAACCAAAAATAATAATAATGATGATGGTGAGGATTGCTGTGCAGTACTATAGGTTGCTGCAGAAGTAGCTGCACTTGTAGATGGAACAGCTGGTGCTGGAGACTTGGATCTCTGAAGGAACATGGTGATGGGGAGTTGTTTCTTCTTTGATTTTATTTCCTTAAACATTGTTTCATAAAGAACCATTGCATTGCCAAACATTCTACAAGTTTTAATGCTCCTCTCCAGAGATGGATCAAAATCCATAAGTTTCTCTGTGAATCTCCCAAAATCTCTGAAGAGTTCAACAAACTTATCCAGAGTCCAGCCTTGTTGTTTAAGATCAGGAATCTGGGCTTCTTCCTCTTCCAGCTCCTCCTGTGCCACCATCTATTCCAAGTCAGTCTCATTTATTTCTTCTCCTGTGTTGTCGATTTAAATGAATCTCTTATTTTTTTGTTAATTTTTCCCAATTGTTAGCACTGTTGATTCATTCACCCCAAACAACCTTCCAATTACCTTCCAATTGCTGCTGCTGACATGCCTGACTTTAATTTATCTAACAACTCCACTTTTTGCCAGGGTTGGCAAAAACCCAACTACCCAGCAAAAAACCAGTTGGGTTTTTGCTGTTTTTTTTTTTTTTTTTTTTTTTTGCTGGGTTTTGCCAACCCTGCCTTTTGCACGAAAGTCATTACTTTTCTTGATCTTTTAGCCTCACCCTCTGCAGGAGAACTGGCAGGACATTTTGGAGCCATATTAATTAAAAAATTAGTGTTTTTACAAAAAACAAAGTTATAATCCTGGATATATAATGACATGTGCTTACACAATGAAGGCTGACACACAACTGGGTGACCAGCTGTGGTGCATCACTAGCAACTGCATGGCAGCTGACTCACTAGGTGTGCTGCACAGTATGTAATTGTGCTACACATGAACTGGCATGCAATATTTATCTGTTCAAATTTAGCATTTTAGGTATGGCATGGCTTACCCGCATATATGCAAAACCATGTTTAATCCTTAACCGCCTAAATTTTTATTTAGCTCTGAAAAAAATTAAATTGTTGAAAATTGTGATCTAACAGGAGTCAATAAGGCATGTATGTATTTACATTAATTTATTTTTGTTTTTTAATGAATTAATGAAGGTGGATTATTTTGGGCACCTAGGCACACGAGACAAATTTAATGTGAAAATCTACGGAGAATAAAACAAAATCTGAACAATTTTTACTGATATTAAAATATAAAACTAATACAAAACATTTTTATGGATAATGAACAGCTAAGACTTATTTTTATTACTATCCAAATATTTTTCTGCGAATATAATAATGAAATTTGAATATTACTTTACAAATTTTTTGTATGAAAGTCTGCAAAACAATTCTTTTTTTGTGTAATACACAAATATACATTACATTTCTGGCAGTGTGTCATAACTCTGCTTTTGCAACCAATCATCTTACACATGTGTCTAACTGAACCAACATTAGGTAAATGGCCAAGACTGTCAAATCTTATCATTTTCAGGTATAGGTAAACCTTGGTTAACAATTTTTCTTTTCGGTTCTTCTGTGGCTTCTATAGATGGTCTCCCCCTTTTACATTTTTTAGTTACTTTACCAGAAAACATCAAAGATTTAGCTACCCTAGCCTTGAATTGTGCCAAAATATTTTGGTTTTTACGGGGAACACTCATATCATCACATGATCGCCTGTACAGTAGCCAAGCATTGACCAGTGCCATGTCAAACAGGTGCCAAACAATCCTATGATAATACTTTTTAGACTTAAAAGAAAACCTATACAAGGATATCAATTGGTCATGCAGGTCTACACCACCCATTGCTTTGTTATACTCGTGTACAATACTGGGGCAAATAATGGATATCTTTCCCTTTTGATGATGGTCAAACCTCTCTTTCTGAACAACAGGCTCTGCTGTTGCAAAGGTTGACAAAGTTGTAACAGCTCTACTATCAAACCATTTTACTGCTGTTACTCTTATTCCATCTACATTTGCATCCCCTCTTCAAATGTACCTCTACCCTTAGCCTTCATTTCTTTATCCTGGGTGAATGATAGACCAAGTAGCCTTCTTGATTGAACAGTGCCACAAGACCATATTTTTCTTTTAGCTAAGAATACTTGCAATGCAAAGAAGTAAACCAATTATCATAAACAATCTATACCCTTTGTCATGTGGAATATTTTGTGTCAAATGCAAACTATATTAGAACTAGCCCCAAGGTCAGGAACAGTAGGATCATCAACTGGCTCAATTTTGCCAGTATATGGAATAAAATCATAAACCATACCACCCTTATCAGCTAATACAAATATTTTAAAACCCCATTTGTGTGGCTTTTTGGGAAGGTATTGTTTCAGTGAAGAATTGCCTTTGAAAGGGATGATACTTTCATCAATACATAAATCTCTAATCATTGGAATTTTCCTAAATTTGGCCCTTAGATGTTCTACAAAAGGTCTAACTTTCGCAATCTTATCTCCCCTCTCCCCAAGTTGAGAATTATCTACAAAATGTATATTAGATTTAATTTCCTCCCACCTGTCACGAGTCATCAAGCCTGCACAGTGGCGGACCTACATTTTTGGGACCCTGAAGCTTGAACTGTTATGGGGGCCCCTTCGCAACCAGCAACAATAGGGCAACATCCAACAAGGTTCAAAGGGCCTTGCTGCCCTTGCAAGGACCTCGAGGCCCAAATGGCGGAGAATGGGGTGGTGGGGTGGTGTCCTTGAAAATGGGCCATACAGTGAGGTGAAAATCTGATTTTTGGTGTTAAAATGCACAAGCGAGACGAGTGCAGCCTGAATTGAGAATTCAGATGTCTTTTTATGGTTCCGATTGGCTCTAGCCTAAGGGCTGAGCTATAGAACTATTAAGCCGTGCACCAACGAAGGATTCGAGGATCCAGCTGCCAAAATGTAGACTATGAATAGATTCTGGCGAGCTCAGCGAGCCCATACAGCTGGGGGTTCGGGCGCTGCAAGCCCCCGAGAAAATTTTGAAATTTGACCAATTACAGGGGCATTTTGAGGCCATACAAAATGGGTATTAGAGCATATTCTAAGGTCAATATTAAGTACTTCAACCCATTGGCTTATGATTCTATCACTAAAATAGCCTTATTTTAATAACAAACACTTAAAAAAACTCCATTGATTTTGTTGAAAAATTCACTCATTAAAAAAAAAGTTGCTTCAGGGCCCCTCCTGGATTAGGGGCCCTGAAGCTTAAGCTTCATTAGCTTCATAGTAGATCCGCCACTGAGCCTGCAAAACATTCATCTTTCATATCACCCCAGTGAAGTCGAGTGTCACTTTGTGAAGGTTAAACCAGATAGACAAACCAAGCCATTGCTCAAACTCCTCCCTTGTCAATTTTAGTGGGCGATTTACATTTTTCTGCACTGAATATAAGTTACTTTGACTAACGATTAAATTTAGAAAATCTTTATCAATAAATTTCATAAAGAATTGAAAAGGACTAACCAAGCAATCTTCAGGATTTTCCGATACCAAGATATTATCCTCAAAATCTGGATGTTGTGGAATAGGATCCTGTGCTTCAATCTTTTCCCAAATAGGATTTCTCTTTTGAAGGGTTTTCTTCCGACCATTTACATGTGATGAAGGCAAGGGTGAACTGTTATCAACACATAAAACAACAGTGCTAGAAGATGAAAGGTCCTGTTCCTGTTCTGATCCTGAACTCGACTGTTGTGACTGTCCTCTTTCTTCCAAAATGTTTGTTTCTTCATCTCCTGATCCATTCTCTTCATCGCTTGTTTCAGCAATTGCAAGAAATAGAGACTTGCGAGTGTGATTTCCAGCATAAAAGCTTCCTGTTGCAATTGAAATGACTGGCCTCTCGGATAATCTACTAGTTCCTGGAAAGAGTGTTTGAGTATATATATTAAATATATATATATATATATTTATATATATATTATAACTATATATTTCCATACATATATATATATAAATTTTAGTCTACAAATATCTATCAATACTATTCTAAAAAAATAAAATAGTTTCCCAAACATTTTCAATCTATGAAAGAAAACGTTTGCCCAGGAGGACTTTGCCATGCCTAGCTGCTCATTTTTGAGCACTATACTCTAATGACATCTAATATTTATGCTAATATATTTTTTAAATAAAAGCAATCTTATTTACAATCCAGGATATATGTTTTTGCCCTAAAAATTATTAGAACATTGTATCTTACCTGTAAATGATTCCATTCTTCAAAATATTTTTGGTTTTGAACTAACATTTCCCTCAAGACAAACGTCGTTTGAAAATGCCATGAAATAAAAAAAAAAAAAGAGATATTGCCGAAAGAGGTATCTGGCATCTACAGTTAGGTGTTCAAGAAAGGCCACCTCGGCGTAGCAGACGATATTACAATAATTATTCAATATATTCGATTATTTTGAAGGTGTCCAAATATGGGCACCACGGCGGTTAAGGGTTAACAAGTGATTACTGTATAGTACCATTCAAGGAAAAAAATCAAACATTAGTGAAAAAGAACCAATGATAAAGTCTGCCACCATCTTTGTTGTTTACATCCCCTAAGCCAATTAGCAATCATCTCAAAATGTATACAGTAGCCTGCCAAGATTCATGTTGGTTGTGTCACAGTAGGTCTCTTCATATTCGCTATCTACGTGTCTTTTGTGAACATTTTATGCCCATCATGTCTGGGAAATGGTCTGCAAGTGTGTGTGTTTGTGAACCAGCCAAGGTGCCCAGGAAAATTATTAGTATGGAAGTGAAAATGAAAGTGATATGAAGGGTTGAGGCAGGCGAGTGTCAGGTTGATGTGGGTCCATCACTTGGCTTGGCTTTCTCTACTGTTAAAAAGATACTCAATAACAGTGCGAAGATAAAAAGAAACAGCCAGTCTACCACATCCTTAGTTGCAATGAAGGTTTCCTGCACAAGGAATAAGCTGCTGGAAATGATGGAGAGTCAACTGAGCATGTGGGTGGAAGACCAGAACCAGTGCCACATGCCCTTAAGCCAGCTTATCATTATAGAGAAGGCAAGGAGCCTTTTTACCTACCTACAGGAGCAAGGTGGTGAAGGATCTTCAATGGAAACTTTCATGACCAGTCGAGGTTGGTTTGAGAAATTTAAACATCACAGTAACCTGCATAGCATCCATATTACAGGCAAAGCTGCAAGTGCTGATGAACAGCCTGCCCATGATTACCCCAACACATTTAAACATCACCCAGCAAAGCAACTACCCACCTAAGCTTGTTTTTAATGTGGACAAGATGGGCTTGTACTGGAAATGAACACCATCTCATACATTCATCTCACGAGATGAGAGGCATTCATCTGGCTTCAAAGCAGCAAATGACCAACTGACACTTCTACTCAGTGGCAATGTGTCAGGGGATTTTAAACTCAAGCCTATGCTCATGTACCACTCCGAGACCCTGCAAGCACTTAAGGGCTTATCAAAAGAGCACCTGCCTGTTGTTTGGCAAGCAAACAAGAAGGCCTGGGTGACAAGGGAATTGTTCCAGTAGTTACCTCCTATTTTTGCCCTGCTATAAAGCAGTACTGTGAGGAGAAAAACCTCAAACCCAAAGCTTTGTTGGTGATGGATAATGCTCCTGGCCACCCACAGCACCTAGACAGTTTAAGGATGATTCTACCTGTGGAGGTTGTGTTCCTACCACCTAACACAACTTCTCTTATCCAGCCAATGGACCAAGGAGTCACTGCCACTTTTAAAAAATATTACCTCTGCCATACTTTCAGGCAGCTGTTCCACGCAACAGAAGAGTCCCAACCATCAGTCAAATGCAAAATTTTGGAAAACATTTAATATCAAGATGGCTATTGAAAACATTAGCAGTGCAAGGGAAGAAGTGAGCATAACTTGTATGAACAGTGCATGGTGGAATGTGTGGCTAAGTGTCTGTAACAACTTTCGAGGTTTTGATGTGGAGGAACACATCACCAGGGACATTGTCCAGCTAACCAATCAAGCTGGACTTGATGATATAAATGTTGATGATGTGGAGGAGCTGCTGGCATCAAACAGGAGCAGCTTAACAAATGAGGAGCTGCAGGAGCTGGATGAATGCTGTGCTAGTGAAGAGGCCAAAGATGCAGAAGATACTGAGCCAGAAAAATTCCTCAGTAAAAAGATTTTAAGTGATTCCTACCAGATGTTGTGTAATGCCCTAGAATTCATTACTGAAAATAACCCTGATATGGAGTGAAGCACAGGAGTGAAGAGAAACATCTTAAATAAATTTGCCCCTATGTGGAGATGCTTCATGGGAAGAAATGAAAGGCAAGACAGTCAACCCCTGATGCTATCTTTGTAAAGGAGGAGGCTGGGCCACAACCTGGCCCATCTTCCCAGGAGTAGCTGCTCTCTCTCATCTTCCACTGCTGCCAGGAAGGAGTAGGTGCACAGTAGCAGCGAGGCAGTGGTGGTAAACCACACAACAAGCTCTGAAAAAATTAACTGGCAAGTGTTATTAAATTTAGTTTCATTTATGATTTATGTTTACAAAGTCTTCATTTGAATTGTACAAAGTTAAGCATTGTCACCTATACTGATCATGACAGCCATTTTTGTTTTTGTATTATCATTGCGCTAGAGCAGTGGTCGGGGAACAGGGGTAAATTACCCAAATGGGGTCAATTTAAAACTTTTGGGGGTAATGCGTGCGGTATGAGACACTTTGTGCTGATATTTTTTTCGTATATTTTTATTTTATTTTGTTACATAAATGTGGCGTTATTCTAAATTTTAGAATATTATGAATTTACGTCCTGATTACGTCCTCAAATATATTTTGGGGTAATACCCAAAAAAGTTTGCCGACCACTGCGCTAGAGCCATTTGCTTGCTGCTTAATATTTACTTTTCATACAGAGACAGCAGTGGAAAACCACATACGTATTTCTAAGTAACCAACTTTTTTTCTAATGTTTAAGACCTATTTTGGCACAGTTAATCATTATTTAGTCATTCTGTAAGAAAATAATAGTATTTAAAGGCATTTATTTTATCATTTTAACTGATTTCACTATTAAGCAAGAACCCATCTCCATAAGCACCACATTATAATGACCTCTATTAATGAATTTTTCACTTAGCAGACAAGCCTCAAGAACTTATCTTGTCCATTAAAAGAGGTACATTATGATAGTACAGTATATATATTACATACTGTTAATTTTTATTTTATTGGGTTCAGAATCCCAGCTGAGCCGTGAACAGCCAAGCTCTGAAGGGCCAGTTCAACCTACAGCCCAAGTTAAACTAGACTAAAAACTTACGGACTTGGAGGTCCTATTAGGTCCTACCTCAGGGTTGCTGACTCGATGTGGGCCTACCTTAGGCCTCAGTTCCATAAAATTAAGATAAAAAACAAGAGAGGCACTATTTATGGTCTTCTTTCTAAACCTTGCAACACCAACAACAACCTGTACCATTGCATGATACAACAATCTTGTATCTAAACAACCAAACTGAATTGCAAGAGAGCTCTCTGGAAGACCACACCCTGTAAGTGCCACATTCAACAAACGAGTAGGACGAACGCGCAGTGCCCCAAAAAAATGATGCCACAAGAGTGCCCAAACAATGGTGCCACAAGCCCAAAAATGTTAGCTCTAAATTAAGTGAATTTTTCACTAACCTTACAATTATGAGATGGATATATATATATACACCTTAACTTAATATATACAAGCAATGCTGCAACAATCAGCTTAGTCATCATATCGCCTTGGGACAACAATGGCTCTTCCTCTTCTAGATTTTCTAACACATACAAAGAATTTATTAAATATTAAATTACCCCAAGCAAAATTTACAGTTTAGGTTTTCACTATCACTCAAAAATTCTAAATTTTATTAGCATTTCTTAATGTCATAAATGACTAAATTGCCCATGCCATATTCTTCACACAGTCTATGCACTTATATTCCATTATCAATCTTTTTCAATATTTCTACCTTCTGCATAATGTTGAAGTGCAACATGCTTATGCTTCACACCACTAGATACATTTTGCAAAGCAATTATTAGAGTTGCCACAAATCTTATGGGACATTGAGAGCACAACACAACTGAACACAATGAGTGCAATATAACAAACACATTAAGGCAAAAACAAAATGTGGCATTTGATTGCCAAGCTACCAGTGAGTTGCACATAGGAAGCCATATCCAGATTTTAGAAGTTTTTCCAGATTTTTGAAGGATGGGGCTTCCTCCCAAATTTGTCTGGATTTAAGAAGTTTCCATATTATTGAAGTCTGGATTTTTTGTGCTCCACTGTGCAATCTATGTTTATCAGAAAAGCAATAGCCAGTAGGGTGGTTTGGTCTTACATACATTTAGAATGATCGTATTGAATCAAAAAATAGAGTGAAATCAGTACAGGTTGATATTCATGTATCAAGTACAAAGTATATTTGGATAGAAGCATTTTACCAAACATGAAGTTCATAATAGTATGGTTAAGGGAATAAAAAAAGAAAGTAATGATAGAACATTATACAGGCATCCCCCGTTATACGATTGGGATGCGTCCCTAAAAACCCCATTGTATATCGAACTGAAGGCCTTATGGGGAAAAATAGGGATACGTTCCCAAACATTCTGGAAGACCCCAAAATTTGCAGATTCCACTATTTTGCTATATATTTTACTGTTATGTACAAAAAGTGTCTGAAAGTAAGAAATTGTGATTAATAAAAGACAATTTATACATGAACACTCACCTAATCGTATTCAAATCCAGTCCAAGTCGTCCAAGAATCTTCGCTATCGAATTAGCCCCTTGTCCATTCTTGTGATGCTTGACAATGTCAAGCTTAACCTCCAAGCTCAAACTCTTGCGAGGCTTCTTAGCAATACCCGAAGCACCAGCACTTGGCCTTTTCTGAGACATGCTTTCAAGTTGGAGATCGTTAACTCAAAATAAGGCAATCATAAATCGAGAGATGGGGGTACTTTTTTAAAATTGTTAACGCGGGAAATCGTAAACCAAACGATCGTATAACGGGGGATGCCTGTAAATGCAAAAAACTTCTTCACGTAGAAAAAAGTGGTCAAAATATGATAATAAAAACTCACTCTAATAGACAGAGTTTATTTCCACAACAGTTTCGATGCCCACTGGCATCCTCTTTGGGTGGATACAGAAAAACATTTTTCTGTATCCACCCGAAGAGGATGCCAGTGGGCATCGAAACTGTTGTGGAAATAAACTCTGTCTATTAAGTGGGTTTTTATTATCATAGATCGAACATTAATTATGGGAGACTTCAACCTGCCATATACAGACAAACTTTTTAGAATGAAATAATAGGAAAGACAACTTCTTCACTGAGAAGTGTAACAGTTTTCTAATGCAATTTGTTGATCAACAAACTAAATATCAAGCAATCATAGATTTGGTTGTCTAATGATCATGAAGTTCTGAGTGAACTTGCAGCAGGAGAGTCATAAAAGAAGAGCAACCAGTCTATTTATACATTTTTAGGAGGAGATTGAAGACATCAATCGACCAGGGAAGTACTCCATGAGGGGATATGTTAGGCAGGAGACAGGGAGTGCTAGAACTCCCATTTCTCCTGTCACTGTCTTCTTTAGCTATCTTTTCCCATTTCTCCTGTCACTGTCTTCTTTAGCTATCTTTTCCCATATCTCATCTACCCTGTGAGCAGTTCAGCATGATCCCAAATGCACAGTTCTCCCTCTATTCCTCACTACACATTAGGGTGGTCCAAAAAATCTTTTTTTTGAAATTTCAACATCTTACCCTCCTCCCATTTGGTGCCAATAATTGAAAAAGCTTTGCATGTAAAATTACAGCTATTTTGAATAATATTTAGGGGTCTTTGCATCATTTTGAAGTTTATCCCTGTTACTGAATTCCACTTCCATGTTCAACATCTTCAGTTTCATGCCAATGGCAGAAAGAGCAATCCACATAGAATAACAGCTCAGTTCAATCATATTTATGGGTACAATCAGGATTTTACATCATCCAAGCTTAGTTCATCCAATTCATTCAATTTCATTTGTAAATAATTAAGTTCCCCTCAATATGTTGCTTGCCACATGTAGTCAGGCATTTAGGTCCTCCTCATTTCCACGAGTATTAGACTCTCTAAGGGGGGTTTCACAACTGCCAGTTGTTCCATTGTGGCCTGATTTCACTACTTGGCAAGTGCTTTTGTCAGAGTGGACTTGTTTGAGTCTGGATATTTCTCCCACTGTTCTTCAATCACTTGCAGTAGGAACTGCTTTGTGGTCAGTCTCTTGTCAAGATTTCTTTGTAGGTCAAAATCGGATGAACTCTTCTCTCCACACAATCATTCACAACTGTTGCTTCTTTGACTCTCTTTCTCTGTTCTATGACATAAGCTGGGTTCAGGTTAGCTATTGTCAATGGAGAGCAGTGCCAGAATACTTTGGGATTTGGATGTGAAAAAACCAGAAAGTGACTTAAGATGGACTTTTTGGAGGTAGGATCCCTCTAAATGCTTTGTTCTTTTCTTTGCTGGTTCTCTGCTCAATCCTTGTACCATTTTCTTCATTTCTGGCCTCTGGGAGAGCTTCTTTTGAAACAAACTTAATCTAACAAGCTCTTCTGATAGATACCACATGTCTTTTCAATGCATTTGCTGCTGTCACTGAGACACTATGGTTGAATTTCTTGTATTCCTCAAAGAAGTGCAAGGTTGTTCCCTGGTGCTAATGTGGAAAAACGTGAGGTATACCACTGTCTTGTGTTGTTGTTGGTTAGTTGATCAACCCACCTGATTGAGCAAGCCAGTGGCACGCAGGTAACCAATCACCCTCTCTGGAGTGGACCAGAGGTTCAGCACACTAGTGATGTTGTGTTGCATTCTATGTTGTGCTAGAACTGTACAATCTGTCATAATGTGTTCAAGTGCTTGTGGTGTGTCCTGGCACAGGTGGCAGGTGTCATCTGTGGAGTTGCCTAGTCTGTGTTTATATGTCTAAGTTGGGGTGATGTCCACATCAGAATTGTGCAAAATTTAACTCCATCTAATCTGCTCAGGCTGGTCTCTGACCTGTCAATGGGTGGTGGCTTCACACCTAGGACCACATTTGGACAGAGTCATGTCAGTGCTTTGTGGGTTAGGTATGTGCGTGTGTTTTCTGTACTGTGTGATGTCTGTGGGGTGTGGTATAGAATGGAGTATTTGGTTATAATGTCTCTCTGGTGTCACCTTAATGGTGCGAGGTGTTGGTGTATGATTGTGCATGTAGTGGCAAGGGTGTTGTGGGTTAATTGTCACTGCTGCCATGAATTATGTCCCTTCATGTCTAGATGTTCCCTAATTTTCAGTATTTTTGTTTCTGTGTGCAGGTGCTCTATTGGTGTTGTTTGAGTACATGCTGTAATGATATGAAGTGCATTGTTTTGTATTGTCTGTAAGGTGTTTATGTGTGTGTTTGAGATAATGGGTGCCCAGCATGGGCTAGCATAGTCCATAACTGAGCAAATATATTGTTTGTATATGAGTGATGTTGTTTCCTGCTAGTGTCCAAAGTTTGTGCCTGTTAGTACCCTAAGTGTGTTAAGTCTTGACATATATTTGTTTTCAATGTCCTGAATGTGGTTTGCAAAAGATAGTGGTGTTGTATGTGACCAAGTATTTTTGTCCTGTGAGTGTGTGGAATAATAATGTTGTTGTTTAGTGTAAGCTGTGGAGTACAAGTTGAACAGTGTTGGTGAGAGAACAGAGCCTTGAGGGACCCCGTTCGGAAAAAGCTTGTTTTTTGGATGACTTGCCATTAAATGTGACATGTGAGTATCTTCCTGAAAGATAGTTGATCAGCCACGTTTTGGTGTTATTGTGCATGTTTTGTTGAGTATTTTGTTTATGAGAGGGAAGTGTGGGATAGCATCAAATGCTTTACTAATGTCTATTGTTGCTAATAGTGTACATTGGAGCTGGTCATCTGAGTTCATGCCATCCATGATGTGCTGCATGAGGTTAATAAGTAATGTCATGGTTGAGTGGTGAGGTTTGAATCCATGTTGGGTAGGCGATAGTGGTACATGTGAGTTGGTGATTTGCAAGATTAGTCTTTCTCTTACTTTGGAAAGTGTGCATAGTAAAGTAATGGGTCTATAGGAAGCTGGTTCTGTTGGATTTTTGTTTGGTTTGAGTAGTGCAATAATTTAACCTTTTTTCTATATGTTAGGAATAATACAGTGTTTGTATGAATATGTGCTGATGTTTGTGAGAGCTAGTATTCCCTGTGGGTACAAGTGTTAAGTTGTACGTTAGATATGTTGTCTGGTCCAGTAGCCTTCATATTCTAAATGGTCTGTATTGAAGGGTGTAATGGTAGTGTCGAGTCTGTAGGTTTTCTTGTGTCTGGCTCTTTGTCTGCCTGCATGTTTCTGGTTGTTGTCTCTGTTTAAGTGACTTACCTTGGCATAGTGATTAACTAGAATACAGGACTCCCTCGCTATACGATATTTTGATAGAATGATCTACACTTTTTAACACCTTTTTCTGCCTATACGATCTCAAGACTCATTATTACAACCGATCGAGCGGAGCGAGTGAATTTTTCTGGGTGGCAGTACTGGCTGTGCACAAGTGACTTTTCCAAAATGGCTGACCAATGAGTCTCTTTCCCAATTTTGGACGAAATCATTCAGTCTTTCATCTGCCCAAATTCGACAGTTATGGCGATTTACTTTTCCACACGTATGGAAAGTGGCTTCATCACTAAAGAGAATGTTGTCCATTAAATTATCACTCCAGATTTGTTCTATGAGCAGCACACACAGCACTTCGTCGAGGGAAATCTTCCTCATGTAAATCATGTAAAACCCGCAAATGATAGCTTTTCTTCTGCAAATTAACTTTCAGAATTTTGTGCACAGACGTTGGGAGGCTGAGTCTGTGTGATGCAGCACGAACGGACGTACGTGGCTCCTCAGTGATAATTCTGCATACTGCATTCACGGTAAGATCTGACATACACGGTCGTCCTGATCTTGCTTCATCATTTACAGATCCTGTTCATTTAAATTTGTTCACCAATTTTCGTATTGTCTTGTCTATTGGCCCCGGCTTATGAAATCTCCTTCTAAACTTCTCTCTGATGTCAATGTATTTCTTTCCCTCGATTCGCCAAATTACTATTGCCACACGCTCTTCTGTATTCATTTTAATGGCTTCTGAAAAGAAAAATAGAAAAAAATAATTATTTCACAAAAATAGATCCTGACTTTATGTACACCCTGTATATATTATATTTCACCAAAAAATGAGTAGAACTTGACTAATTAATCTGTTTAATAACATAATACAATAAAATGTTTTCTCATTGAAACAGGTTATAATCTACCTCAAATTTCGTCATTTCGTATTTCATCATGTTATTCCAGAATGAATTAACAACAAATTTTGAGGTATTCCTGTAATTTAATTTGGTTTTGTTGTGTAGATATTTTCTCATTTTGGCCTGACAACTGGAATAACTTTGATACTTACTTTCAATCATTAAATAATTTTGTTCCCTCCATTAAATTTAAATATGAATGGGAAACGATAAATAATTACCTTTTTTAGATGTTTTGGTCATTAACAAAAATGGGAAGCCCAATTTCACTGTCTATAAAAAACCCACTCAATGCAATTTGTATATTCATTATTTTTCATATGATGATGGTGTTAAAAGCTCAATTATTTCTTCCATGTTTCTGAGAGCACTCAGGATTTGTAGCCCACATTTGCTGGACTCAGAAAATTCAAAGATTTGGAACATTTTTAAGGATTTAAATTATCCTGAGTGGTTTATCAGAAAAGCGTATTTTAAAACCAGGAAATCTTTTTATGCCCCTCAGGAACCTTTAGTTAACCAAAAACAATATTTGAGTTTGCCTTACATTTCTGGCTTAGAAAGTGTAAAGCCTTTGACAAAAGACTTTAGGTTTGATTTGGCATTCAAATATTCATCTACTGTAAAAAGTAAATTGGTTATGAATAACTTTGCAAAATAGGAGAAAGCTGGTGTCTACAGCATTCCCTGTAAAATATGTAGGAGAAACGAAGAAATATTAAAACTCCTATTAAAGAACAAATATGCCTTTAGATGATGTAACACTAATAATGCAATTTTTATCATGCCAGCCAAAATAATCATGCCATAGATGGGGAATCAAGTAAGTTACCTTATAAATATAATAATTATATCAAAAGAAAAATAATAGAATCTGTGTGTATAGAAGAAGATAATTTTAATTTGTGTGAAGGTACCTATAAGCTTGACCCTTCGATGAGATTCTTGGTCAAAAAATCCTTTCCAGTGTCAGGTGAACAGGATCTAACCTAGGTGTGAATTTCTTAATGGTCTCTGGCCTTCTAGAATGTTCCTTACCTTTCCTGGAATGTTTTCTTACTTTTGTTCATATGGGTCATTCCACATCAAGTGGACCTGTGGTCCCCACCTCACCACATCAGATTTTGTTCTAACTTTGCTCACAGATTCCTTTAAGCCTTAAAGGAAGTTCTGCAAAGTGTTAGTTCCATATCTCTTGTGGTTCTGTCACTAGGGCTCCAAGAGCATGGGCTACTTTGTCCATCACATTGAGCGCCAAATTATTTGTGCCATTTTTAGCTAGTCAGCATTCCACAGTAACAAATCCTTCTGCTCTGAAAATTTGCTCCTACAGTCAAAATTTACTGTAGATTTCAAAACTCACATTACTAGAGCTCTAGGAAGTATAGATTTTTCATAAAATATCCCCAAAGTAGGCTTCAAATTGCATTTTGATTCCTGAGAAGCCACTTTTAGAAAATTATAGCTCTGGATCTACTTGACTCTGTGAGCTTTTGTTAGAAACCAAGAAAGTACTGCCCATATGCTACAAAATGTTTCAATCCGGATCTTCCTACCTGTTCTAGTTGCTGAGTTATAAGACATCAAAAATGGCCGAAATTAATTTGACAAAAATGTCCCTTCTTTAAAGCTCAAAATCATCATGTGGGCCGGCTCACACCATACTCTAACAAAAACCAATGAAAAGAGCATGTCCTGAAATACTAGGGCCGAGTTTTTTATTTTGGTGTCTTGCTTTTTTATAGGTCTAGTAGAGCTTTGAAATTTTGTTCTGTGTGATGTTTCTAGTGTTATAATTGTTATTTCATTGGCATGTTTTATTTTTCTTTTGTTTTTATTACCAATTATATAGTGCAGGACTAGGTGCTATGTGCTAGGCTATACATAATATTTTTATTTATGTTCAACAACATGTAATACATGACTATTATTATTTTCAGATCAAAACTGAAAATGGGTGAATCATCAGATACTAGTAGTGTTCATGTGGGAGAACCCATGGAAACTGAAAGAAAACTGGAAACTTGTACTATTGGAAATAAAGAGGGAACAGAGTGTCACCTGAAAACATATTCCAGAAAATGTGGTTTGAAACTGTTCACAGAGCTGACAGTTCAGGAAAGACAACTACTAATTTGGTGCTCAATGTGATAGACAAAATAGCCCATGGTCTTGGAACCCTAGTGACAGAACCACAAGAGATATGGAACTAACACTTTGCAGAACTTCCTTTAAGGCTTAAAGGAATCTGTGAGCAAAGTTAGAACAAAATCTGACATGGTGAGGTGGGGCACTTTTCCAAAATTGGTCCACTTGACGTGGAATGACCCTCATTCATTTTTCTGTATCCACCCAAAGAGGATTCCAGTGGGCTTTGGAACTGTTGTGGAAATAAACTCCATCTATTAGTGTGGGTTTTATTATTACATTTCAACCTCCATGTAAAAGTGAAGTTTTGCATTTACCACATAAGGGTTTGTGATTTCAATATTTCAAAGTGTATGTTACACGAATGTCTTGAATGTCCTGGTAAAATAGGTGTAGTAAACGTCTTGAATACTATGTCTACCTTGACAGACAGAGATTCAGTAGAATATGGACTAATGCTGATAGGTATACATTGCAGAAAAATATAGCTCCTGCAGATAAGATCATTGAATTTTTTTCAAAAATCACTACATTGCAAGAAGTCAGAGTCAATATATATATGAAAATAGTGAAACACAACCATCATTGTGAAGTTCTTGTACCATATTAGGAGGTTTTGTTGAAAATCATTTATTTATTACCCAAGATACACCTCAGAGTTCCCACTGGACAAATGATCAGGTGACAATCTACCAATTTGTTGTGCATCATAAAAACAAGGATGGGGAATTAATTCACACTAGTTACTGCTTCAGTTACTGCTTCATCAGTGACTGCCTTGAGCATACAACTTCAGCAATTTACACTTTCACCAGCATTTGATGAAGGATGTAAAAGAACAATTCTCTAAGGTACAAAAAGTGTATTAGTTTTTTGATGGCTGCAGTGGCCAATACAAGAACAGATTTAATTTCAGCAATCTGTGCAATCATGAATGGGATTTTGGTTCAAAGGCTGAATGGAATTTCTTTGCTACCAGTCCTGACAAAAATGCCTGTGATGGTTTTGGATGAACTATCAAAAGAGGTGTAGAGCGAAGGCTAATTTGCAACAAACTTTTGACAAGAGCTTTTCCATGATTTCTGCATAAAGGAGTTTGGTATAATGAAATTTTTCTTATTTTCAAAAGAACAAGTTGCAGCTAATAAACTACACCTGTCTAGTAACTTCAATGAAACTAACAGTGAAGGGAGGGTATAAGAGGATACCACAGAATTGTACTTCGATCACCCTCAGTTGCTTCATGTTTTCCAAATGAAAAGCCAAAGAATCAGATACAGACTTATCAGACTTCAGATACTACTCAATAGTATCCTAATTTATTCAAAATTAGTCGAACTGAACAGGATGTGAGCAATCTGCCAGTCAACAATGATGATAAAAACAGAGTATTATATTGGCCAATATGTTGCCTGTAAATCTGATAATAAAGGTTTGTCATGGAATAATTTTAGATACTTCAGAGGAGTTTGGTGATTATTAAATTAGTTTCTTCACAAACTCCAAATAATTGTTATTTTCCACATGATGATATTGCTGCATAAAAAATAAGGGTATAATTTATTACATGTCAAGTTCAAATATCCAGCCTTGGCATTAAAATTGTTTACTCTTTATATCTGAAGGAAATCAAACTAGTGAATCCCTGAGATGAACTTACAATAATGCCTGGACTTCTCAGTTTGTGGACATATTGCATAAATATATAATACAGCTGTCTGTAAATACAAAACAGCACTGTTGAGTCAGTGTTCATCTAAATGACATTGTTTTGGAATTTTTGTTAGACTGTACTTATACTTGAAAAAAATGTTCTTTATTGGATACAAATAGATTTTTCATTTCCCAACTACTGTAAAGTGTATATTTATTTATTTTTTTTATGCAGGTAGAAGGGGGCAAGGGCGAATGCCCACAAAAGCACTCCTCCCAAAAGGAGAGAGCCAAAATCAAGGTCCAGGGTTTTGGAGATACCTAGAGGCACTGCATTTGAAAGATTGGAGGTCATAAACAGGGGGAAAGATGGATTGAGGGAGATTGTTCCAGAGTGGACCAGGTGAGTAGATGAAAGATTGAAAATACCAATTAATCCTTGCATTAAACAGTTTGACAGAAAAGGGATGAGAATGTGTTGAAAGTCTGGTACTGCATGCTCTCCTTAAAAGAGGAGGCATGCAGTTAGACAGTTCAGAAGAGAGGTTTCATTATAATAGTAATAGTAGAGAGAGGCAACATTGCAGTGAAGAGAGAGGGATTGAAGACAGTCAGTAAAAGGTGGGGAATTGATGAGATGAAAAGCCTTTGATTCCACCCAGTCAAGTAGGGCTGTGTGAGTTGAGCCACCCAACACGAGAAGTGTAATCCATACAAGGGCAGAGAAGACTCTATACAGAGAGAGCAATTGAGTAAGGGTGAAGAAACTGCAGAGACAGTAACAGCATACCTAACCTCTTAGAAGCTCTTTTGGAAAGACAGTATACATGATCTTTCCAGGAAAGATAAGGAAAGATCATGAGAAAAGGAAACTCCAAAAATATTACGAGAAGAGGAAGGATTGAGTTGTGTATTGTTGAAGTTAAGGGAATAGTTGTGTGGAAGTGTGTGACAAGTAGGCAGATAGAGGGATTGAGTTTTTGAGGCATTGAAAGCCACAAGGTTTTGTCTGCCTCAGTCAGAGATGGCAGAAAGATCAGAGGTCAGGTATACTATAGTTGTCCTACTCAAACCATGGAGTGACTGTTGAGAAGGATGCTTTGTAAAGCAAGTGGAGATGTGAAGAGTGGAATCATCGGCATAGGAGTGGATGATGGGAAGTAAGACTTAACAGATCATTGATAAATAAAAGGAAAAGAGTGGGTGACAGGACAGAACCCTGAGGAACACCACTGTTAATAGCTTTAGGAGAAGAACAGTGGCCATCTACAACCACAGCTATAGATCAGCCAGAAAGGAAATTAGAGAGGAAGGCACAGAGAGAATGAGAAATGGAAGGAGTGCAGTTTGGAAATTAAAGATTTGCACACACTTTATTAAAAGCGTTTGATATGTCTAGTGCAATAGCAAAAGTTTCATCAAAATCCTGAAAGGAGGATGACCAAGAGTCTGAAAGACATGCAAGAAGATCACCATCAGTAGAGTGTCCCTTGCAGAACCAATACTGACAATCTGAAAGACATATCACCACTTCATTCAGTAAATTAACTTATAATGATAGCAAGTAAAGCATTAATAACTAGAAAAGTGAAATGTTATGATTTTCTGTGGTTAGCATCATTTAAATCTGAAAACACTACCTTTAGATGCTAAAACGGCTTTTTACCACTTTCTACTGATGGAGAGAGAGAGAGAGAGAGTTGAAATTCAATTTCATTCAATGAAAAACCTCTTTTTTTATTTATATCAGGGGCTAGAGATCCAAAAACATTTAAAAATTATCTGTAAACTTTTTATTCATTGACTCCTAGGTGTTTTTTATGCTTATGGTGATTTATTCTTTGGGAAATTGCCTTTCAGATACACTTTCAATCATTCTTTTATCTGAATTAGGGTCTGACATATGACAATTTGAAGTTTAGTAATATGCAGAATACTCTCAAAATAGGGAGGGCCATAAACTTTGAATGATAACTCCAAGTGAGCTATAATTTTATATTTTGAATTTGTTTAGACAATATGAAAAACAAAATTATAGGAAAACTGAAGATGGTGTGGTGTCATGCATTGCACCATTTTCTCATGGAATACCCTAAAAACATATCTAAAATAATCATTAAAAATAGGTACTATACCAATAATATCAATCATTTTCAAATATCCTATCACCATGTTCTATTGGGCCAATCCTATCATGTTTTTTATTATTGTATTTATAAAAACTAAATAATTTCTTTGGATCTTTATTGCTATTTCTAGCAAGCTTTATCTTACCATGTCTTTTATTCTTGTAATCAAATTATTTAACATATTTCTTTACTGTCCAAAGTTACCCAAGTTCACAAGGCTACTACTGCTTTTAAAAATTTACTGAATGTCCTTTTCTTGTTTTATTATTTTAGCTATTTCCCAATTCCACCACAAAGTTTTCCTGATCTTGTCATTCCTAATAATTCTAAAAGAAATACACCTACATTGTATATCCTCTAAAATTTCTTTAAACTGAGACCACATCTCAATAACATTTTTATTGGCAAATTCATTATCCCACTTTACTGAGCTAAACAACTACCTCAACTTACAATCATCACCCTTCAAGAAGGAAGGAACTAGATGGTCATGTTGACTAGATCCCTATTTGGTTCCATCTTAAAATGTGTGACATCATGATCACTATTCCCTAATGTGACTCTCCTACTGCAAGTTCCTAATAACTTCATAATATTGGATAGAACCAAATCCAAGATTGCTTGGTTTGTCTACAAATTGCATTAGAAAGTGGTGATTACAGCATTCAATGAAGAACATACCTTCCCTATTAATTCCTTTCAAAAAGTTCCAGTCTACATGAGGCAAGTTGAAATCTCCCATAATTAATGTTTTATCAGTGCAATATTTATTTATTTCTTGAACCATACTATCATCAACTTTGCGTGTTTCATTTTGACTGACTAAGAAATCTAAAATGAGCTTAGAAGGCACAAGGCAAGATAAGACAGTAGAGGGTGAAATCAAGCTGTTCTGCAGTGCAAAATAAATGAATATATCAGATCAAAGTGAAGAGAAAACTGGGCAATCAATAAAAATATACTCCAATGTGAGAGTTGTATTACATTGGAGACAGGTAGGAATGGGACAGGCACTAAAATAATGCCCATGTGTCAGAAGACACACCCCTAGTCTGAGCTGGGCTAGGACAGTCTGGTCCTTTCAGCTACCTACATATTTATGTTCCCAATCCTGAAGAAGGGGTTTAACATCACTGAGGAAACTATTGCTATGATTCCACTGACACTGCCACCTGCTGCACACACAAGTGACTGTCAAATTCCAAACCTCCTGCAGGGAGAGTCGAAGACTGACCGCCTCTCCTAAGTGTACAGCAGACTTGGCTACCAAGTCCACCACCTCATTGCCCAGGATTCCAACATGGCCAGGGACCTGAAAAAGAACAAAACTGTAATGTAGAATAGATCTTAACAGAACAATAATTATACTGACCAGGAAATGAGAAGTATTCCCCGACTTCATAGCATGTATCAGGTCATCCCATAAGTAATGTCATTTTTTTATGATAGATTAAGTTTAAACTAGTCCTACTCGGTTTAAGCATAAATTTTACAAAGGTTATATCTAAGAGATCTATCGTGTTTTGCTACATACTTTACAGACCTTGACCAGTGAAGACGTGTGTTTTGATTTATGTGAACCTCTCATAAACATGGCAGTATCAGAAGAGCATATCAGGCATATAATGCTTTACAAGTTCAAAAAGGGGAATAGTGCTACTGAAGCAACGCGAAACATTCAGGACGTTTATGGCAACGATATTCTGCATGTGAGGAAATGTCAAAGATGGTTTCAAAAGGTTAGGAATGGTGACTGCTGTTTGACAGATACAGCATGCTCTGGACACCCTGCTGAGTTTGATGATGACCTGCTGTTAGCTGCACTTGAAGAAGACTGTTCAACAATTGTTGAAGAATTGGCCCAGAAACTCAATTCATCCACATCCACTATCCATCGACATTTGCAACAACTCGGGGAAAGTGCCTAATTTAGGAAAATGGGTGCCACATAAATTGTCGGTCAACAATCTGAGGGTGCGGGTAAACATTAGCGCAGCTCTTCATTACCGTGAACTCCAAGATCCATTTTTGCACTGTTTAGTGACTGATGATGAAAAGTGGATACTGTACCAGAATGTTAAGCGCCGTTGACAGTGGGTTTGTGCCAGAGAACCAGCGACACCACAGCCAAAACCAAATCTTCACCTTCGGAAGTTGTTGCTTAGTGTTTGGTGGGATAAAGGTGGTGTAATGCACTTTGAAACCTTACCACACAACCAAACAATCACCGCTCAAGTCTACTGTCAACAACTGGATCGATTGAACACTGCACTAAAAGAAAAGAGACCTCCTTTGGTTAATTGGAAAAGAATCGTGTTCCACCACGACAATGCACGTCCTCATACCGCTCGGATCACTTCTGCAAAAATTGAGGAGCTTGGGTGGGAAAAACTTCCACATCCTCCATATTCTCCAGACCTTGCGCCTTCAGATTATCATCTCTTCAGGAGTCTGCAAAACTATCTTGATGAGAAACAGTATACTTCTTTAGATGACCTACACACCAGTCTTTGTGTGTTTTTTGCCTCAAAACCGCCTGAATTTTATAAACATGGCATTGAAAAGCTTGTAGGACATTGGCAGTGTGTCATTGATTCCGATGGAAAATATATATACTAGATTAAAAAGTTTCAGTTGAGTTTTTTTTTGTCCTTCAAATTCCGATCTAAAAAATGACATTACTTATGGGATGACCTGATAGAACCGAGAGAGAATCACAACAGATGAGAAACTTACAATGTGTAGAATTTACAAAACCAAAATTAATTGCCTTGTAGGGTATACAATTTAGCTGTAAATACTGAGCAATGAGGTGGCAACTTATAACCCATTAGGGTACCTTCAAAACTAAAGGCACAACCTACTCCAGTTGGGGACTTTAAACCGTAAGTAAAAAGGACCTTGTAACCTAAATCTAGATATGATGTTTTCAATGAAAGAAACTCGCACTAAAAGTTATTAGCACAGGTTGTAGATTTCAAAGCAGCAGAAGACAATCTAAGGTCATAAGTGATATCTACTACTGGAACCCAACTTGTAATTAGTGGTAGGGAACTTATAGCAATATCCTCTAAAGAAAGGCTCATTTTAGTAAATCCATCTTAAAACCAACCAAAGAATGGAAGTGGGTGGGGTCGCAACCTGTAAAACTGGTAAATATGAAAATCTACAAAGAAAGGCCAGATGGGCTGCTGGTCATATGACAACACTTTGGCACCAGAGTTGATACCTGGCTGCTGCTGATGGAGGCTTAGAGGAAGGAGAAAGGCCTCTTCATTTAAGGTGTCAACTCTGGTGCATTTGAGGGCTCCAATAGCCAGGTGAATAGCCCTATACTGAATTCTGTCTAATTTTACAAGTAGTGATAGGGATGCTGTATCATAGAGGAATGAAGCATAATCTAATTTGGACTGGATGAGAGATATGTAAAGCTGTAATAGTCTTCCTTTTAGAGCTCCATGTTCTATTGAACAAATACTGCATGATATTAAAGGCACCTTCACAACGCTCCACAAGGGAAGCAATATGGGGATTCCAAGTCAAGGTTCTGTCAACTGTAATACCTAGAAATTTATGAGAGGAGGCAAAAGGAATCTGGCTAGTCAGCAAGACAAGAGGTTGAATGAGTTGAGGGGGAACTGGCTGCTTACTAAATATGACACAGGAAGACTTGGCAGGAGAAAAGTGCAAGCCATTATTCTCGACCAATTAGTAATCCTGTGTAAAGCATTCTGCATAATGGCCTTGGCAACATTAATGTCAACATGGGATACCCACAATGCCCCATCATCTGCATACAGAGAATAGCTAAGAGCAGGGTCCATACCCTGAAATAAGTCATTAATCATGACATTGAATGAAAGGAGGCTGATGATACTACCTTGTGGAACTCCAGCATCCAAATGATAAACATCTGAGAGAGAGGATCCAATTGATACTTGTATTCTTCTACACTGCAAAATGTTTTGGATAAACATGGGTAGATTGCCTAGCAACCCTAAATGATACAACTTAGAGATTAAACCGTAGTGCCAGACAGTATTATAGGCCTTCTCAATGTCAAGAAATACTGCCAAAATATACTCATTTCTAAAAAAAGACTCTCTGATTGATCCCTCAAGCCTCACCAGGTTGTCCATCATAGAAAAGTAAGGGTGAAAGCCACTTTGAAAGCTGTCCACAGTTTGAAAAATAGAATAGAGTAAAAATGATGTAACACCATCCTTTCAAATACTTTGCCCAGACAGCTAGTCAAAGCTATAGGGTGATACAAGCTCGCAACAGTACGAGCATTGCCAGGCTTATGAATGGGCACCAGCAAAGCAGAGGTCCAAACATGTGGAAAAGAGCATGTCATTCAAACCTTGTTATAAAAGGCCAATAAAACTTGCCTGTTAGGAAATTAAAGATTGGTGAGGAAGGGGTACACTATCCTATCCTCCCCATGAGAGGTATTTTTTAGCTTAGAGAGAGCCATATCCAATTCCAGTAGAGTAAAAGGACTATTATAATGGAGTGCTACATTTGCAGAAAAATCAATAGCGATGAGTTCAGCTTTGCTGCTCTAGAAAGGAACTGCGCTGTATAATGAGATTTACTGCTGATAGATGCAAAGTATGCAGCTAACTAGCTAGGGCTGGAAAATGACATTACTGCCATCACACAAAACAATAGGATGTGTAGGAGGTTCTCTCTCCAGTCTTTTAATTTTATTCCAGACCACACTCTCAGTTATTGGATGAGAGTAGAACTGACAAAGGCATGCCAAGAAGAACATTTTGATAATCTAACTGTACGCTGAGCAATTACTCTAGCCTTTTTGTACAGTAAAGCCTAAAGCTTAAGGGCCAAATTAAATAAAATAAATAGTTGAGCTTCACAATTATTCATGTCATTGTAAATTGAAAAGAATGTATTTATTTTATTATTAATAAAGGTTATTTAATTCAAAATTCAATTCAAAAACTTCAAGATATACGTCTGTAAAACAGGATTTTGTTTAAATAACCTATAAGCTACCTTTCTTACTCTAACAGCCCACTGGCACAAATTATTTCACCACACTGGATGATATTTAGCATTAAACATGCTGGAAGTGAGTGAAATGGTCTTGAGCTGCATGGTGAATTGTGCGAGTTAATGTGTGGCAGTGGTATCATCTCCAGGACTCCAGGATGTGGCAAAAACAAAGCATGAAAGTTATGTAGACCTTTCTCTGTTATTTTCCATAGGGAGTATTTTGAGCCCACAGATGGTACCTGAGATGTAAGAATAGGAAAATGATCAGAATCACAAGGATCACTCAAAACTTCCGAACCAAACACATGAGAAGTTCATAGTAAAAGTGATAGATCTAAATGTGAGAAGGACCCACTGAAACTATGGAGGAATGTAGGGAAACCATCATTAAATAGAGAGAGATTATTGGTATCTATGAAGTCTGCGATGGTGGAGCCCCACTGGTCACTGGAGGGGGAACCCCATAGGGGGTGATGACCATTGAAGTCTCCTATTAGAAGGAAAGGGGCAGGAAGTAAGCAAAGCAGTCTGTGTAATATAACTGTAGAGAAGGGAGGACCTGGAGGAAAATATACAGTACAAACTAACAGCAAAAGAGGAAGTGTGGATTGTTGCTGCAACTGCTTCAATATCAATATCAAGAGGAACTGGAGTAAAAGGAAGGGAGCTGTGGATCCCCAGTAAGACACCACCCCCTGTCTTTCTGGAGCAAACTGTAACCTTTGACACCTGCAGAATGGGATAAATCCAGCCAAGTTTCTTGAAAAGCAAGGCTGAGAGGGGAATACCGTGACAATAACTGCTGTATAAAAAGTAGTCATCTCCTATAACTCCTTACATTCCACTGGAAGATGGATAAAGCCATGATGTAAAAGTATAAGGGGAAGCAAAAGCTAATGATGCCTCTGAACATTAATCTGTGCTATTAAATAATATCCAGAAGCCATCCCTAGGATCAACTGCAGTCTTTCGAAAACCATTCTTTGCAAAGAATTGAGACATTTTTTGAACCATAGTCTGTGGAGCTTATTTTTAGCCATTAGTGAAACTCCAATAAGCACCTCCAAAGTAAGGTATCATCTACAGGAGGGACCACAGGATGAGCTATCCCAGTAAGTCTGCCTTTTGACCTAGGATGATCACTACTGGAATCAAGTTTTCCTTTTAACCCAGCACTATCTGTACAATGAAATGGTTTTATATCTGATGATGAAGCAGAATCTGAGGAGGGTTGGTTAATATCAAAGAATGAACATTGTGTACAACAAAACTTGGTTTCTATGGGCTGGGAATTAGACATAGAAGTTAGAACCAGAAGCTGCTACTGGCAATCCAGAAGTCTGTATCTTACTTGAAGGTGAAGGAGACCCTCAACCCACCCCAGCATAAGAGAGACTGAGATGACCATGGACCCATCTTAGTAGCATATAACTTATGGGCTTCAGTAAATGTAACATGATTATCTACCTTTACTTTGACAATCTCCTTCTCACATATCCAATGGCTACAAACTCTAGAACCTAAATGTGATCCCTTACAATTTACACAGGTATATGAAGCCAAGTTCTTCTGAGAGGATTGAGTATCATGAGACTCGGCACACTTACCACAAGAAATTTTATTAGTGCACTTATGCACACCATGTCCAAAATGGAGGGAATAGAAACACTGCAAGGGGTTAGGATAAGGGTAAACATGGTACCAGAGATAGCCACAGTGAATATACTCAGGATGAGTGGCACCCCCAAAAGTAAGGACTAAAAGGCTAGTAGGAGTTTTATCACTACCCTTGTTTAGTCATCAAATGCCAATTACATTCTCCAATTTCATTTCTAGTAATAGATCATCTGTGCTCATGTGAAACAATTCTGGAGCATAAAGTGATACCCTGAGTAGTATTCAGATTTTTCGCAAGTGAGACTCCTACTGGCACATTATGAAGAAGAGTAGTTGCGTTCAAAAGATCCCTAGTTTGAGCTGCATTGAAAGTATGGACTAGCAAGCTACTGGAATGGCAGGTGACAGAGCTTACAGGTCTACCACAAATACATTCAATCAATTTTTTAATTCCAAAAGGGTTTAGGCGGGTGAGGGTTGTAGAGCCTTTACTCACCAAATACAAGACATGATCAGGAGTCAAAGTAGGTTGAGAAGTCCTAGTAGTAAGCAATGAGGAGTCACTTGTAGAACCCAAAGATACATCTTCCTGACCAGGAGACACAAGCCCCATAGGAAAATCTCAAACAGCTTTCTGTCTGACCGATAACTTCACTCAAATCCATTAGGTCCCCATCAAGTGCAGTCGAGCTGTTCTGGTCATGCTTTTTGCTGGCAGAAGTACAGTTTTTCAACTTATCACCCATGCCTAACCCTCACAGAGAAAAGTCAGGCCTAGGCCAAAAACCTAAGCCCAACCACCAACCTCACAAGAGAAGAACATGCAAAGCCTGACAGTGAAGAGGCCCAACACACCACAAATACTACAAATGAGCAAAAGATAAAATAATAACCGAAAGCTAAACATCAATAAATAAACAAGTCAAACATCATAATATTAATACAAAAGCGCAAAAGTCAATTTACTAGAGAACAGCCAACACATTCAATCACCATGAAAGATCACCCAGATACTATTCAAAAAGCATATAGATACACAGAATTACAAATTTTTTAAATTTTTTTTATTGTCTACACAAATTTCTATTCCAGTTAGCCAATTCAAACCAAGTTTTAATTCACTAATATATTTCGCATACCCCAACCTCCAGAGAATAGCTACCCCACCAGGTGAGTAGCCTGCAAGGAGCCCATCTTGTTTATCTCTGGTGGCCTCCCTATCCCATGAAAGTTACTGGACAGACTATTCAGGTCCTTTAAGTCCTGTTTCCATAGCCATGTTTTCTGCAGACAGAGAATATCAGCATCCTCTAACAGCTTATCAATTATGATCCACCTGTGTTTGCTATTATTGCCTAAGCTTGGGCCTCTACAGTTATAAGAGATTACCTTGAATGTTGCAATTAGGAAGATGCAGGAGTTCTACCAGCCATCTCTACATGTTGAATTCCACTTCTACCAGGCACAGCAGTTACAGCATTATCCCCAACTGGATTTCCCTCCAAAGTATGATGCATGATGTCTCCATAATTACCCTCTCCACCACTTGCAAGAGGGGCTGCAGGTGTTTTTCTTCCCTTCTTCTCAAAGAATCACTGTACATATACCCATTCCAGCCATACTGCTAGATCCATACATAACCCCTGAATCATCACAGACTGCTGTAACTTGAAAGGAACTGTACATAGACTATCTGGAGTCAATTTTCCTACATGTAACCTGAAGGTTTGCTTTATCTTCCACAAATGCCTGCAGCTCCTCAGCTGTAAGGTCAGGTTGACATTGAGATAA
>JAJOZX010007144.1:0-72500 GCA_023014485.1 Bathynomus jamesi | reverse complement strand
GCATATATCTCGCCAATTCTGATGTCATGATGTTCTTCGTTGCTCTTTGTTTAGACGCTAATGAGCCACCACATGCTCCTTTTTCTTCGCTATCATCTGAGCTGGAGGATGAGGACTCCAAAACCGCTTCGTTGGATACTGCCTCCATTTCAGCTGCTGATCGCTTTCTTCGTTTCTCCTCTTCCTCCCGACGTCGAGTACAATCTTTGACTTGGCGCTGATGGGTCATGTCCAAACCTGCCATTGAACCTGGACGTCCTTTCTGGCGCTGCTGCTGAAGGAACTCCCAATCCTCTGGGTACTTGACCAATTTCTCACAATCAGCGTGGGCGATGTCAAAGAGACGATCGAGGCGTTCAATGAATTCTTTTTCTTTCGTCTTGTGTGAATCGCTCGTCCTTGAGGCGTGTTTTTTGAGTCCTTTCCACTCCTCGAAGACTTTATCCAGTTTGCTGACGCAGTGTGTCTCGAGTCTGGTTGGAATGTGAGCTTTCTCCAGAAGGACATCACTGCTCGAAGTGACTTCCTCAACGCGTCACGTATTGTCATTTTCTTTTCATGGTGAAGGTAAAGGAAGTAACCGAATGCTTGCCTGTAGGAAGGAAGCTTGCATCCTTTCACCTCATCAACCGCTGCCCCTAATAGGTATATACACTTCCGGGTTTCCATCACCAGAAATCACGTAGCTGAAATGAGAAACGGTGAATCGTTAAGTATTGTTCACTTTATTTCTCAGATATTCAGACACACACAGATACACACACACACATATATAGAGATATATAGATATCTAATGAACGATTATGGAGACGCCGCGCAAGCATTAAACTTTGGAAGGCGGGGGGCGACCTTTTATAGTTATTCAAATAAAAAGATTTTTCAGTCACCATGTTTTTTTTACCAATGGAATAGATTCGCGGGGTGTCAGCATCAAAATTTCAAACTTTGCATTTAAGTGACACCCTAATATATATATTTATATATTTATTTATAAATGAGAAAATGCTTATTCAGAAGAAAGATAATATGTAAATAATATGCAAAACATCATACTTTACGCTCATATGCCTGAATGGCCTGGGTAAAACCCAGTAAAAATTCACCTTTCAAAAAATTAATAAATCGTATAGTGATACCCATAATTTCGATTTTCTTTCATGCAGATTAGAAAATATGATAATTTTATGGGTATATAAACTAAACTGCAAAAAATTTGTTCGCTACCTGGATCCCTGGAAAAAATTAGAAAAATTCCAAAATTTCCAGGTTAATTAGCATTTTGCTGACTCATCATCTGCATAGCGAAGTGCAACATAAGGGTTAAAGGCACAGGGCTCTGCACTCATGGATCCAGGATGAGGCTTAAAGGCACAGGGCTCTGCACTCATGGATCCAGGATGAGGCTTAAAGGCACAGGGCTCTGCACTCATGGATCCAGGATGAGGCTTAAAGGCACAGGGCTCTGCACTCATGGATCCAGGATGAGGCTTAAAGGCACAGGGCTCTGCACTCATGGATCCAGGATGAGGCTTAAAGGCACAGGGCTCTGCACTCATGGATCCAGGATGAGGCTTAAAGGCACAGGGCTCTGCACTCATGGATCCAGGATGAGGCTTAAAGGCACAGGGCTCTGCACTCATGGATCCAGGATGAGGCTTAAAGGCACAGGGCTCTGCACTCATGGATCCAGGATGAGGCTTAAAGGCACAGGGCTCTGCACTCATGGATCCAGGATGAGGCTTAAAGGCACAGGGCTCTGCACTCATGGATCCAGGATGAGGCTGAGAGGCAGCTAAATAACAAATATTTATTTCAACCGAATCATTATAATTTCAGAGACTAGGTCTTCATAAATTTTACTTTACTGAAGGAAAAATTTGCCACAATATTAGTTCACATACATGTTTATTTTAGTTTAGATTAGCTTTAGTTCATTTTTCACTTCTTTGTTCACACAATATGTCCAACTGTCCATTGCCACTGTAACAGAAAAGTAATATACTATTATCTATTACTATTACAGCCAAAAAAATTATGACCTATTACTATTATTTGAAAAATCCTGTAATAGTCTATTACTATTACCCCATGTCTGGTCATTACCCATAAATAAATTATCCCAGTCCACTACTCTCATCCTATCTGCAAAACTATCAAAATTAGCCTTACAAAAATCAGGGATTTCTATTACGTTACTATCCTTAATGTTTTCACTCAATAGCTTAAACCTAATAATTTGGTGATCACTACATCCAAATTCTCACCTACTTCCAAACCTTCTGTCATAAAAAATTATCTTCCATGAACTCAATCAGTCTCAAACCCTCATTACCAGTAAAAGTCTTGTAATTAACATTAGGGCAGTTAAAGTCTATGACAACTATACTATCTGGTTATTAATAAAGTTAATAAGATGTGTGTAAAATCTAGTATTAGTATCAAGGGGTTGAACAAGAGGTCTATAAACAACAATGAAATTAAAGCTAATACTATGTGCCCTAACTTCAATGCATATCACATTCATTTCTGCCAGAAAATCTATCTTAACCCTTAGCCACCGTAGTGTCCTTTTACAGACACCTACATTAACATATAAACATATCTGAAACCTATTAATTTTCTTTACTTATACTGAGGTGGATTTTTTCAGCCAAATCAGTTTTAGTTGCCAGATAATGATTTTCTCGCTGTGATTTGAAATTATTAGCACTGCATTATTAGCATTAACATTGTTAGCAATGTCAATAAAAATATTTTTTTTCTTGAAAAAATAATTTCGGCAGTTAAAGATTAACCTTGATAGACCTAAGGGAATTATGAATGTACAACAAAACACTGCCACCAATCCTATGTAACCTATCATTAGTAAAAAGTTTAAAACCCACTATGTCAAGTTCCCCCAACAAGTCCTGAGTTATGGTATTTAACCACATTTCAGTTATAGCAACTATATCGTAGTTCCTGGAATAAATTATCGCCTTAAATTCATTCAATTTATTTCTAATACTACACATTATAATAAAGTCTGAATTTACAGGATCTAAAGGATTAAAATCAAAGTTATTTAAATTTTCTTCAGTAAAAACAGAGCTAAAATAATCATTAAAAATACCAACAATATCCTGATCTTTTTCAAACATCCTATCATGTTCTATTTGGTCAATCGTATCATGCTTTTTATTATTATATTTCTAAAAACTAAAGAATTTCTTTAGATCTTTATTGCTATCTCTACCTAGATTTATTCTGCATGCCTTTTACTCTTCCTAATCAAACTATTTAGCTTATTTCTTAACTGCCTATAATTATCCAAGTCCAAAATACTATCACTACTTTTAAATTCCCTGAATGCCCTTTTTTATTTTTAATCATTTTAGCTATTTCCCTATTCCACCACAAAGATTTCCTAATCTTGTTATTCCTAACACTTCTGAAAGGAATACACCTAAATTGTACATCCTCTAAACTTTCTTTGAATGTAAACCACATCTCAATAGCATTTTTATTGGTAAATTCATTATCCCACTTTACTGAGCGTAACAACTCCCTAAATCTACTATAGTTACCCTTTGAGAAGTAAGGGGATTAGATGGTCATTGTTTATAGATCCCTATTTAATTCTATCTTAAAACATGTGCTCCAATGGTCACTATTTCCTAATGACTCTCCTACTGCAAGTTCCCTAATAAGTTCATGATCATTGGAAAGAACCAGATCTAAGATTGCTTGATCCCTAGTTAGTTTGTCTACAAATTGTGTTAGGAAACAGTAATTATAGCAGTCAATGAAGATGTTACCTTCCCTATTATTCCCCTCTAAAAGGCTCCAGTCTATACGAGGCTGGTTAAAATTTCCCATAATGTTCTTGCACTACAACCTTTATTTATTTCTTGAACCATACTCTTATCAACTTCCTGCATTTGGTTTGGAGGTCTGTAAAATGACCTATCTGAATATACTCTCTGCCTGAAACACATATCAACCCATATGGAAAACTGATGTATGGGTAGTTGGGAGGTACAGTAACAAAAATCATCCATGGAGTAGGTAGGTAGTTAATCTAACAATTATTAAACTCCTTTTCTATCAATGACTGGGTGGATGAAACCAATTGGTTGCTCACTAGAGTTATTTTCCATACAAGTATTTATATACTGTGAGAGAGAGCATGCTTGGTAGTTTCTTACACTACGAATGAATGAACAAACAAAAAGGACACTGGTGGAAAAAGCTGCGGAAAAGGGACTTGCATCAAGAATGGCATGGTGAACAAAGTGGCTTAAAACAATAAAAGATCCCCACAAGCAAGTACACTCTCAGAAATTAAGCAACTAGAAGAAAAACTCCAAGAAGAAATCAGGACTTATCTAATAACACTCAGTAAGTGAACAATTGTATTTCTAAACCCCAGTTTAATAAGTTGATAACATATAAACAAACAAAACAAAATATCTTTATTGCAGATCATTCACAATCCATAGCCACTTAACCTAATATACAAGTACAACTTTACGTATACACTGAACTTAATACAAAAATAAGGCCAACATAGCCACTTAACCTAGCATACTGGCATAGTTTGATTAATTATCTGACAATTTTATATATATTGTTATTACACAAGACATCATAACTGAAAAAGATCATTTGTATATGTAGGAGAAAATAATTGTAGCTTAATGAAAAAAATCAGAAATTATGAAAATAAAGGAGTTTAATAAAAATGCTGATGAATTATGGGAAGCTGAGTTCAGATATGATTTTGTGGAAACTATATTTTAAATTATTAATTATACAACAAACAAAACATCTTTGTTGCAGATTATTCACAATCCATAGCCACTTAACCTAACATACAAGTACAATCTTACGTATTATACACTGAACGTAATACAAAAATAAAGCCCATAGCCATTTAACCCAACATACAAATACAATCTTATTATAACAACTTGATATGCATATATAATCTTTGCTACATTACAAAAATAAAGTATTGCAAACCAGCAATTGTCTGAACCAAGACTGCCATATAGGTGAGAGGTACACAGTATCTGAAGACAGGAGACATTGTACAATAACACATTAGAGCTGTTTTGGATCCAAGTAATAAAATTATATATATTCTTCAGATTAACATTTGGCTGGTAAGTAGGTTACGCATAGTAAACATAAAATGCACTGCACCATTTTGGTTCCCTACATAGCATACAAAAAATATTATAAGTAACAGAGTTTATTCATAGCAGTTTTTATATAGTTCCACCACAGATGGGATGTATACAACTAGGTCCAGTTAAATTAGGCTTACATTGTGGTCTAAGACCTAGCATCAACTCATAACTTTACAAAGGCTAAGGTAAATTACCCTAACTTAATTTGGTGAGGAATCCTACTATGGACCTCAATTTACTCTGCCCACTCTGGACCATTTCCAGAATCTCTAGGCTGACCCCTACAAAGGTAGGCTTAACCTACTGTACTCTATAGTTAGACTGGAGATAGTAGGGGTGGGTTAATTGGGGACCAATTCATTCAGAGCATTTTTCACAACCCATACTGATTCTACGCTATTGTCTAATTTAATAGGGTACTATCATTCTGAACTGAAGTTAAATCATTCTTAATGTATAAACCAAACTTCCCCCCTGCCTATCTATTCTCTGGTAAATATACATTGCATAACTATTTAACTCATACTTTGCTCTAATATCATTGAATGCTGCCTCACTAATGCAGACTATATCTAGATTTTCACTAATCATATAACTAAATAATTTATTTTTTCTTATTCCTAAGACTATGTGCATTTGTATAAAAACACTTCAATCCCTCAGTTTTAACCAATTCCCTATCTTTAGCTAGACAGTTGATATGCCAGATTCCTGACACAATCTCTGTTTACTTTACCAATACCCTAATGCTTTATGCCCTCTGTTGATCTAAAGTTACCTCTCAAAATCCCAAAGAACTCACATTTTCCTCCAGAAGCCTCCCATACAAAGCAGTTCCCCTTCCACTAAGATGTAATCCATCCTTACTATAAAGCTCCCTCCTTTCAAAAAAATTATCTCGCAAATCTATGAACTCAATCCCTTCACACTACATAGCATCCTAACTATCATTTACGGCTAAAATTCTACTTGTAAACTCCATGCTTACCCTGATCCTTGGTAAAATACCCACTACATAACACTTGCTCTGCCTATGTTTCAGTTTCTATCAATTCCCTGTACCTCTGTTTAACTGCTTCTGAATTTCTGTCTAACTTAAATCTACCATCTTTATCCTTGCTTAAGTCATTTATACCTACATGAACTACATGGAAAAAAAGCCTCACCAAGAATTCAAAAAACAATCCTAAGAAGTTTTTCAGTCACTTCAATTTGAAAAGTAGAATGAAAAAGAAAATTGGCCCTCTCCATATAGATGATAAAACTGTAGATGATGATCTTGAAATAACTGAAGAACTAAACAAATACTTCTCATCAGTATTCACAAATGAAAATTTAAATAATATTCCTGATCTTATACTACCAGGACAAGATAGAGAAATAAATGAATTAAGGGTAACAAAACTAGATATCCTAAAAGCAATAGATAAATTAAAAATGGAAGAATCTCCAGGGCCAGATGAAATGCATCCAATAGTCATAAAAGCTGCCAAAAAGAATATAGCACAGGCACTAGAAATTATTTTTAATAAATCATTGATATGTACTGAAATTCCAGAGGATTGGAAGAAAGCAAATGTGGCTCCAATCTTTAAAAAAGGAAATAGAAACTTGGCAAAAAACTACAGACCCATCAGCCTCACCTCCATTATTTGCAAATTACTTGAAAGTATCATTAGAGGTAAAGTTACTGAGTTTCTTGAAGAGTGCAACCTTATAAATGATAGCCAGCATGGCTTTCGAAATGGAAGGTCCTGTCTAACCAACTTGATTGAATTTTATGATGGAGTCCAAGTGCATTTGGACAATAAAGAGCCAGTAGATATAGTATACTTAGATTTTGCAAAGGCATTTGATACTGTTCCTCATGCAAGATTGTTGGTAAAAGTTAGAGCCCATAGTATAAGAGGTCATATAGCTGACTGGATAGAAAAATGGCTGAGAACAGAAAACAGAGTTCATCTAAATGGAAATAAGTCTACTTGGAGACCCGTGTTGAGTGGAGTCCCACAGGGGTCTGTGCTGGGACCTCTGCTTTTTGTTGTCTACATAAATGATCTAGAGAAGGGCCTATCATGTAAAACCTCAAAATTTGCTGATGATACAAAATTAGGCCATAATGTTAAGTCAGTAGCAGGAGCAATGACAATACAAAAAGACTTAGACAGAGTAACAGCCTGGGCAGATAAGTGGGAGATGAAATTTAATGTTGATAAGTGCAAGGTTATGCATATTGGGCCAAAAAATTCAGAATTTGAATACAATATGAATGGAATTTGGATTAAAAATGATGATACAGAGAAAGACTTGGGTGTCACTGTGACTAATGAACTTAAACCCTCAAATCACTGTATGGTAATCAGAAATAAAGCAAATGCTAGACTCAATCTCATGCAGACACACATTGAATACTAATCACCCAATATTATAAAGCAACTATACATTTCATATGTGAGACCCCTCCTCGAATACTGTATTCAATTTAACAGTCCCTATTTGATACAAGATATTAAAAAACTGGAAAAAGTACAGAAACAAGCAACAAGAGTGATCCCATCTCTAAGACAATTGACATATAAGGAAAGACTGGCGTATGTAAGTATGTTCTCATTAAAAAGGAGGAGGTTAAAGGGTAATATGATAGGAGGTGTATAAAATGCTAAAAGGGTTGGATAAGATAGATTTTGAGTCTCTTTTCATTAAAGATCACAATAACCAGACTAGAGGTCATAGTATGAAATTATTTAAGCCAAGATGTAGAAAAAATTCAAGAAAACATTGTTTTACAAACAGAGTAATTAAGTTTTGGAACAGTCTGACAGAAGTAGTGACTTCAGATGCACTTGATTGTTTCAAAAGAAGGTTGGATAGTTTGATGTCTGCAAGGGACATCTGGTGATAGTGTTTAAGCCCATTTTTATTGCATGAATGGTACTAGTTTATTTCATATACATTATGTGCATTTAGGCAGTGATGTTAGGCCTGTTCAAAAATCAACTTTTTCTTATTTTCATAGGTTTCTGTACATTTTCCCATGCTTTTTGACCTGAAAAAGCCGAAATCACAACTATTTTGACCTAGGATGTTGGGAAGCATTGCCCATGGAGCTTTAAATTTTCTGCCTTGAAATCGGCCAAAGCGCCAATTCCGGGGTCCCTTGAATTATGTTTTGCACTTTAACTTTTGATCTAAACAAGATAGAGCAACAAATTAGGTATCAAATGAAAGAGCATAAAATTAATAAATAAATAATAATAATAATAAAAATAAATAAATAATAATTAATAATAATAATAATAATAATTATCTATCATTTTTCAGGAAACAACAGAAACTCAATCAGAATCTAGAAAACCATCTACAAGTTACAACTTCACAATGGCATTAAGCAAGGAGCTGAGGGAGCTCCGTGGGCGCACAGTTGATATCTCAGAACCTCCACGTACTGTCCACAGGCAGGTGTCAACTGGGCCATCTACCAGATCTCTCACTGAAACTTTCCTGGTTGGATACCCTTCAGCTTTTATCAGTGGTTCCCAGCTTCCCACCAACAGACAGGCGTTCCAGTATTTCCTTAATCTTCAGAATTTACCGGAAAATGCAGGGAGGCCCATGGTTCAAGACCTTGCATATGAAACAGTTGAATCTATCATCCCATTCTGGCAGATGGCTAGGATCAAGACAATGACCAAGTACAACGCAATGAAGCTCTTCATGAAACTACATGAGAAACATTGTGCTCTGGTGAAAAGCAAAGGAAGAGCAAGTAACCCTGGAGGAAAAAGAGGAGCATTTGTGCTGGAATTAGACAGCCTGTTCGATATAGGAGCTCCAGATGCAATCCAGGAAATACAGAACAACAGACTGTTATCCAGAGAGAAGAAAGATGAGGATATCAGGTTCTACGAAGACCAAAAGACTGAGAGGAAAGGTCATATGTCTGGTCATGACAAGATTTTTGAGACAAGATCCCTGCAGCAAGCAGCGAGGAATGAAAGACTGCAGCATAGACAAGAACAAGGTAAAACTAATTACTTTGAACGTTACAAAAAGTTTTAAGTTTTACTCCATTGCTATATTTAGCATGTACTTAACAATTACTGTCTTAACATGTTGTACTATTTTACAGCTGCAGCAGAACAAGAGGCAGTTGTTCATGTGGATGACATTACCTGGGGTGACTCAACTGACAACGACGCTAACACAGAGGACATGGATTACCATCAGCCTCGTCCTGGATGTTCTCACCATCAAGACACTGTGACTAGTGTGACTTTGACGTTTCCAAGGAAGGTCATGGAATGTGATGTCATCTGCAATACAGCTGATCATCTTGGTTTATCAGACAATCAAGTTACTGCCATGGTTTCTGCCACCTTGAAAGCTGGAGGGGCTGATCTGGATAACTTCGTCATCTCAACCTCAACAACACGTCGCAACAGAATGCTGTCCAGGTATAATATAAGCCAGAGTCACATGTCCAAGTTTTGTGAAAACCCCCCACAGTACGCTGCCTTACACTGGGATGGAAAGTTGCTCAAAGATGTCTTGGGCAGTGAACCTGGAAGTACCTCAGAGACTTTAGCTGTGCTAGTGTCTGGTCCACCTTCATACACTGAAGGAAAGTTATTGGGAGTACCTGTCATCGACAATTCTTCTGGCACAGCTCAGGCTGAGGCTTCAATGGATTTACTGGAGACAGGAACTTACGGATAATGTTACTGCCCTTGTTTTTGACACTACATCCAGTAACAGTGGAGTTCACAGAGGAGCTGCCAAACTGCTAGAGAAAATGCTGAACAAAAAGGTGTTTTATCTGGCCTGTCGACATCACATCCTGGAAATCCTAGTAGGAGCAGTTTGGGAAGGTGAAGGGGCCAGATAATCCCTGGTTTGAGCATCTGAAGGATGTTTGGATGGACTTGTCCAAGGAAAACCCAAAGATGCTGGCTATCAACAGCAAATGGCTGAAGGAAAAGAAGAAGAACAGTGAAGAAATACTCCAAGACATTCTAAACAGCAGAAAGGCTTCCAAGAGCTGACTACAGGGAAATGGCTGAACTGACAGTCATTGTTCTTGGAGGAACGCCTCCTCGAGGTATTCACTGGAGTCAACCAGGCGCCATTCATCAGGCCAGATGGATGGCCAGAAACCTGTACTCCATGAAAATGCTGATGTTTGCAGATCAACTTGAGTACGACGAAGACACTGTATCAAAGCTGGAAAGACTCAACACCTTCCTTGCGCTGTTCTACACTCCTGTATGGATGATGTCAATGTCTGCTGCAGATGCTCCCGTGAATGATCTAAGTCTAATCCAGGACATGTTGAAGTACAAGAAAACTGACCCAGAGCTTGCTGATGCAGTACTTAATAAGATGGAAAACCACAAATGGTACCTGACGCAGGAAGTCGTGCCATTTGCCCTATTCAGCAGTAGATTGAGTGACACATTGAAGCACGACATTGCTGCCCAGTTACATGCCACTGAGAAGCCAGACAGCTTCAGAACAGGAAAGCCTCTATTCCAGAGAGTCAGCTAAGACCACCCTGGTTGATCTCATTGGCCCAGAATCACATTTCCTGCTGGACACACTGAACATTGGATCCGAGTGGCTTCTGGAACCTGTCACGTCTTGGCCACAAATGAGGACTACAGAAAAGCATTGGACTATGTTAAGAATCTGAAAGCGGTGAATGACATTGCAAATGTCATAACAACAGATGCCAAGCAAAGGGACTATCTCCTTCAAGCTGTGGAGTTCAACAGACGCCACTTTGACAGCTTCAAGAAACAAACTCTCAACAACTGACTGTGTAAATGTCATTATGAAATTAATCATCATGTAATGCTTTCACTTCTTGATCGATTAGACTTGTGACAAAATGTTAATCTCAAATTTGTGTCATGAATAAGGCGCCTTGTCTGCCTTGAGTGTGAGAAAATGAATTTTGTGATATTTCTGAAATCTTTGTATGTACCAATGTGCCATTTCTTGTTCCAAGACTATCATAATTGTATAAGTTAGAAAGAGGATTAAAAACACTTTAATTTGGTGCCTATTTTGTTGCTCTATCTTGTTTAGATAAAAAGTTATAGTGCAAAACATGATTCAAGGGACCCCGGAACTGGTGCTTTTGGCCGATTTCAAGGCAGAAAACTTAAAGCTCCATGTGGCAATGCTTCCCAACAACCTAGGTCAAAATGGTTGTGATTTTCGGCCTTTTCAGGTCAAAAAGCATGGGAAAAAGTACAGAAACCTATGAAAATAAGAAAAAGTTGATTTTTGAACAGGGCTACAGTGACGTGCACAGACTTTCAAAAGGGCAGGGGCTCAGTTGAAAAAAGGGCACTCCCCTAACATTTTTAAAAATGAAATCTGCAATGCCATATAGGCTATATATATGTATACACACAAAGAAAAATTTTAAAATTATATGTGGTAAATATTCTTAAATTCCATTAAATTCAATGCATTATTTTTGTATATAAAGCTGATTAAAGAAAATAAATTAAAATTTGTTGTAAAAAGGCATGTTTTTATTGCAAGATTTTCAAAAGATATGAAGATATTGAAATATTGGAGTGTATTTACAATTATTATTCAATTGCTTCAAAAATATTTCCCTTCACTTTTATTATCTTAGGCCTAATCTAATCTAATCTAGGCAGTAGACCTAATTAAGCTTTTGTTAACCAAATCACAATATTTAATAGCATGCAATTTCTAAATAGTTACTTTACTTATAACTTTTATAAGTATCAATCAGCAGGATAAAGGGCAGAAGGATCTACCGTAATTGTCGTCCTTGCGGAAAAATTGCATCGTTTTATAATAAATAATCTAGGTATTTTTATTCACTTTTAATGAAATTGTATTGTTTTTAAAAATCAATTTCATATTAAAAATGAAAAGGTTATGATATGTTGTTAGTTGTTTAATAAATCATTTATTAATTTAATGAAATTCATGCCAGTACTAAAACCCAAAATCATCGTTTGACACACTGGTGTACTGATGGGCCTAGCCTAGTAGGGGACATGGACATTTTTACCAACTTTACAAGTAATGTCATACAATACTTTTTGGAGTAATGTCACACTGCTTTGGATTCCAACTTACCATAATTATCAGTGAGAAATCACTAGTTAGCTTAGGTTAACGTAAAATAAACAAACAGTAAACAATACACCCACGTACCCGAGAGACGCAATCAACAGTGAACAGCTGCAGTCAGTGTTACCACTAGGGACGCCCTCCCTGATTGACAAAATAATAGTAACGGTATGTTAAGTTTATTATTCTAATAAAAAAATCATAGATCAAAGTAATTCCAGTTTTGAAAATCTGTTGAAGTAGCAGTAACTAAATAAAAATATAACTAATTATAATTCAAATTTGTCGAATCAATATATTTATGAATTTTGACTAAAAGGGCACTTTTGATATGAAGAAGAAAAAGGGCAGGGGCTCAAGCACCCCAAGCCCCCCCCCCCTGTGCACGTGCCTGCATTTAGGTGATAGATCCCACAGCTCAACACAAGTGTTGTGGGATATAGGGAGGCAGCATCTTGGGTTAGGGGATACTCTCTGTCCTTACACACCCCATTTAAAGAGATTCCTCTGCTGAGTGGTGCCCCCCATAGTACTGTGAAGTATTGAAAAACTCATGATCTTCACTTGCCCAACAAACACCTTTAAATGGGAGTCCCAAAATGGGTGCACACACATTTCTACATTACTGTACAGTCTTTACAGCCACACCTACACTTTTCCTCCTAAGTATATATATTGTAATGTATATGGTTTTAAATTGTGACTTGGTCCGCAAATGATATGGACTGTGACTTATTTTTGGTTGGTAAAGTACTGGTATTGATGGGTACTGTAATGAAATTGACTGGATTCTTTGGATCTGATATATTTGCATGTCAGTTATAGATATAGAGTGTAACATATTTGTGGATAGTAGCCTATTATGACTTTGATCCTCTGGATCCAGCTAGATTCTATCTTTAGTTTTAAATTGATAATTAATTAGTTTTGTAAAAATTGGTTGTTGCCAATGTACAGGCAGTTTTTACATAGTGGAGCCACCTCGATGGGCCGAAGTGGCCCCTAGTGTGCCCACTATAAAAATTTCTTATGTTCTTAAATTCACACTGTACTGCTTCATCTAAATTCCCTAGTATCTGAAACCTGTTACTAGTTGCTACAACGTAATTACTATTCTCTCTAACCTTATTTCTTGACTGACCTTTGACTTTGTGCCATTCATCAGGCTTAACTTTACTTGGACCTACATCCCTATCACTAACACTTAGCTTAGGCTTAACTTTACTTGGGCCTGCATCCCTATCTCTAACACTAGGGCTAGGCTTAGGTTCAACCTCAGTCCATGTTACATTAGTATTTCCTGTATTAGACTGTTTCTGGCCTAACTGTTACATTAGTCTCACTAGCTACAGTACACTATCAATCATAGGGCCAACCAACTTAGGCCCAATGGACTATGAGCTAGCAGCTTTCTTAAGCCTTGCCTTGAGCATATCCCTAACCTCAGCTAAGCACTTATTGCAAAACCACAAAATATTTAGGGACTTCATACCCCTGTATATTTTTTCTGTAATTTTGATATAGGTTGAGTGATACAGTACTACCAATCATCAATAATTATTGAATGTTTCACCAACACTGAAATTAATATCCAAAATTCATTTTTCTAATGTATTTTGGTGTGTTCTGTTCAAATATGACCTTCATATCTTGTGCAAATAAACTAAAACAATGTTATGAAACAAAGTTTTCCTCTCTCTCTCTCTTTCGTGAAATAATTTTCATATATATATATATATATATATATATATATATATATATACAGGGTGTACATAAAGTCAGGATCTATTTTTGTGAAGCACTTGGAAATTATATGGAATTCAATCATAAAATGATAAAGTGGTAACATTTATTAAATAATTAAGAGTAGGATTTGACGTGACGCCCATCAGTATCCCTGCACAGCTCAAATCGTTCCGCAGCATTTCTAAACACATTCTGGAGCATTTGCGGGGTTATGTTATCTGCAGCAGTTCGTATACGTAAGTTTTCAAGACTCGTAATCTTCGTCTGATAGATGTGCAATTTGATAAAGCCCCATGCAAAGAAATCTAAAGGGGTTAAATCTGGTGATCTCATTGGCCAAGGTCTGTTGCTTCCGCGTCTGATCCAGCAATTTGGAAAAATGTCCATATAGATAATCCTGAACAATTTTGGTATAGTGACAAGGAGCACCATCATGTTGATAGACAACGGGGATAGGATTGTTAGTACCATCGTCTATCAACATGATGGTGCTCCTTGTCACTATGCCAAAATTGTTCAGGATTATCTAAATGGACATTTTCCAAATTGCTGGATCGGACACGCAAGCAACAGACCTTGGCCAGCGAGATCACCAGATTTAACCCCTTTAGATTTCTTTGCATGGGGCTTTATCAAATCGCATGTCTATCAGACGAAGATTACGAGTCTTGAAAACTTACGTATATGAACTGCTGCAGATAACATAACCCCGCAAATGCTCCAGAATGTGTTTAAAAATGCTGCGGAACGATTTGAGCTGTGCAGGGATACTGATGGGCGTCATGTCGAATCCTACTCTTAATTATTTAATAAATGTTACCACTTTATCATTTTATGATTGAATTCCATATAATTTCCAAGTGCTTCACAAAAATAGATCCTGACTTTATGTACACCCTGTATGTATATATATATAAAACCTAACCTTAACCCATGTATTCTCCGATTAGGTGTACTAACTGAGCGGGGGTGGAACGAAGCTGGTCATTATGCAGAAAGTGACATGGCCTGAAGTTGAATTAAAACATATATTTTTCTAGTATATTTTTGGTGTGCTCTGTTCAAATATAGCCTTCATTTCCTGTGCAAATTTAAAGAAATATGATTTTTGGTACATTAATATAATGCACCAAAAATCATAAATATTTTCCATTTGCATAGGAAATAAAGGTTATATTTCAACAGAGCATACCAAAATATACTAGAAAAATATATTTTTTATTTCAACTTCAGGCTATGTCATTTGTGTTTTTGTTTTTGTCATTTTCATTTAAACTAACGAAAATATCACGACTTAACCTAAAGAATCATGAAGGGTGTTCAGTTGACCTAACCAGGCATTCATAAGAACATAAGAAATTTTTATAGTGGGCACACGAGGGGCCACTTCGGACCATCGAGGCGGCTCCACTATGTAAAAACTGCCTGTACATTGGCAACAACCAATTTTTACAAAACTAATTAATTATCAATTTAAAACTAATTAATTATCAACTTAAAACTAAAGATAGAATCTCTGGATCCAGAGGATCAAAGTCATAATAGGCTACTATCCACAAATGTGTTACAATCTATATCTATTTATAACTGACATGCAAATATATCAGATCCAAAGAATTCAGTCAATTTCATTACAGTACCCATCAATACCAGTATCTTGCCAACCAAAAATAAGTCACAGTCCATATCAATTGCGGACCAAGTCACAATTTACAACCATATACATTACAATATAATTTAGGAGGAAAAGTGTAGGTGTGGCTGTAAAGACTGTACAGTAATGTAGAAATGTGCTTGCACCCATTTTGGGTCTCCCATTTAAAGGTGTTTGTGGAGCAAGTGAAGATCATGAATTTTTCAATACCTCACAGTACTATGGGGAGCACCGCTCAGCAGAGGAATCTCTTTAAATGGGGTGTGTAAGGACAGAGAGTATCCGCTAACCCAAGATGCTGCCTCCCTATATCCCACAACACTTGTGTTGAGCTGTGGGATCTATCACCTAAATGCACATAATATATGAAATAAACTAGTATCATTCATGCAATAAAAATGGGCTTAAATACTATCACCAGATGTCCCTTGCAGACATCAAACTATCCAACCTTCTTTTGAAAGAATCAATTGTATCTGAAGTCACTTCTGTCAGACTGTTCCAAAACTTAATTACTCTGTTTGTAAAACTATGTTTTCTTAAATTTGTTCTACATCTTGGCTTAAATAATTTCATACTATGACCTCTAGTCTGGTTATTGTGATCTTTAATGAAAAGAGACTCAAAATCTATCTTATCCAACCCTTTTAGCATTTTATACACCTCTATCATATCACCCCTTAACCTCCTCCTTTTTAATGAGAACATGTTTAGATACACCAGTCTTTCCTCATATGTCAATTGTCTTAGAGATGGGATCATTCTTGTTGCTTGTTTCTATACTTTTTCCAGTTTTTCAATATCTTGTATCAAATAGGGACTATTAAATTGAATACAGTATTCAAGGAGGGGTCTCACATATGAAATGTATAGTTGCTTTATAATATTGGGTGATTTGTATTCAATGTGTGTCTGCATGAGATTGAGTCTAGCATTTGCTTTATTTCTGATTACCATACAGTGATTTGAGGGTTTAAGTTCATTAGTCACAGTGACACCCAAGTCTTTCTCTTTATCATCATTTTTAATCCAAATTCCATTCATATTGTATTCAAATTCTGGATTTTTTGGCCCAATATGCATAACCTTGCACTTATCAACATTAAATTTCATCTCCCACTTATCTGCCCAGGCTGTTACTCTGTCTACGTCTTTTTGTATTGTCATTGCTCCTGCTACTGACTTAACATTATGGCCTAATTTTGTATCATCAGCAAATTTTGAGGTTTTACATGATAGGCCCTTCTCTAGATCATTTATGTAGACAACAAAAAGCAGAGGTCCCAGCACAGACCCCTGTGGGACTCCGCTCAATACGGGTCTCCAAGTAGACTTATTTCCATTTAGATGAAAACTCTGTGTTTTCTGTTTCTCAGCCATTCTTCTATCCAGTCAGCTATATGACCTCTTATACCATGGGCTCTTACTTTTACCAACAATCTTGCATGAGGAACAGTATCAAATGCCTTTGCAAAATCTAAGTACACTATATCTACTGGCTCTTTATTGTCCAAATGCAATAGGACTCCATCATAAAATTCAATCAAGTTGGTTAGACAGGACCTTCCATTTTGAAAGCCATGCTGGCTATCATTTATAAGGTTGCACTCTTCAAGAAACTCAGTAACTTTACCTCTAATAATACTTTCGAGTAATTTGCAAATAATGGAGGTGAGGCTGATGGGTCTGTAGTTTTTTTTTCCTTTTTTAAAGATTGGAGCCACATTTGCTTTCTTCCAATCCTCTGGAATTTCAGTACATTACAATGATTTATTAAAAATAATTTCTAGTGCCTGTGCTATATTCTTTTTGGCAGCTTTTATGACTATTGGATGCATGGATGGACTATTGGCCCTGGAGATTTTCCCATTTTTAATTTATCTATTGCTTTTAGGATATCTAGTTTTGTTACCCTTAATTCATTTATTTCTCTATCTTGTCCTGGTAGTATAAGATCAGGAATATTATTTAAATTTTCATTTGTGAATACTGATGAGAAGTATTTGTTTAGTTCTTCAGTTATTTCAAAATCATCATCTATAGTTTTATCATCTATATGGAGGGGGCCAATTTTCTTTTTCACTCTACTTTTCAAATTGAAGTGCTGAAAAACTTCTTAGGATTGTTTTTTGAATTCTTGGCTAGGCTTTTTTCCAGGTCTCATTTGCTATCTCTGATTGCTTTCTTGCAAATGCTTCTTTTACTTTTATATATTTCGGAGTCTGTGCCATTTTTAGTTCTTTTGAATTTATGAAATGCTTTTGTTTTTTCTCTGATTGCTCTTTTTACATTGCAGTTTATCCAAGGTTGTTTTTTATTTTTTCCTGTTCTGATTTTACACTATGGGATATGCTTCCTTTGTATGTTCATTATTATACTTTTAAATTTTTCCCACATACTAGTTACTGTCTGTTCAGGCTGTAGAATATCTGTCCAATTTATTACACAGATCATTTACTAGTCCATTTATATTTCCTCTTTTAAAATCTGGGACTTCTACTTTATTTTCACTAGGTCTTGACTTACAAACAATATTAAACTGAAGGATACAATGATCACCTGAACCTAGTGTTTCTGAAACTGAGATATCCTGGAAGGTATCTGGATTATTTGTTAGAATTAAATCGAGAATGGCATCAGCCCTGGTTGGTTCCTTTACTAACTGGGTTAAACCATTCTCAATTATACAGTCTAAGAATCTCTCATTACTTTCTGGTGTTTGTAATATTTCCCAGTCTATATGCCTATAATTGAAATCTCCAACAATAATAATATTGCTTGTCATTGCTTTATTTATTTCAGCAATAAATTTATTTTCTACATACTTATTTTCTTCTCTACTTTTGGGGATTCCTCCAACTAAACATCCCTCAGGTGGTCTATAGATACCTCCTATCCTGATTTTCCTGGCATTTTTATGCCCAATATCTACCGATACAGATTCAACTATTTCCTCTTTAATGGAGGTAACTTCAACTGGATTCAGATTTGTCTTGGCATAAATAAATACTCTGCCACCCTCTGAATATTTACGTTCATAATAAAAAAGTTCATAGCCATCAATTTCATAAGTAATGGTATTATCTCTTTCACTAAATGGACTATTTGGTATTATACTGAATTTTGTCCAAGTTTCAGTGACATTGACAATCATAACATCAGGATTTTCAATACCTATGTATGCCTTGAATTCATTTATTGTATCTTAGATACTTCTTGCATTTACATAGAAAAATGACAAAAAACCCTTGGAACATTTTGCTTGTAATTTAGTCTGGTTCTTGTTCTGTGATGGTATATTATTTGTATCTCTTTTACTTTCTTTGTTGACCTTTTTCTTCTGAGTTTTAATTATATTTTTTATTAGTTTATTGTTATAAAGAGTATTGGTATTTGTACTAATTTGGCCTATTCCTTTGGTTTTTAGTCAATTATATGATACAATCTTTGATAGTAAATCAGTCCCTTTACTATTAAGGTGAATTCCATCTCTGTTATAGAACTCTCTTTTTTTGTAAAATTTATTCCACAGTTCGATATATGTACCGTATTTGAGGGCTTACAAGACGCTGCGCCGTGAAAGACGCACCTTAATTTTAGAAAGGTAAATTCAAGAAAAAGTTTTTGATGCACTTTATTATTAATACAATAGATATGTAAAATTCAATAAAAAGAAAACCCAAAAGCCAATAAAGAAAGATAATATGATTATTACTCTTATTATTTGTTATTAATCAACTTCAGATTCATTACTGACATTATCATCATTATCCCCATCATCATAATCATCATCATCTTCACTTGTGTCACTGTCACTCTCATACAATAAATGATCTTCAGTGCCATCCATTGCATTACTTATACCACATTTTTTTAAAGGACTTGACCACAATTTCAGTCTTAACATCATGCCATGACTTCAGCACCCTTTCACACACTTGTGCTATTGATGGACATTTCATCCTTCCTGTAGGAAGGCTGTATTGCCACTTTCGGCTTCTAAGATGCAGGGCAATTTTTTAAGGTATTTATAAGGAAAAAAAGTGCATCTTATAAGCTGACAAATACGGTAATTTCCATGCTCTGACATAGTGTCTTAAGCCTACTATTTATATATAGTGCTTGCGAGTACCACTTATTATTCTCATGTATCCTGGGAATTATACCTGTGATAGATGTTTTAAGGTTAGGTCTCCGTTCCTTTAACTTCGTTAATAGCTATTTATATGACCATGATTTCTTCAGTGTGCTTACCCTTTATATCATTTCTACCTACATGTATAACCATATTCTTTGGTACAGTTAGGTCAATACCAGACCCTTTTTCTATAATTTTATTACTAATTCTATTTATCCCTGCACCTGGATAACAGTAAGCTATGCTACCTCTAGGTAATTTAGATCCTAGGCCCCTCACTTGAGAGTCACCTATAACGGATGCTGGTTCAAACACACCTATAGCTTTAGAGTGCCTGGGTTTGTAAGAGTCTGGATTATTATTGCTAACATTTTGTTTATAGGCCTACTTTCTTCAGCTTTCTCATCTTGATCCTGGACCAGCGAGAAGCATGGAACTGATTGGTTAGTTCTATAAGGACACTTAGTAACGGTTCAGAATAGGGGACCACCTCATTTTTGTATTTTTTCCACCAAAAACTTCTAAACCAGTGGTTTCCTGTTGTTTAGGATGAATGTGACCATCGCCATTATAGTAAATTATTGCTTGAAATGATTTCACCCCCCAACCCCTCCTACAATCTGGGGGGACCACCGTGGAACCGGGGGCTTTGGGTGGGGAACACAGCACAAGCAATAATTTACTGTAATAACGATGGTCAGATTTATCCTAAAACAACAGGAAACCAATGGTTTTAGCATGTTTGTGGAAAAACCCTTATACCTGGACCCTATACCGATCAATTTGTGATGCATGATCTTTATGGGGGCTCTGCCCCCGTACCCCCAAGACCTAAATTATACAAATGATAATGTAATAACATGTTAGTTATGCACATGACAAATCAAGTTCTCACAGCCACAAGCTCTACTAGCATCACCGTACATCTGTCACAGACCGAAGCCATTTTCAAACTGAAGTGAATGAACGATACTGTAGGGTTGCCAACTCAAAATTTCCTAGATTCATACCCAAAAGGCACTGAAGTAGCTATATATATATTATTTTTCGTAATTTTCTAACTTCGTTTTTTGACTATGTGACACATGCAATCAACGTATTTAATGAAACAACTTTGTCTCTATGGTATTTTCGACATTTTGCTTAAGTGGCACCGTATTCTGAACCATTACCGACACTTTTCCTTGGCTCTTGAATTCTAGCTTTTCAAGTTTTCCTAGGTTTAGTCCACTCATCATTTTCAGAAATTGTCTGAGGATATCTAGGCCTGGGCTCACTATGAGGTATAGGAACATTTAAGTTTACTTGAACTGCTACTTCACTAGATTTAGGCTCAACTGTAATATCTCTCTAAGTTGGTCTGGCCTCTCCCTCACTAACAGACCCTCTGGACTTATTAAGATTTTTTATTACAGTACTACACTTGTCACAAAACCACATCAAGTTGACATTAAGCTTAGAAGCAAGGGTAGGCTATGTTGCTAAGTTAGGTCCTAGGCTTAAAAATTTTGTTGACTCACCAACTTTGATACTATCAAGTTATATCAAAATAGGGTTATTATTCGTTTTTTGACCCAGTCACACCGCTATAACAGCAATATATTTGAATAACCAATCAAAACTGAATAAGAAAATATATATTATCTTGTGCAAATTTGTATAAAATGTGTTTTTTTATTAAAATATATTTCCTATTTTTGGTGTTTTTTCATATATATATATATATACAGTGGTGGGCACCGTTAACCAAAAAGTTAACTTCGTTAACCGCTAATCCGTTAACCAAAAAGTTAACTTCATTAACCGTTAATTCATTAAACATGTAACGGAAGTTACCGATAAACCGTTAACGTTAACTTTTATTATAAAAAAAATGAAAAACACAATATATATATAATTTAATTTTCCCTCTTCTCGTTCTCCATTTTGTCCATGAGATGCATGTTGCCCTTCATGAAAATTAGCATATCAAAGTTTTCATCAGACAGGGATGATCTCTTGGCCCTCAGGATGTCCTTGCCCATAGAGAACAAACGCTCCACTGCAGCACTGGAGGGGATGGCTGTGTTGAACTTGATGAACAAGTCCACCAACACTTGCTCACCCAAGAAGGCAGCCAGGGCCGGACTTTCACCTGCTGAGGCCCTAAGCTATATGAAATTTGAGGCCCTTCTCTAAAAAAATTCGGGTAAAAAAATTTAAAATAATTATACATGATTATTATTTATTAATGATTACAAAATTAAATTAGTTACAAAATGTTCCTTTTAACTAATTAATTGATTTTTCCATTTGCCACAGTCTTAAAACTTAATGTACCATACAGTTGTCGAAGTATTTTACAATTGTTGTCATTATTACTATAATTTATTGTTTATATTATGTTAATGATAAAGAAAAAATAATATATATATATATAAATATTTTTGATGAATTAGTGTTAAAGAATAAAAACTAATGATAAAATAAAAATATATTTAAAAAAATGAGGCCCCCGAGGTGGTGGCCCTAAGCTATAGCTTATTTAGCTTATAGGTAAGTCCAGCACTGAAGGCAGCATCTGTCAGCAAGTCCTTGGAGTTGGTCTCCAGCCAGGTCTTGACCAAGTTCTGGGCCTTGCCCTTGAGTGACCTGTGGCTTCTGCTGCTCTCTTTTGTCTGGATGACAGCACTGAAGAAGTCATCCTCCTCCTCCTCCTCATTGTTGCTGCCTCCACTGTTGCTGCCCACTTCGTTGGACTGCTGCTTCATGGCCTCCTCGACTGTACCCTCCATGCTTTTCCTCACCCTGGCGACCTTGGTGTTGTCATACTTGTCCAACCAGATGAGGCGAAACATGGGATGGAAGGCAGCAGCCAGCTGGCATTCGTCATCCTCCAGGAGGGGCCCAACCTTTTGTCGATGCCTGCCAAAAGTGCGTCGACCAAGGTGCTGCAGTAGACGAGGCCCTTGGACTTCAAGTCCTTAAGCCTGAAGATTCGCAGCAACTGTTGGCAGCAGAGTCCCAAGGTAGGCTTGTTCCTCCCCCTGGATCTTGTCGAGTGCTTTGGCCACAGGTGACATGATCTGGAAATAAAACAATGGAGAATTAGTAAATTGTAGAAATTCAAATTTGTATTATTCTGCAATATTTCTGTTGTATTTTACTCAATAATATAACGATAATCGAATGAGCAAAACTAAAACGTATCTACTGGCTGGTGTTAAGAAAATATAACTTTATTGCAATAAATAAATATAGTTGGAATAATTGTATTCTTAAACGTTTACGTAAACAATGCTATTATTGTATCAAGGTCCTGCATTTAATTGTAACCAGGAAAAAAATAAATCGTGGAATTTCCACGAGTCCCGCTAGTTTATTATTAATTTATAAATATATTACCTTGACATACTCTTTCATTAAGTCGACATCCTGGTCTTTGAAGCTGTTGACCTTCAGCTGGGTCATGACTCTGTGGAGAGCAGGCCTCTTCGTCTCCAGGATTGTGTTCATGACCACCACAGAGTCATAGGTGGAGTTCCACCTCGTCGTTAACGTACTTGAGTTAACGGAAGTTAAATGTAACGGAAGTTAATTAGTCTGATAATGATTTTCAAAGTTAACTTAAAAGTTAAATCGTTAACGAAAAAGTTAACTTCGTTAATTAACGATTAACGGATTAACGGTTTGTGCCCAGCTTTGTATATATATATATTGACTATTTGGTGAATATTTCTTATTTTTGGTGATTCTGGCTACTTCTGCGTAATTCAATTTGTCCTGTTTTACAAATAAATAATTTTTAGCAAATGTTTGTCTGTTGAACTCTGTTCAGTTTGGTTTTTTGTGACTAGGAGTATAATGTGTCAGTTATACATATTTGATTTTGAAGATGTGATCCACCATATTGCCCTTGATGAAGACAAGAGTTTAGACCTTTTTTTCAATCACAGAATAATTAAGACATCTGTGACCTGCCCTAAATGCAATAGTGCTTGTATTTTAAGAAAAGACCAGGTCTTTAGGTGCCATAAAAAAAATCCTAAAAATAAACGTCTCGTTTCAGTTTAAGGGCAGGCAAAATTTAGCAGACTACCCATGCAAGGTTGGCACATGTTATTACATTATCATTTGTATAATTTAGGTCTCGGGGGTATGGGGGCGGAGCCCCCGTAAAGATCATGCATCACAAATTGATCGGTCCTAATGTTTTGCGGACAGTTCAGTACATGACACCAGGAACTAGCAAATAATTTATTAACACCCAGGTGCACAACCTAGTGAAAATAAAAGAAAGAGAAGAAACAGAGTCCATATTAGAGCAATTTAGCAGAGAGGAGGGCAATTCATTTTCAGAACTCCAACAAAGAGAGCAAGACAAAATTGCATATTTGTTTATAAAGATTTGTTTATAAAAAACGTCTGACAGGTACAGTAGTTAGAACACGTGAAAAAAGTGTTAGCAGCTGACGAGGAAGCTTCTAAACAGTGGCTGCATCCTCCAGCGCAAGACACGTCAACGCGAAGAAGCGACGTCAAACCAAAACATCAACGCGCTGGTGGCCAAACTTCCTCAAATCTCCGTGCAGCGGCTGTCTACTACGGTTAGCTAGACTGGCAGTCGACGGCCTTTTGCGTGGCACGGTCAGAGTGCCGATCGGCTCCCGGGGCCGGACCTATTCTCAGCGTGCTATTTTTTCAATTACAGGGAACAATTGCGTGCTCCCCGAACTACTCTTACTCTCTGGCGACATTAAGACTAATCCAGGCCCCACTACAACTTACACATGTCACCATACACAAAGACATAGACACAATAGCACCATGAGACACATACAGAAGTATAATATTAACATATTACAGTACAACGTAGATGGCCTCACAAACAAAATCATGCAGCTTAGGGAATTCGTACACAAACAAAACATTCACATAGCACTTATACAAGAAACAAAACTAAAACGCACACACAAAACACCCACCATCCCTGACTTCACGGCGATCCGTCAAGATCGTACTGGGGTAACGGGGGTGGACTCATCACTTACATACGTAAAAGCATTAGCTACACTGATGCTACCCAAAACATTACAAACACAATCCAAGTAGATAACACGATAGAAATACAAGCAGTTAACATTAAAACACGCGCAAAACACAACACCACACTAATCAACATTTACATCCCACCAGATAGTTCACCTCAGGTGCCAGCCAATTACAATCCACAGTTACACAATCTTGCCTCTCTCACTAATGTCATCTTAGGAGGAGACTTCAACGCCAAAGACACTAGTTGGTACCTGCACAACCAAAACAACACCAGAGGCGCCAACATAGCCACACAACTAAACAGCCTCTTCATTCTTAACAATACAGAAGAACATACACACATACCACATCAAGCAGGATACTCAAACTCCTCCCCAGACATAACGTTCTGTTCCCCCTCACTAGCAACACATACACAATGGAGAACAGAAAAACAACTGTCATCAGACCACCTGCCCATCATCATTACAACACATTCTACACTCTGCCCCAACAGCCTTAGGCACACTTACAGAAATTACAAGAAAGCTGATTGGGAACAGTTCAAAATACAGACTGAGGAACAATTCACCACATTAAACAGCACACCCATCATAAACATCGATACAACACTCAAGACATTTAATCAGATTATCAATAATGCAAACAAATACATACCAAGGGCAACATTAGGAAATACAACCCAAATTACACTAGAGAAATAGCCCACCTCATAAGGCAACGTAACAACCTCAAATATAACACACAAACACCACACACAGAAGCCATAAAACAGCAGATACAACAGTTCAACACAGAAATAAACAACAAACTCAAAGAAAAACAAACAGAAACATTCAGGGAATTCATAACAACACTAAACCACTCCACAGATACATACAGGCTATACAAGACTATAAACAGCATTACCCACTCTAACAGCGGCATTCACACCTCACACGCGGCTATCTGTCGCAGCCAAAATAATATCCAAACATACACACAACAAGCTAACATTCTAGTTAATCACTACGCAAAGATAAGTCACTTAAACAGAGACAACAACCAGAAACATGCAGACAGACAAACAGCCAGACACAAGAAAACCTACAGACTCGACATGACCATTACACCCTTCAATACAACCAGACCACCAAGATCATCAAAAACATTAAGAATTCGAAGGCTACTGGACCAGACAACATATCTAACATACACCTTAAACACTTGGGCCCACAAGGAATATTAGCTCTCACAAATATCAGCACATATTCATACCAACACTGTATTATTCCTGACATATGGAAACAAGGTAAAATTATTACACTACTCAAACCAAACAAAAATCCAACAGAACCAGCTTCCTATAGACCCATTACTTTACAATGCACACCTTCCAAAGTAACAGAAAGACTAATCTTACAAATCACCAACCCACATACCACTATCGCCTACTCAACATGGATTCAGACCTCACCACTCAACCACGACATTACTCACTAACCTCACGCAGCACATCATGGATGGCATCAACTCCAGAAGACCAGCTCAACGTACACTATTAGCAACAATAGACATTAGTAAAGCATTGATGCTATCCCACGCTTCCCTCTCATAAACAAAATACTCAACACAAACATGCACAATAACACCAAAAGGTGGCTGAGCAACTATCTCTCAGGAAGATACTCACATGTCACATTTAATGGCAAGTCATCCAAAAACAAGCTTTTTCCGAACGGGGTCCCTCAAGGCTCTGTTCTCTCACCAACACTCTTCAACTTATACATGCATGACATTCCAACACCCATAGATAACAAGCTTACCTTATCATCATATGCAGATGATACCACTCTAACATCCACCCACAACAACATCGACACCGCTACAAATAACCTACAAACATACATAAACAGTATACAAGACTGGCTCACACACAATAGACTCAAAGTAGCGCCCACAAAATCAACCATCACCTTGCTTACAAGCAACACAAAAGAACACCAGGTAATTCCACAGCTTACACTAAACAACATCAACATTCCACACACTCACAGAACCAAAAATACTTGGTGTCACATACAACACATCATTATCTTTTGCAAACCACATTCAGGACATTAAAACCAAATGTACGTCAAGACTTAAACGCTTAGGGTACTAACAGGCACAAACTTTGGACACCAGCAGGAAACAACATCACTCATATACAAACAATATATTCGCTCAGTTATGGACTATGCTAGCCCATGCTGGGCACCCATTATCTCAAACACACACCAAACACCTTACAAACAATACAAAACAACGCACTTCGTATCATTACAGGATGCACTCAAACAACACCAATAGAACACCTGCACACAGAAACAAAAATACTAAAAGTTAGGGAACATTTAGACATGAGGGGAACACAATTCATGGCAGCAGCGACAACTAACCCACAACACCCTTGCCACTACATGTACAATCATGCACCAACACCTCGCACCATTAAGGTAACACCAGAGAGATATTATAACGAAATACTCCATTCCATACACGCCCCACAGACATCACACAGTACAGAAAACACATACACACACATCTAACCCACAAAGCACTGACACGACTCGGTCCGAATGCGGTCCTAGGTGCGAAGCCGCCACCCATTAACAGGTCAGAGATCAGCCTGAGCAGATCGGATCGAGTTAACTTAGCACGATTCCGATGTGGACATCACCCAAACTTACGGACATATAAACACAGACTAGACAACTCCATAGACGACACCTGCCACCTGTGCCAAGACACACCACAAACAATTGAACACATTATGACGGACTGTACCGCTCTAGCACAACAACGAACACAACACAACATCACTAGTGCGCTGAACCTCTGGTCCACTCCGGAGAGGGCGATCGGTTACCTGCGTGCCGCCGGCTTGCTCGATCAGGGTGGGCTGATCGGCTAAACAACAACAACAACAACTGTATGCCCTTGATGATTGGTTAGGTTAAGTCATGATATTTTCGTTTAAATTCGTTAGTTTAAACGAAAATGACGAGTGCAAACTTTTCGGTATTATTATAGTATTACACCCGTCTAACGTCCAGCAATTATTATATGTTCATTAAGTAGAATTTTTAATTCTAAGACACTTTCCTTCTATAGCATTTCCGTTGCAAATGCTTCGTTTTCAAGATATAAACATTTTTTTGGTATCTAGTGTGTGTTCGTACGTTCATTTGTGTGTTCGTTTGTGTGACCGTTACATGTCTGCCCAATCACTGCGCTCCATCCATTTCGAATTTGAATTACTTTGCTACCGGAATGGCTTCGTGTGACGCATGCTCATTCGATTATTACAGCTGTATTGTCACTTTCTACGAAAATTTAGAAAAAAGTGTTGAGTTTCTGCATGCTCATGGTGTTCTACCGACAGCAGTGAAGTGTCCACATTGTAAAACAGAGGGTAAATTTATAGTTATTACACCCGTCTCCCTTTGGAGGTGAAATTTGTGTTTTTCTATGGTTTTTTATGTGTTTTTGAACAAATCTGACTTCAAAACCGTCGGAAATGACTCATTTTTTAGATACCCCCCCTCCCCCCCAGCCGGCAATCTGGGGGACCCTGGTGGGGAAAATCACAGAAAACGAGTCATTTCCGACGGTTTTGAAGGTCAGATTCGTTAAAAATACATCAAAAACAAATTTCACCTTCAAAATTGACCTAACCTTCCTAACCTATCCTAACTTAACCTAACCTATCCTAACCAAACCTAACCTATCTACAACGCCACAGTTTCTGGTCTTGACGATATGTACACTCCGTTTTACAATGTGGACACTTCACTACTGTCGGTAGAACACCATGAGCACGCAGAAACTCAACACTTTTTTCTAAATTTTCGTAGAAAGCGACAATACAGCTGTAAATAATCGAATGAGCATGCGTCACACGAAAGCCCATTCCGGTAACAAAGTAATTCAATTCGAATGGATGGAGCGCAGTGATTGGGCAGACAACGGTTCACACAAACGAACGTACGAACACACACTAGATACACACCAAAAAAATGTTTATATCTCGAAAACGAAGCATTTGCGACGGAAACGCTATAGAAGGAAAGTGTCTTGAATTAAAAAATCACTTAATGAACATATAATAATTGCTGGACGTTAGACGTGTGTAATACTATAATAATACCAAAATTTTCAACACCACACTCCTGGTTTCAGTAATAAACCTTTATTATTTTAAGGTGCGTGGTGACTATATTTCTCTTTTGAAAGTTGTTTATTTGTCGCTATGGCAACAGTTAATATTGGTTATTCACCTAAATATCTTATCTTTTCGTATTAGGCACTCACGTCACATTTCGGGCAAATTAAGGATAGAGAATAACGCGTAATTGATGAAAACATCCAATGCTTTGTCTTCGTCTGGCCACATGACGAATCAAGTTCTCAAAGTCGAAACCATACGAACAACACGTCATAATTCTATCACAAACACGACCCAAAACGATCAATTAGGAAAAAGAAAATACCCAGAACAGAAAACCAACCAATTAAGTTGCAGAGTAGCGAAAAATAGCCCAATCAGGAAAAATATTTTATGAAAAAAAGTACATTATAACCAAAACAGGAAATATATTTTATTGAAAAAAGTACATTTGAACAAATTTGCACAAAAAATGAGTGACAAATTTGAATAAAGCGACTAAAACTACCTTATGGAAAAACTATACGCGCTCACAACATGGTATCATATGTGGTACATTTATTTCATAATTAAATATAAATTATTAATTAATTGAATTAAATATCTATACAAAGTTGCCTCGGGATTGGCGACATAGCCTATTGGGAATGAAATAATTGAATTGCCATTGCTGATTGATGCAGCATTGCTTGTATATATATTAAGTTAAGGTGTGTATATATATCCATCTCATAATTGTAAGGTTAGTGAAAAATTAACTTAATTTAGAGCTAGCATTTTTGAGCTCTTGTGGCATCATTGTTTGGTCACACTGTTGGCATCATTTTGGGACGCTGCGCGTCTTTTCTACTCGTTTGTGGAAGGTCGTACGTAAAGGTGTGGTTTGATAGAGAGCTCTCTTGCAATTCAGTTTGGTTGTTTAGATACATGATTGTTGCATCGTGCAATAGTCCAGGTTGCGTGGTTGTTGCAAGGTTCAGAAAGAAGACCACAAATAGTACCCTTTTGTTTACTTTAAGTTCATGTAATTTAAGGTCTAAGGTAGGCCCGCATCGAGTCAGCAACCCTGAGGTTACCCTGAGGTAGGACCTAATAGGATCTCAAATCCGTAAGTTTTAATTTAGCTTAACTTGGGCTTTAGGTAAACTTGCCCTTTAGAATTTGGCCGTTCACGGCTCAGCTGGGATTTCGAACCCGACAAATAAATAAAATAACATGGTCCTTCAGAACCGGATTTCTACCCCAAGACTGAGTCAGTGACCATTTTTCGGCAAAGTTCTGATTGTGCAAATTGTATCCCAAGTTAGGCCTAGACGGGTTGAGTATTATTGAGTTAAGGCCCAGGGTAAAAAGTTTGGTCGCCCATTGCGAAACTTGGCCAGTCGTCTGTCTTTTGGCCTACTTTTTTCCGGTTTGGTTAATTTTGGGTTATTATTGAAAGTTTGTCGCCCAATTGCGAAACTTGGCCAGTCGTCTGTCGTTTTTGGTCTACCTTTTTTCCGGTTTGGTTATTTTGGGTTATTATTGAATTAAGGTCCCAGGGTAAAGTTTGGTCGCCCAATTGCGAAACTTGGCCAGTCGTCTGTCGTTTTTGGCCTACATTTTTTCCGGTTTGGTTAATTTTGGGTCATTATTGAATTAAGGTCCTGGGGTGGAAAATTTGGTATTCCATACTGGTGTTTGGTTAGTACCCCACCCAGCAATTCAGTTTATTTGAAAGTAAAATTTGCGTTTGATCAGTTTGGTTAAGTATTTCTGCCAATTCAGCTCATTTGGTATTGAGCCCAAGGGTTGTTTACATTGAAGATGAGTGCATCTGAATTGAACAAATTTGTAAAAAGGAGAAGTGCCTACAAAGGTCTAATTACAAAGGTCATTGCCACTATAGATTCTGCCATAGAGCAGAGGATTTACGCTTAGTGACTGCGCAGCTTGCCATATAGAAACTAAAAGGTTGCTCTAAGTGAGGTAAATGTTAAATTGAGGCTCTTATAGAAGAGGATGAAATAGAAAATAACATAATTTACTTTGAAGAGATTATTGATGATATGATTAACGTGGCCTCCGAGCAAAAGAGTTTAGCAGCTCAGTACAGTTAGAGACCAGGTCTAATAATGAAACACAACACACACAACAAATGATGCTTGTGAAGTTAAGGTTAACAGATCTGTAGTTCAATTACCGAGGCTTGTACTCAAAACATTTTCTGGGAGTAATTCAGGAATGGCAAGGATGGGCAGACAGTTTTCAATCAGCAGTTCATTCTAGTCAAGTGTTAAGTGCCGTGGAGAAGTTTAATTATTTGCGGTCCCTCTTGGAAGGGGAGGCAGCAAAGACTATAGCAGGATTAGCATTAACAGAGGCTAATTATAATGTGGCTTGGGATATATTAAAGAAACGGTTTGGTAAGCCAGAGATCTTAATTAAAAGCCACCTCCGTGCACTTTTAGCTATACCTCCTGTTAATAATCCTAATAGTGTCAAGGAGTTACGGCAGTTATATGATGAATTTGAAATTAGAACTAGGTCCCTGGACAACTTGGGTGTAGGTGCAAAAAACTTCACTTTTTTACGTGAAGGTCAAAATATGAGAATAAAAACCCACTCTAATAGACAGAGTTTATTTCCACGACAGTTTCGACGCCCACTGGCATCCACCCGAGGAGGATGCCAGTGGGCGTCGAAACTGTCGTGGAAATAAACTCTGTCTATTAGAGTGGGTTTTTATTCTCATATTGGGTGTAGGAATGGAAAGTATGGTATAATGTTGGTTCCTACACTGGAGTCTAAATTGCCTAGCTCAATTTTGCTTGAATTAAGTAGGGGACACTCTGCAGAACATGTGTACATCCCCCTTCAGCAGATGTTAAGTCTTTTAGGCACAGAATTAGCAAGACGAGAGGGAGTTGAGTTTGCACAGTGGGATGGTAAACAAGGGGACAAAGGCAGGCACAGCACCAAAGTTTCCACAAAAAGGAATAGCCCAGGTACAGTGTCAGCTCTACATGCCTCCTCTGAGAATAAATTAAAGGGAATCAAGGAATGCATATTTTGCGAAGGCAACCACAAGTCATATAAATGTGAGGTGGCTGAGGCCTTACCCTTTGAGGAAGAAAGGACAGGGTAACTAAGTCCACAGCATGTTTTAAATGTTTTTTGAAAGGTCATAGAGCAAGGTTTTGTAAGTTTAAAATTTTGTGCAAAAAATGTCATGGTAGGCATCAGCCATTATTGTGTGAAAACACTCTTAGTAGGCCTACCCCAGAAGTAGACACATCAGTGGCACATGCCACTGCTATGCAAGGGAGTAAAAGTAAAGGGGGATTATTGCAAACAACTGCAGCCTTATTAATTGGGAATGAGGGAGAAGCTACTGTAAGAGTGTTGTTTGATAGTGGTAGCCAGTGTAGTTTTATTAAGACCAGAATTTCCAGAAAATTGAAGTTTAAAGAACTTAAGAGGGAAAATTTAAGAATTTCTGGGTTTGGGGGTTCCGTTCAAAACCGAACCAAATTTAAGAACGTAGAAGTTCTGGTTAAAGGGTTGTTACTGCAAAGTCCCACTATCAAGGTCCAAGCTGTAGAGATTGAGGAACTTTGTGCTCCAGTCACTACTTGTTTAGATATGGCATGTGTCCAAGAATTGCAAGTTAAAGGAATTAATTTGGGCAATAATAAGTTTGAGGGAACAGAAGATATTAGTCTTTTGATTGGAGCTGACTATTATTGGGACTTCATCACTGGTAATATTGTCCGTACATCTCAAGGCCCAGTAGCTATTGAAAGTAAGCTAGGCTGGATGCTACATGGTAGTTATTGCAATGAAATGGAAGTTAAGGCTCTTTTTGTTAAGATTGAGGAGAACAGCCATGGTCTGGAAAGGCATTTGAAAGCGTTTTGGGAACTTGAATCTATGGTATAAAGGACAACCAGGCAAGTACAGTGAACAATGATGTTTTAGAGCAATTTGAAAAAGGGATTGGGTTTAGAGATGGTTGCTATGAAGTTGGCCTACCATGGAAGGATTCTTGCAAACCCGGTTCAAACCTTCAGCTAGCTAATCGGAGGTTGGAGACTTCATTGTACAGGCTAAGAAAAAATGAGGAGTTGTTAATTGAATACAATGAGGCCATCCTAAGTTATGTAAGGGAGGGCTATGCTGAAAGGGTGCAAGGTGAGCTGGTGAGCCAGGAGGCACATTATCTGCCACACCATGCAGTGGTACGGCGAGACAAAACTACCACCAAACTGAGGGTAGTTTTTGATGGCTCAGCCAAGGACAAAGGTGGTGTGTCCTTGAATGACTATTTGGATGCTGGGCCAAATTTAAATGCAGATTTATTTTCCTTGTTACTGAGATTCAGGTTTGGTAGAGTAGCATTGACTGCAGATGTGAAGCAAGCCTTTTTGCGGATAAAGTTAAAACCAGAGGACAGAGATGCAGTAAGGTATCTGTGGGTGGATACGAAAGACTTGTTGGAAAATGAACCTAAGGTTCAAGCATATACAGGGTGGGCCGTAAGTTTCCATACATAGGAAAATTTAAACGTTTGTTTTTATGTTTCAGATACCCTAAGAATATGCGTTTGTAAGATCGTGTTTACTGATGAAGCAAATTTTTACGTCAATGGAGAGGTTAATCGGCAAAACATACGTTATTGGAGTAATGCTAACCCTAACTGGCTGAGTCCGACGAAGATGCAAGGTGCCGGTAAAGTGATGGTGTGGGCCGGGATATGGGGTGACAGAATTATTGGACCAATTTTTGTCAGTGGAAATCTTAATGCCGAAAGGTATCTTAACATGTTGCAAGAAGAGATTTTCCCATCCCTGCTAAACGAGGAAGGTAACTTCCCAGTTTACTTCCAGCAAGATGGAGCTCCACCTCATTATGGTCTTCACGTGCGTCGGTATTTGGATCAGCAGTTTCCAGATGCTTGGATTGATCGGCGTGGTCCTGTGGAGTGGCCTCCCAGATCCCCAGATCTCACCCCCCTTGATTTCTATCTTTGGGGGCACTTGAAGGCCATGGTGTATCAGGAAAAGATACGAGACATAAATCATCTAAAGGAACGTATCACCAACGCCATTACAAGCATAACGTCAACTGTGCTAATGCGTGTTCATCAACAGTGGGGAACACGTATTGAAATGTGTTTTCAAAACAATGGCAACCATGTAGAGCATATTATATAAATAAAAATGGTTGTCCATAAAAAATGTTTATTTTTCCTATGTATGGAAACTTACGGCCCACCCTGTAGAATGAAGTCAGTGTTGTTTGGCCTCAGCTCTAGTCCATTTCTGTTGGCAGCTACTATGCAGTACCATTTTAAGAAATATTCTGAAGTCTATCCTAACACTATTGAACACATAAGGAAAAATTTTTATGTTGATGATTTGCTATGTTCCGTGGATAATACAGAAATGGCTAAACAGATATTCATGGAGGCTAGAGCTATAATGAGGGAGGCTGGCATGGAGCTCAGAAAATGGCAGACCAATCATTCGCAATTACAAGAGTTTATGAGTCATTCCTCTGTAGTACCTGATGCAGCAGAAAGTATTGAGGATTCTGGTATTAAGGAGTTGTGGGCAATAGACGCAAAGGTGCTAGGCATCGTTTGGCAGCAAGATGATGATTTGTTTACCTTCAATGGGAAATCTTTAGTAGAGCTGGCCGAGAATGAGACAAGGTGGACAAAACGTACAGCTCTTAGTTTGGCTTCGAAGGTCTTTGATCCTCTTGGATTCCTGGCTCCATTTGTGATAAAGTCAAAAATTTGGTTTCAGAGCCTCTGGGAAATTGGACTTGGTTGGGACCAAGAGTTACCTGATCATATGGTGGTAAGGTGGAAATATTGGTTCAAAGAATTGGCACATCTTGGAGACATTGAAATCCCAAGATGGTACTTTGGAGAGTTGAACAATAGTCCAGACAATTTGGAGCTGCACATCTTTTGTGATGCAAGTGAGGAAGCCTATGCAACTTGTATTTATATAAGGCGCATTGCAAGAGGAAGTAAGTTGCAGGTTGGTTGCTGCAAAGAGTAGAGTAGCACCTTTGAAAGGCTTTCTGTTCCAAGGTTGGAATTGATGGGTGCCGTTATTGCTAGTCGGCTTGCAATTACAGTGCGAAAGTCTTTGGCCCTCTATGAAATTCCAAACTATTATTGGACAGACTCCACTATAGTTTGGCACTGGTTAAGAAGTCAGGCAAGGAAATGGAAACCATTTGTTGCCAATAGGGTGGAGAAAATTCAAGCGCACACAGATCCCAAGCAATGGAAGCATTGTCCAGGCATCCAAAACCCCGCTGATTTACCAACACGAGGAATTTCGGTGAAAGATCTTTCACAATCAATCAAGTTTGTGGTGGAATGGGCCAGAGTGGCTAAAACTTGGAAGTGAAAACTGGCCTTCTAATCAGCCTATTGTAGGAGAATGCCAGGCTGAAGAAGCATGGGTGAGTGAGGTGAGAAAATGCGCTGTGAACAGTTGTCAAGTTATGCAGCAGGACCCCATATTGAGGCTTGAGGACATTAGCAGTCTGAAAAGATTGTTAAGAGTGACAGCATGGGTATATAGATTTACCAACAACATTAAGGGAGAAACAAGAAGGGAAGGAATTCTGAACAGTAATGAGATTCAGCAAGCCAGGAAATACTGGGTGGTATATATGCAGAAGAAAAATTTGGTGAAGAGAGAGAATTGCTCACCAGCCATCCATTACAGGTTCTACCAACACATTCTGCGCTCAAGGGTTTGGATGTGTTTTTGGATCAGGATTTATTGAGAGTAGGAGGTAGACTACAGTTTTCTGGGCTTCCAGAGGAGAAAAGACATCCAATTTTGCTATCTTCTGGGGGGCACTTTGTGGACCTTTTGATCCTGGATACTACTCATAAGCTGTTACATGCTGGAGTTAGAGAAGTGATAATAGAGATTAGACAACAATTTTGGATTCCCAAAATTAGACAAGTAGTAAAAAAGGTCTTGCATAAATGTGTGGTTTGCAAGCGTTGGAGTGCAAAGCCTTATTATGAAAAGGTGGCTCCACTTCCAAGAGAACGGTGTCTATACTGCCCCATTTGATGTAGTGGGAGTAGACTTTGCAGGGCCAGTCTATGTGTATGAGCGAGGGGAGTCTAACAAAGGTTATATGTCTTTTCACCTGTGCTACCACCAGAGCAATCCATTTGGAGTTGGTAAGCAACTTAAGTAGTGATGTATTTCTTTTGGCCTTTAAAAGGTTTGTGAACAGAAGGGGTTTCCCAAATAAAATCATATCAGATAATGCAAAAACCTTCAAAAAGGCTGCAAAGGAACTCCAAGAAATTTGGTCCTTGCTAAAAGAGGAAGGATTCCAATCCTACTTTTCACACCAAGGGGTACAGTGGGAGTTTATTGTTGAGAGAGCACCATGGTGGGGAGGATTTTGGGAAAGGCTAGTGAGAAGTGTAAAGTGTCCATTAAAGAAACTTTTAGCTAATGCTCATTTGAGCAAAGAAGAATTCTCTACTGTTTTGTGTGAAGTAGAAGCAATGGTGAACAGTAGGCCTATCACTTTTGTTTACAACAGTAGGCAGGATGCAGAGCCATTGACACCAAATCATTTTCTTTGTGGTAAACGATTAACATCAAACCCCAGTGTGCCAGAAGACTTGCAGCCTATCCAGAGCACTCAAGGAGAGTTAACCAGACGGTTCAGGTACCTTGAAGAGCTACAAGATCAGTTATGGAAGAGGTGGCAGATGGAATACTTGCCAGAACTCAATTATTACCCATCAGGCAAGGTAAAGGGCTCCAATGCAAATTGTATCAAGGTGGAGAAGTGGTAATGATTGGGGATGAAAGACCAAGGCAATGCTGGAAGCTTGGCATAATTGAAGAGTTGTTTGTTGGCAAAGACAATTTAGTTAGGTCTGCACTGGTAAAGACTTCAGGAGGAAAGTTAAAGAGACCTATACAAAAACTCTATGCTTTAGAAATCAGCAAAAACACAGATAGTCAAGATGAAACATTTGAGTTACAGCCTCATGAAGAAGGCTTGGCTAACCTTGCAGAAGGTAATGACAACAATGCCTCTTCGGTGGGGAGTGTTAGAAAATCTAGAAGAGGAAGAACCATTGTTGTCCCAAGGCAATACGATGACTAAGCTGATTGATGCAGCATTGCTTGTATATATATTAAGTTAAGGTGTGTATATATCCATCTCATAATTGTAAGGTTAGTGAAAAATTAACTTAATTTAGAGCTAGCATTTTTGAGCTCTTGTGGCATCATTGTTTGGTCACACTGTTGGCATCATTTTGGGACGCTGCGCGTCTTTCTACTCGTTTGTGGAAGGTCGTACGTAAAGGTGTGGTTTGATAGAGAGCTCTCTTGCAATTCAGTTTGGTTGTTTAGATACATGATTGTTGCATCGTGCAATAGTCCAGGTTGCGTGGTTGTTGCAAGGTTCAGAAAGAAGACCACAAATAGTACCCTTTTATTTACTTTAAGTTCATGTAATTTAAGGTCTAAGGTAGGCCCGCATCGAGTCAGCAACCCTGAGGTTACCCTGAGGTAGGACCTAATAGGATCTCAAATCCGTAAGTTTTAATTTAGCTTAACTTGGGCTTTAGGTAGAACTTGCCCTTTAGAATTTGGCCGTTCACGGCTCAGCTGGGATTTCGAACCCGACAAATAAATAAAATAACAACCACAGAGGAGTAGACCAAACAAAAATTTTGCTAGTTCGGCAAAAAATACAAGCGAACCAAGGAACGGCTCTCGGGGCTGTTTATTGTACAGCGAACGCTTTAAACAGGGAAGACGTGTTTAAGTTTTCCCTCAAGTTCTGAGTGAATTCCTTATAATATAAAACCTAATGACTATAAAAGGATAGGCCTATTCCTTCAGGGGTTAATAGTGATGCCTATATTAGTAACAAGTAAATCGCCGAGTAACTCCATCGTAACGGCCCTACACCGAAAAGACCGTCACGCCCTACATCGAAACAAACAAAGACCCAGCAAAAATAAGGTGAGGCAATTATTTTCATTAATATACTAGGTCCCAACTCCCGACGCTAGAATTACCGTAATCAATATAAATATAAAGAGGTCCTTTAAAGACCTACATATTCATAACTCTCTAACGAAAAAGCATAGGGCTTTTGTCGGTAACCCTCCACTGAAGTCTGTTGGAAATTTCCAACGGATGAGGGCACAGGCAATCAACCCATAGCCCTATATAGTTTTTTCAATGGTGGCCCTGTGTATGGGGAACTAACCCCTCTAAAATTTACACTGACACGCAGTGGCTAGGCTTAACTCAGTAGGCCTAACCCCAATTTCAACCGTAACCCCACTATAGTTTTTTCATATGGTGGCCTAAGCAACTGGGAACCGATTCCTTTACCTTTACACTAATCGAAAACAAAGGCTTGTTCATTTAACAGGCATAACTTATTTTAGGTCCTAAAAAAATAGGCCCGCAACATTAAGCCTATTTAATAGGTCCTACTCTTCAAATTCAAAACTAAGCCTTGTTAATTTAACAGGCTTAACTCATTTGAGGTCCTATAAAATAATAGGCCCAAACATAAGCCTACTTGGTAGGCCCAACAAATAGGCCTATTTAGTAGGCCCACCTAACTTTACCTTACATAATAGGCCTACCTCTTAAAGTAGGCCTTACTCTTTACACTCAAGGCCTATCCTAACTAAAAACATTGTGAATTTTTAATTTAACCTGTGGCGCAGGTTATATAAAAAACTTATTACTGTACAGTAATTTAACTTGCTCAACATCATAAAAATTAAACTCAGAACTTTAACACTAACAACAATTATGGAAGACTTGGACAAAAGGGTAAGAAACCCAGACCAAGAAAACAAAAACACAGACCTTGGGGCTACGGCACCATCTCAAAATCACAAAAAATTAATGAGGAAAAAATCAGCACGTAAAGGTGTCATCACCAAACTGTACAATGATTTCAAACAAAAGGAACCTACAAGATATGATCTTGAAACAACATTAAATTCTATTACTCGTTACAAACAAGAAATTTTCATACTAGATGAAGACATAATTACAGAAATTGATGACACAATTGAACTAACAGATGATGAGTATTCTACTCTCCTACTTGACAATGAAAATTACATTACAAAAATTAACAACTATATTTCTGAAATTCAAAACCAACTTGATGAGTGCAAAAAAGAAGACACATACGAAAGCTTCTTAGAAGCTACAAGAAATGCTTCATTTAGCCCTCCCAATGTGGCTGAGGGCAATGAACTAAAATCAAAATTGCCTACACTTGCAGTACCCACTTTTGAGGGTGACAGAGCCAAATTTCAATCTTTTATTGAAAAATTTCATAGCCTTATAGGTAATAAAAACTACATTACAGATGTTGATAAATTTAGTTATTTAGTGAACTATCTGAAAGGCCCAGCCTTAAGATTAGTGGAATCACTACCAGCCATAGGTACTTCTTATTCTGTAGCAATAGAATTACTTAACAGAAATTACATGAATAAGGATGAAATTATACATGATTTGGCTCTTAAAGTAATGAACATGCGAACCCCAAAAGACAACTATGGTGACCTCTTTGATTTTACTGTGAGTTTGAATGTCTCATGGGACAACTTAAAAACAATAATTTAAACATTGCAGAAACAGCTTGGATCATTCAAGCTGTTGTTTTTGAAAAGCTCCCTTCTAAAGTCAAAGAGATATTTCATCAGAGGACAACTGACATATACCCTAGCCTTAATAAACTAAGAGAAGATTTCCCAACTGTACTGCACTTTACAAATCAAGTTACACACTCCCAAAATTTAACACAGAACAAGAAAAAACCAACAATGCAGAAAACCAAAAACCTAACAAAAGATTTCAACACTTACCAGTTACATCAAAACACAACCGCAAAACTCAATTTGCAGAAAATAAAGTGACAGAAAAAGACTCAAAGACTCCTACTCTGCAAAACTTTAATGTAGCTACTTTTGAGTATAATCCCACACCATGCAAATTTTGTTTTAGCAGTGAACATTATTCTACAAATTGTCCCAAATACAAAGACTTTACAGCAAGGTCAAAACGTTGTGAACAACTAAACTTATGCAAAAAATGCACTGGATCAGGGCACCAAAAGTCAAATTGCAAATCAAATTTGATATACAATTGTAAGTTTTGCAACAGTTTTGACCATGTTACCCCTATGTGTAATACACACACAGACATTGGAAAAACTGACAAACATTATGAACAAACACCCAAATCAAACCAAAACAAACAGAAACAAACCAAAAATGCTATGAATGGACATATCAGTTCATCTAGCATTAACCACAATTCAAAAATTCTTTTACCAACCACAACTTTGGAAATCCAAAACAAAAGGGACAAATAGTACAGGTTAGGTGTCTTTTAGATACCTGCTCACAACAAACATTTGTAACTAAACAACTGATAGAAAAATTGGGACTTCAAAACCAACAAGGAGATGAAGATCTCTCTATTTCATCATTTATCAATAAAAACCCAGTACAAGCCAGTTTTAAAACTGCAAATATAACTTTAACTCTTGATGAAACATTTGAAACCCTTAAGGTTGTTGTTGTGGACAAAGTAGAACAAGAAAAAATACAAATAGCTGGGTTAAAACAAGCTTTGCTCCAACTTCAAAATAAATACACGATAGCTGATAAAACCCTTAATGCAGATGTAGTTGATGATATACATATGCTCATGGGGGCTGACTATCTTCATCTGGTCCATAGAGGCATCATTAAAATTGGAGATGGAATAGCCATACAAACTCCCACAGGTATTGCTCTTTTGGGTGACATAACTAAATACCATCTTACTACTGACACAGAAAACACAGAACATGAACAAAATTTACGCAAAACAAAATCACCACAGTCACAAATTTCTGACTATGTGACAAACTCGAACTACAAAAACACTGTCATAATCCCACATCATTTGAATGAAAATGATTCCACATTGGATGAAGGGTTACAGCAGTTGTGACTATTAGAATCAGTTGGCATAAAGGACAGTACTATTACACATGAAGACCAATTGATGACAGAACAATTTAAGGATACATTACAACACAGAGACAATCAATACTATGTGGAGCTGCCTTGGAAAACACCTTGTCCAGAAATAATGGACAATTTGAAAGTAGCTAAGGCACATCTGTATAAAAATTACAGAAAACTAAAAAATGACAATCTTTTAGAACAATACAACAACATATTCAAGGAACAAATAGAAAGGGGCTTCATTGAAGAAGTTACTGATGAACCCTTTAAAAAACGAGGTTGTCATTATTTAACACACAGGGGAGTTTACAGAGAAGACTCATCCACAACTAAACTAAGAGTAGTATACAACTGTAGTTTAAAAGACACAAATTCTGTTAGTTTAAATGATTGTCTCATGGAAGGCCCAAACCTTGTCTCAGATCTTGTAAAAATTCTCCTTTGCTTCCGTTTAGACAATTATGCAGTACAAAGTGACATAGAAAAAGCATTCCTCTGTATAAATTTGAAGCTTGAGTATGATAAAAATCATCTCAGGTTTTTGTGGTTGAATGATCCACATGACCTTAACAAAGGTTTCAAAACCTACAGATTTAAAGTAATTATTTTTGGAGCAAATTGCTCTCCAAGTATTCTTGCTTTAACAATTAGAAACCACCTAAACTTATTTCAAGAGGACTTAACAGTTCAGTTTTTAAAACAAAACTTTTATGTGGATAACCTCATTGGTTCCACTGTAACTGAAGAGGAATTGCTTGAAATTTACCAAATGTCACAACCCATAATGAAGCAAGGAAATTTTGGATTGAGAGAATGGGTTTCTAATTCTCCTAAATTAAATAACAAAAGACAACAATGGGAACATTGAACCAAACAATTACACGAAAACACTTGGAATGCTTTGGTTTTTAAAACAGAATTCTGAACACGATGACACTCTTTGCACGAAGAGTTATAACTTAAATCCAAATGCCAATACAAAAAGACAAGTGCTTTCAGAATCATCCAAAATTTTTGACCCCATTGGATTATATTTACCAGCAACCATAAGATCCAAAATCCTTTTGCAAGACTTATGGAAAAAGAAAATTGATTGGGATGAACCACTTTCAGTGGAAGACCAACTTCATTGGAAAAAATTAGCCACAGACTTGAACAAAGTTCAAGACATCTACGTACCAAGATGTGCTGGCTACAGATTGAAATCGCAAACACTACACATTTTTACAGATGCCAGCACACAAGCTTATGGGTGTTGTGCCTATTTAACAAGTGAAAATGAAAGTAACTTGGTTTATTCAAAGGCAAAAGTGGCACCCTTAAACCAAAAGAAAACTGTACCACAACTTGAATTATTAGCTGTCTCATTGGGAGTTAAAACAGCAAACTTTCTTTCACAAGTGTATAAAGAAGTTGACATAACAAACATTTACTTATGGACAGACAGTCAAATTTGTCTAACATGGGTGACCAACACAGATACAACTTCTTGCAAAAATATATTTGTGAAAAACAGACTAACAGAAATCAAAACTGCAAACACAAACCTTGGTATCAAATTTAGGTACATAAAAACAAAGGAGAATCCTGCAGACTTTTTGACAAGAGGGCTCTCTTACAAGCTGTTGAAAACAAATAAAATCTGGTATGAAGGGCCCGAATGGCTAACATGTGAGGATCTTTGGCCAGCCAAAGTAGTTAACCTCACACTCAACTCTACAACAACTGAAAAGATCACTGAGGACAAACCTATATTTGACTATCACCTTTATTCAGACCTCAACAAACTCTTGAGAATTACAGTCTATTGCTGCAAGTTTGTCAATAGCTACTATGGAAAAACTATACGCGCTCACAACATGGTATCATATGTGGTACATTTATTTCATAATTAAATATAAATTATTAATTAATTGAATTAAATATCTATACAAAATTGCCTCGGGATTGGCGACATAGCCTATTGGGAATGAAATAATTGAATTGCCATACGTACAAAGAACCTGTATGTATGAATCAGCCTCACATAGCAACAAGAAAACCGAATTTATTGTTTAGTCTACCACAGGAGTAGCCCAAACAAAAATTTTGCTAGTTCGGCAAATAATACACCAGAACCAAGGAACGGCTCTCAGGGCTGTTTATGTTACAGCGAACGCTTTAAACAGGGAAGACGTATAAAGTTTTCCCTCTAGTTCTGAGTGAATTCCTTATAATATAAAACCTAGTGACTATAAAAGGATAGGCCTATTCCTTCAGGGGTTTATATAGTGACTGCCTATATTAATTACCTTAAGTAAATTCACCGCGTAACTCCATCGTGGCGGCCCTACACCGAAAATGATCGTAACGCCCTACATCGAAGCAAACAAAGACCCAGCAAAAATAAGGTGAGGCAATTTCAGTTTTCATTAAATAAGGATTCCCAAATCCCGGCGCTAAAATTACCGTAATCACTTAAATATTAAAACGGTCCTTTAACAACCTACATATTTATAACTCTCTAACGAAAAAGCATAGGGCTTTTGTCGGTAACCCTCCACTGAAGTCTGTTGGAAATTTCCAACGGATGAGGGCACAGGCAATCAACCATAGCCCTAAATAGTTTTTTCAAATGGTGGCCCTGTGTATGGGGAACTAACCCCTCTACAATTTACACTGACACGCAGTGGCTAGGCTTACCTTATTGGCCTAACCCCAATTTCAACCGTAACCCCACTATAGTTTTTCATATGGTGGCCTAAGCAACTGGGAACCGATTCCTTTACCTTTACACTAACCGAAAACAAAGGCTTGTTCATTTAACAGGCATAACTTATTTTAGGTCCTAAAAAAATAGGCCCGCAACATTAAGCCTATTTAATAGGTCCTACTCTTCAAACTCAAAACTAAGCCTTGTTAATTTAACAGGCTTAACTCATTTGAGGTCCTATAAAATAATAGGCCCAAACATAAGCCTACTCGGTAGGCCCAACAAATATGCCTATTTAGTAGGCCCACCTAACTTTACCTTACATAATAGGCCTACCTCTTAAAGTAGGCCTTACTCTTTACACTCAAGGCCTATCCTAACTAAAAACACTAAATTTATAATTGAACCTGTGGTGTAGGTTATAAAATTTATTTCAGCAATTTAACTTACTCATAAGACTCATTAACATCACAAAATTCGACTCAGACCTGTAACATCACAAAGACCTAAAGCAATTGCTCAAATTCAAACCTACACCCACCTAACACCTATTCCAACCTATTCCAAGTCCTATTTGACATATAGGCCCAACCTATTCTAAGTCCTATTTGACATATAGGCCCAACCTATTCCAAGTCCTATTTGACATAGGCCCAACCTATTCCAAGTCCTATTTGACATAGGCCCAACCTATTCCAAGTCCTATTTGACATATAGGCCCAACCTATTCCAAGTCCTATTTGACATATAGGCCCAACCTATTCCAAGTCCTATTTGACATATAGGCCCAACCTATTACCTATTCGAAGTCCTATTTGACATATAGGCACACCAAGTCCTATTTAACCTATTCCAAGTCCTATTTGACATATAGGCCAACCTATTCCAAGTCCTATTTGACATATAGGCCCAACCCATTCTAAGTCCTATTTGACATATAGGCCCAACCTATTCCAAGTCCTATTTGACATAGGCCCAACCTATTCCAAGTCCTATTTGACATATAGGCCCAACCTATTCTAAGTCCTATTTGACATATAGGCCCAACCTATTCCAAGTCCTATTTGACATATAGGCCCAACCTATTCCAAGTCCTATTTGACATATAGGCCCAACCTATTCCAATTCCTATTTGACCAATATAGGCCCAACCTATTCCAATTCCTATTTGACATATAGGCATAAAAACAGACAAGGCTTGATATAAGGGTCTCAAATGCAACGTTTGAGGATCTTTACTCAGCCAAATTGATTAACCTAACCCAAAACCCAAAAATAAAACCCTATAACAAAATACACATTTACACACACACGTACGGTACAGTATATAAATATATACATACGACTTCAAACATCCAATTCTTCTTTTAAAAGAAGAAACACAACAGATTTCATTAACAGACACAAACATTCCTTGCAAACAGATTGGATTCCTTCAAAACCCCAAACCTTCCAGACCTACCTGTAGGATACACAACATTTACTCATTCATAACTACGGGTATTAACTTCATTGGAGTGGTGAATCCAAGTTTTGAAGACCAAGTGGATTCGAAGGAATGATACCACACACACTACTCTTTCATGTGTCTCAAACACAACAACCTGTCTAAACATAACCAAGGATCGGAGAGTAAAAGCTTTAATTGCTGCGCTCTGACTCTGTGTACATAATTTTGTGCCAAATTTATATGGTTAGACAGTGACACATACAAACAAACTACTCTACTCTAAAGGGTTTTATGGCTACTTTGGCCATAGCCCAAATTACTACACATCAAAGGGCTGATGGCCTACCTTGGCCATAGCCCAACAAATCATCAAAGGGCTGATGGCCTACCTTGGCCATAGCCCAACAAATTCATCAAAGGGCTGGCCTACCTTGGCCATAGCCCAACAAATTCATCAAAGGGCTGATGGCCTACCTTGGCCATAGCCCAACAAATTCATCAAAGGGCTGATGGCCTACCTTGGCCATAGCCCAACAAATCATCAAAGGGCTGATGGCCTACCTTGGCCATAGCCCAACAAATTCATCAAAGGGCTGATGGCCTACCTTGGCCATAGCCCAACAAATCATCAAAGGGCCTTGGCCTACCTTGGCCATAGCCCAACAAATTCATCAAAGGGCTGATGGCCTACCTTGGCCATAGCCCAACAAATTCATCAAAGGCTGATGGCCTACCTTGGCCATAGCCCAACAAATTCATCAAAGGGCTGATGGCCTACCTTGGCCATAGCCCAACAAATCATCAAAGGGCTGATGGCCTACCCTTGGCCATAGCCCAACAAATCATCAAAGGGCTGATGGCCTACCCTTGGCCATAGCCCAACAAATCATCAAAGGGCCTTGGCCTACCTTGGCCATAGCCCAACAAATTCATCAAAGGGCTGATGGCCTACCTTGGCCATAGCCCAACAAATTCATCAAAGGGCTGATGGCCTACCTTGGCCATAGCCCAACAAATTCATCAAAGGGCTGATGGCCTACCTTGGCCATAGCCCAACAAATTCATCAAAGGGCTGATGGCCTACCCTTGGCCATAGCCCAACAAATCATCAAAGGGCTTGGCCTACCTTGGCCATAGCCCAACAATTCATCAAGGGCTGATGGCCTCACCTTGGCCATAGCCCAACAATTCATCAAGGGTCTGTGGCCTCCTTGGCCAGAGACCAAACAACAAGGTCTTTGGCCTCCTTGGCCAGAGACCAAACAACAAGGGTCTTGTGGCCTCCCTTGGCCAGAGACCAAACAACAAGGGTCTTGTGGCCTCCCTTGGCCAGAGACCAAACAACATTGGTCTTGTGGCCTCCCTTGGCCAGAGACCAAACAACATTGGTCTTGTGGCCTCCCTTGGCCAGAGACCAAACAACAAGGGTCTTGTGGCCTCCTTTGGCCAGAGACCAAACAAAAAGGGTCTTGTGGCCTCCCTTGGCCATAGGCCAAACAACACAAAAACAGTACAGGATTCAAAGCCCCAAGCCCTCCAGATCTACCTGTGGAGGAGTAAATTTACTCCACTAAAACTACGGGTATTGACTAGTCTGAAGTGGTAGGAGGTTTGAATACAGTACAAACTCTTTCTAATTCTCCTAAATTAAATGAACAAATAACAAAAGACAACAATGGGAACATTGAACCAAACAATTACACGAAAACACTTGGAATGCTTTGGTTTTTAAAACAGAATTCCGAACACGATGACACTCTTTGCACAAAGAGTTATAACTTAAATCCAAATGCCGATACAAAAAGACAAGTGCTTTCAGAATCATCCAAAATTTTCGACCCCATTGGATTATATTTACCAGCAACCATAAGATCCAAAATCCTTTTGCAAGACTTATGGAAAAAGAAAATTGATTGGGATGAACCACTTTCAGTGGAAGACCAACTTCATTGGAAAAAATTAGCCACAGACTTGAACAAAGTTCAAGACATCTACGTACCAAGATGTGCTGGCTACAGATTGAAATCGCAAACACTACACATTTTTACAGATGCCAGCACACAAGCTTGGGTGTTGTGCCTATTTAACAAGTGAAAATGAAAGTAACTTGGTTTATTCAAAGGCAAAAGTGGCACCCTTAAACCAAAAGAAAACTGTACCACAACTTGAATTATTAGCTGTCTCATTGGGAGTTAAAACAGCAACTTTCTTTCACAAGTGTATAAAGAAGTTGACATAACAAACATTTACTTAAGGACAGACAGTCAAATTTGTCTAACATGGGTGACCAACACAGATACAACTTCTTGCAAAAACATATTTGTGAAAAACAGACTAACAGAAATCAAAACTGCAAACACAAACCTTGGTATCAAATTTAGGTACATAAAAACAAAAGAGAATCCTGCAGACTTTTTGACAAGAGGGCTCTCTTACAAGCTGTTGAAAACAAATAAAATCTGGTATGAAGGGCCCGAATGGCTAACATGTGAGGATCTTTGGCCAGCCAAAGTAGTTAACCTCACACTCAACTCTACAACAACTGAAAAGATCACTGAGGACAAACCTATATTTGACTCTCACCTTTATTCAGACCTCAACAAACTCTTGAGAATTACAGTCTATTGCTGCAAGTTTGTCAATAGCTACCTTCTCAAACACTGTCCTCAGAAGCCTTTTCTAACTTAACAGAAACTGCAACAAAATACTGGCTCAAACAGATACAAGCTTCAGAATTTGACAAGGAGTTGAAGTATCTTAGGTCCAGTAACACATTAAACAAAGGTATTCCTTCACTTGTCATGGATCTAAATCTGTACCTGGATACAGAGGGTCTGATAAGGTGTAAAGGAAGGCTTAACAAGTCAACTTTGACTTACAACTCTAAGCACCCAATTCTTCTTCCAAGGAGAAATCACTTCACAAAACTCATCATCAGGGATACCCACAACAAAATACACCACATGGGAGTCCCACAAACCCTGACAGAGCTGAGAAAAACTTACTGGCTACCAAAGGGTAGAACTGAAACAAAGAAAATTTTAAACACATGCATTCCTTGTAAACGTATCCATTCACGACCCTTTAAGACCCCAAGCCCTCCAGACCTACCTGTGGAACGAGTAACATTTACTCGGCCATTTGAAACCACGGGTATTGACTACACTGGAGCGGTAAATGTGAGTTTTGGAGACAAAATGGATTCAAAGGAATACAAAGTGTACATTGTACTCTTCACCTGTGCTGCCACACGTGCCATATGTCTAGACATAGTAGAAGATCTGACAGCAGAAGCTTTTATTGCTGCTTTCAGACGATTTTGTGCACACAATTCTGTACCCAAAACTATATGGTCAGACAATGCCACATACTTCAAATCTGGTGAAAGAATTATTCATCAGATTTGTGACAGTGAAACAGTACAAACTCATTTAACCAAACACAACATAACCTGGAAGTACATTCCTGTTAATACACCATGGTATGGTTCAATTTGGGAAAGAAACATACAAACTGTAAAGAACTGCCTTAAAAAGACTATTGGGACAAAACATCTACAACTTTTTGAACTCATGACTATTCTGTCAGAAATTGAAAATGTTGTCAACAACAGACCATTAACTTATGTGGGAGATGGTATTAATGAGCCAGAACCTCTCACACCAAACCACCTAATTAAGGGAGAAACAGTAAACATGTTACCAGAATCTGAACATAACAGTACAGAGGATCCAGATTGGGAAATAGGACACAAAGAACTCAACACAAAATACCAACATTTGACACAAATCAAGACTCAATTTATAACAAAATGGAGAGAAGAATACTTAACAAGTCTTAGAGAAAGACATAAACAATTAACAAAACAAAGTTGGAATGATTCAGTCAAAATTGGGGACATTGTGTTGATACATGACAAGACACCAAGACAACATTGGTCAATGGGAAAAGTCTTGGAACTCAAAACTGGTGAAGACGAAGTTACCAGGGTTGTAAAACTGAAAACAGCAACTGGTGAAACCACCAGAGATATCACATTACTATATCCTTTGGAGTGTGGGGCTAAATTAGAACCATTACCCCAAAGGATGGATCAGGATACTATTGGGGAGGAATCTCTCAATGTGCCTGATGTAACTCAGACTAAACCAGACAGGCCTCAAAGAAAGACTGCTTTGAAAGCCAGAAAACTTTTACAAGAAAAAATTAAGACTGGTGACTTATAAACTTACACAAACTGAGCAAAGTTAAAATGCTTAATAACTTTACTTTAATCCCATAAATTTCCTATACCTAAAGGGAGTCAAACTGATTGACATAACTTTAACTAAACTTGAGAAGTTGGCCTCTTGAACTTTCCTATTTGAATAGGTCTTGAGTAACCTCTCTCTTCCTAAATTTCTACTTCATTCTTTTGATTCATTTTTTACATGTTTTACACAGTTTGTCAAAAAATTTTGATCTATAACATACAAATTTTTCTCCGGCCCCCCCCAGTATATGGAAAAACTATACGCGCTCACAACATGGTATCATATGTGGTACATTTATTTCATAATTAAATATAAATTATTAATTAATTGAATTAAATATCTATACAAAATTGCCTCGGGATTGGCGACATAGCCTATTGGGAATGAAATAATTGAATTGCCATACGTACAAAGAACCTGTATGTATGAATCAGCCTCACATAGCAACAAGAAAACCCAATTTATTGTTTAGTCTACCAGGAGTAGACCAAACAAAAATTGCTAGTTCGGCAAATAATACACCAGAACCAAGGAACGGCTCTCAGGGCTGTTTATGTTACAGCGAACGCTTTAAACAGGGAAGACGTATAAAGTTTTCCCTCTAGTTCTGAGTGAATTCCTTATAATATAAACCTAGTGACTAAAAGGATAGGCCTATTCCTTCAGGTTTATTGTGACTGCCTATATTAATTACCTTAAGTAAATTCGCCGCGTAACTCCATCGTGGCGGCCCTACACCGAAAATGATCGTAACGCCCTACATCGAAGCAAACAAAGACCCAGCAAAAATACGGTGAGGCAATTTCAGTTTTCATTAACATAAGGATTCCCAAATCCCGCGCTAAAATTACCGTAATCACTTAAATATAAAACGGTCCTTTAACAACCTACATATTTATAACTCTCTAACGAAAAAGCATAGGGCTTTTGTCGGTAACCCTCCACTGAAGCCTGTTGGAAATTTCCACAGATGGGGCACAGGCAATCAACCCATAGCCCTATATAGTTTTTTTCATAGCTACCTTCTCAAACACTGTCCTCAGAAGGCCTTTTCTAACTTAACAGAAACTGCAACAAAATACTGGCTCCAACAGATACAAGCTTCAGAATTGACAAGGAGTTGAAGTATCTTAGGTCCAGTAACACATTAACAAAGGAATTCCTTCACTTGTCATGGATCTAAATTTGTACCTGGATACAGAGGGTCTGATAAGGTGTAAAGGAAGGCTTACAAGTCAACTTTGACTTACAACTCTAAGCACCCAATTCTTCTTCCAAGGAGAAATCACTTCACAAATCTCATCATCAGGGATACCCACAACAAATACACCACATGGGGGTCCCACAAACCCTGACGGAGCTGAGAAAAACTTACTGGCTACCAAGGGTAGAACTGAAACAAAGAAAATTTTAAACACATGCATTCCTGTAACGTATCCATTCACGACCCTTTAAGACCCAAGCCCTCCAGACCTACCTGTGGAACGAGTACATTTACTCGGCCATTTGAAACCACGGGTATTGACTACACTGGAGCGGTAAATGTGAGTTTTGGAGACAAAATGGATTCAAAGGAATACAAAGTGTACATTGGTACTCTTCACCTGTGCTGCCACACGTGCCATATGTCTAGACATAGTAGACTGACGGCAGATCTTTTATTGCTGCTTTCAGACGATTTTGTGCACACAATTCTGTACCCAAAACTATATGGTCAGACAATGCCACATAGACATAGTAGAAGATCTGACGGCAGAAGCTTTTATTGCTGCTTTCAGACGATTTTGTGCACACAATTCTGTACCCAAAACTATATGGTCAGACAATGCCACATACTTCAAATCTGGTGAAAGAATTATTCATCAGATTTGTGACAGTGAAACAGTACAAACTCATTTAATCAAACACCATAAACCTGGAAGTACATTCCTGTTAATACACCATGGTATGGTTCATTTGGGAAAGAAACATACAGACTGTAAAGAAACTGCCTTTAAAAAGACTATTGGGACCAAAACATCTAAACTTTTTGAACTCATGACTATTCTGTCAGAAATTAAAATGTTGTCAACACACACAGACCATTAACTTATGTGGGAGATGGTATTAATGAGCCAGAAACCTCTCACACCAAACCACCTAATTTAGAGAGGGAGAAACAGTAAACATGTTACAGAATCTGAAACATAACAGTACAGAGGATCCAGATTGGGAAATAGGACACCAAAGAACTCAACACAAATACCAACATTTGACACAAATCAAAACTCAATTTATAAACAAAATGGAGAGAAGAATACTTAACAAGTCTTAGAGAAAGACATAAACAATTACAAAACAAAGTTGGAATGATGATTCAGTCAAAAATTGGGGACATTGTGTTGATACATGACAAGGACACCAAGACAACATTGGTCAATGGGAAAAGTCTTGGAACTCAAAAGTGGTGAAGACGAAGTTACCAGGGTTGTAAAACTGAAAACAGGCAACTGGTGAAACCACCAGAGATGTCACATTACTATATCCTTTGGAGTGGGGGCCTAAATTAGAACCATTACCCCAAAGAATGGATCAGGATACTATTGGGGAGGAATCTCTCAATGTGCTGATGTAACTCAGACTAAACCAGACAGGCCTCAAAGAAAGACTGCTTTGAAAGCCAGAAAACTTTTACAAGAAAAAATTAAGACTGGTGACTTATAAACCTTACACAAACTGAGCAAAGTTAAAATGCTTAATAACTTTACTTTAATTCCATATAAATTTCATATACCTAAAGGGAGTCAAACTGATTGACATAACTTTAACTAAACTTGAGAAGTTGGCCTCTTGAACTTTCCTATTTGAATAGGTCTTGAGTAACCTCTCTCTTCCTAAATTTCTACTTCATTCTTTTGATCCATTTTTTACGTTTTACACAGTTTGTCAAAAAAATTTGATCTATAACATACAAATTTTTCTCCGCCCCCCCCCCAGTATATGGAAAAAACTATACGCACTCACAACATGGTATCATATGTGGTACATTTATTTCATAATTAAATATAAATTATTAATTAATTGAATTAAATATCTATACAAAGTTGCCTCGGGATTGGCGACATAGCCTATTGGGAATGAAATAATTGAATTGCCATACGTACAAAGAACCTGTATGTATGAATCAGCCTCACATAGCAACAAGAAAACCCAATTTATTGTTTAGTCTACCACAGAGGAGTAGACCAAACAAAAATTTTGCTAGTTCGGCAAAAAATACAAGCGAACCAAGGAACGGCTCTCGGGGCTGTTTATTGTACAGCGAACGCTTTAAACAGGGAAGACGTGTTTAAGTTTTCCCTCAAGTTCTGAGTGAATTCCTTATAATATAAAACCTAAAGACTATAAAAGGATAGGCCTATTCCTTCAGGGGCTTAATTAGTGATCGCCTATATAGTAACAAAGTGTCAACTCGCTGAGTAGGCTCCATCGTAACAGCCTACATCTAAGAAGACCGTCACGCCCTACATCGAAACAAACAAGACCCAGCAAAAATAAGGTGAGGCAAATTATTTTCATTCTAATATACTGTAGGTCGCGCAAATCCCGACGCTAGAATTACCGTAATCAATATAAATATAAAGAGGTCCTTTAAAGACCTACATATTCATAACTCTCTAACGAAAAAGCATAGGGCTTTTGTCGGTAACCCTCCACTGAAGTCTGCTGGAAATTTCCAACGGATGAGGGCACAGGCAATCAACCCATAGCCCTATATAGTTTTTTCACATACCTCATAAAAAGTTATTTTGATTTACAGGTCCAGCCCATGTTTTCTGCATAATGACCGCGAAGCCCCCCAGACCCCTCCCCCCAAGGTCACTTGAAATATTGAATAATAACCTTAATGGCACTTAAGATGTTATATGTCATATTAGGTTGTTTTTTTTCACAAGAGTACATTACAGGCTTTTGAGATTTTTGGAATTTTAGGATAGGTTAGGGGGTGCTCACGGTGTTCTACGGACAGTAGTGAAGTGTCCACATTGTAAAACGGAGTTAGGTTAGGTTAGGATAGGTCAATTCTGAAGGAATTTGTTTTCCCTATGGTTTTTGATGTGTTTTGAACGAATCTGACCTTCAAAACCGTCGGAAATGATTCGTTTTCTGTGATCTCCCCCACCCGAGAACTCCCGGTTCCCACCAGGGTCCCCCCAGATTGCCGGCTGGGGGGAGGGAGGTTATCTCAAAAACGAGTCATTTCCGACGGTTTTGAAGGTTAGATTCATTCAAAAACCATAGAAAAACCTCCAAAGGGAGACGGGTGTAATACTATAAATTTACCCATCTTTCCCCCTGTCTATGACTCTTTCAAACGCAGTGTGTCCAGGAATCTCGAAAACCTTGGACCTTCATTTTGGTTTACTTCTTCCTCTATGGGATTCGCCCTTAGCCTCCTCCTTCCTCCTTAGCCTCCTCCTTCCTGCATGAAAAAAGATTACGTTAAGTTAGGCTAGGTTAGTTTATTTTATGTCTAGTTAAATTCAGTTAGATTAGGTTGATTCTGATTATGTTAAAGTAACGACTTTAATAATGAATTCCTAATTCAGTTATACAGTATATAAACCTAGATCATATATATATATTGTTTTCTCAGTGTTCAGGATAAAATCTTGATGAAAACGACCTGTTAAAAAGTTATGAACTCGCATCCTACTTTCTTGGAGCTTGACCTTCGTGTGAAGAGAGACCGACGCAGAGGGACACTAAGAAAATATACAAATGGTCAGAAGACAACAATACGACATTTAACACCGAGAAATTTCAGTTCTTGAGATATGGTAGAAATGAGAAAATTAAACAGATTGTATATTATGCCAGATGAGCCGGATGTACCTGGCTATGTGCGGTGGAGAGCGCAAGAGAGCAACTTGCTCCTCCACCAAGCGGCTATGTGCGGTGGAGAGCGCAAGAGAGCAACTCGCTCCTCCACCAAGCTAGGCCTAGAGGCGGGGCCACCAGCTTGACCTTCGTGTGAAGAAAGACCGACGCGCGGAACTGCAACAAGGTTAATAAGGTATACAGTACACACACACACACATTTTATTCACGCGGTTATCCGTGATTCACTGTTGTCAATTTAATTAACCAAGACTTACTAACTGTTACCATTGTGCACTTATCCGTGATCGTGACATGGAGTTAACCGTGATTTGGCGGTGTTTACATTCGCAGTTCGCCTCCCACCACAATGCGCCTCAGTCAGTGTCTCTCAGCTCTACCAAAGACAATATTAGCAACAATGTTAGCAAAAGGAGGGGTTACAACAGTGTTTTTTCCCAGGAATTGAGATTAGAGGGGGTGTTCGAATTTTTAATGGGTGAGGGTCGAGGGGTGAGACCGTGAGGGCGAAGGTGGGCTTTATGGCACCATAGTAAAAACTGAAAAATGTTTCACGCACATTTATTAGGTTTAACTCATCTTTTAAAATCATCACACAAATTAAAGTTGGCTACTCACGTCTTCTATGAAGCAATACATCGACATCCTTTTTGGCTTCTTGTAATTTTGCGCAACTTTCAATGAACTTCTCAAACTTTTTCATGTTTGGTGGTTTCGCGTGTGTCTGCTACTTTTAATTTACGAGTGGCATTTATAGATTTATAAGTTAACAATTATTAAGTAAATAAATTATTTTTTATTTATTTAGCGTTTCTATAATTAATGTTACATGTCCCAAAAGTGAAATGGTCTCGCGGACAGCAAATTACATCAGTTATTACGTCAGTAACCATTGTGTTACTTCTCCACTAAAATTTGTGAATGTGCCAAGCTTACGCAGTTACAATCTCATCAGATAAACTACAATACTTTAATAATATTACATAAAATATATCTTCAAAATTTTCTAGCGACATCTGGCACCACCTTCATAGTCCAACAAGGTGGCAAGCAGTGATCTTGAAGTAACGAGTATACAAACAACCGAACGAGCGAGACCTTTAAGTGTACGAACGAACGAGCGAACGAGTAAATTTTAACCATAAATTGCTCAAAATGGTTTCCAAATAAGTTAAAATTAAGGTTTTCGGACTGTTCTAAATGCTTTTCCACATTAGGTGGTTTTAACTAGTTAATGGTCTACAAACTCTACATAAACAAATTGCGTAGTTAGGTGAATTGTTAAATTATATTAACAAAACCAGATTATTCTGATATACGTAGAATTAACATGTGTCGTAATATTAAGTCGAATTTTTGTTGTTTTGATGCCGGAAATAACTTTTGTATACGTTTATGCTGTACGGTATTTCCTCGTATATTTGGTTTTGTATAATTAGAGACACTCATTAGCTTTGTAGTATTATAAACAGATTATAGGCTATAGTTCAAATTTTTAAAACAGTATCAATTCTTTTTCACACGCTTTAAATCAGTTACAAACGGGTTATATTGTTAATTTTTATAATAGTATACCATTCTATAGGGTGATCAAAAAGTAACGCAACCCATGGGAAAACGATTTATTTCAGAGCAAGTGCTGGAAGTGGGCACCGTTCTGTGCTTCACACAAGTGGATACGGCGATTCATGTTCTTAAAGACCCTTTGCAACGTTTCCTGTGAAAATTGCATCAACACACCTCTGAATCATCGCCTGCAATTCTGGAATACTGTGCGCGGTGAGTGACATATGCGGCATCTTTCAGTAACCCCACAAGAAAAAGTCGGGAGGCGATAAATCCGGAGATCGCGCTGGCCACAACCCACGTGAGATCAATCGTCCTGGAAAACACGTTTCCAAGTAAGCCATGGTGTTTCTGGCTGTATGGGCTGTGGCATTGTCCTTTGAAACCACGTGTTCTGCAACCTCTCTGCCGGCAAGGTGTTGACAAATTCGTTCACCATCATTATGTACCGGCCACTGTTCACTGTGCATTGGAAGAATGTTATGAAGATGCGACTACGTGACATGGCACACCAGACACCAATTTTCTGTGCGTGTAGAGGTGACTCATGCAGCTCATGTGGGTTTTCCGTGGCCCATACTCGACTATTCTGTGCATAGACGTATCCATCAATGGAACCACGCCTCGTCTGACCAGTACCAATCATCCAGTTCTTCCCTATCCGGCGTTACAAATTCCATAAACCATCGACAATAAGATTGGCGAGATTCATGTCTCGAGCCAGTAGTTGATGGACGGCACGCCTTTTGTAGGGGTACATTTTCAATGATCTTCGCACCGCGGTGTGGGCACTGCCATAGGAGAGCCCGGACTGGCTTGAAAGGCGTCGCAGGGACTTTCGGGGGCTCAGAGTATAGGCAGCTTGCACGTCGATCAACTTGTCCTGTGTCAACACCTTCGGCCGACCGCTTCTCGTTACGTCATCGACATTCCCGTCTCTGAAACTTGTCGTATAGTAGCTTGATAGAGGATTTGTTTGGAGCACCTCTTCCATACATTTCCGTGAAGGCCTCCTGCGTCTGGGCATAGCTTCTGGAACGAATGTACTGCGTGACAAGGAATATACGCTGCTCCAAGGTGTATTTCATCTTTTTCATATATTCACCACCTGCATATCTTGTATATACCTTACCTTACAACCTTACAAAGGTTCCGCGCGATGATTTCTCATTTCACGAAGGTCAAGCTTGTCGCCCCTCCTCTCGAGTTAGCCTGGTGAAGTAGTGAGTTGGTTTCTCGTACTCTCCACCTCACATAGCCAGGTACGCCCGGCTCATCGGGGATTGTTCTGAACCAGGCGTCTAATCTTCTTTTGAAGATGTCCACTGCAACACCAGTCGTATTCTTTAGGTGTTTGGGCAGTTGATTAAACAGTTTTGGTCCTCTCACAACAAAACTATTTTCTTTCAGGGTTAAGAATGTTCCCTGTGTAGCCTTTAATTTGGGAATACGACACAGTCTTCCTTTTCTACTTTCCACTGTTGTTTGGGGAGTTACAGGGTTCATAGTAAGATTTTCCAAGTGTAAATAATGGTATATCGCTCTCTCTTCTCCTTTCCAGTGAATACAGATTTAATTCGCGGAACCTTTCCCAGTAGTTTAGTTCTTTGCACCCATTGATCTTGACTGTGAAGTTTCTCTGATTCCCTTCTAGTTGTCTAATGTCTTCTTTTTTATATGGGCTTGTTAGGACCGAGCAGTATTCCAATTTGGGTATGATCAGTGTTTTCAGTAGAGGAATCATTACATTCCTATTCCTTCTTTTAAAGGTTCTCAGTATCTACCCAGTTACTCTCTTTGCTCTGTTTACTGCTATCTTATTTTGTGTTTCAAATTTCGCATCAACAGTCATTACACCCGCTAAATCTTTTGCTTTAGAACTTCTCTGAATTTTTTGTCCATTTGGGGTACAATATTCCACGGATTTTAGGTCCTTTCTTTTTCCTTACCGTAACAGCTGAAGTTTCTCAGTGTTAAACTTCATATTATTTCGGAGAGGCAGCGAATTAATACTTACGATAAACTGCGTGTTATTTACATAAGTATCAATGTCAGAATATCCACTTTTGTTAATAAATGGTGTAACTTAACACAGAGTTATAAAGTTATAATGGTAATTCAACGCAATATTAAATGTATCACTATCGTATTTAGAGAAGGATATACAGTACATATACGTCATTAATTGTCTTTTCATAGCTATCAGTGTACAATTAATGAAAGATAACCTGTATTCTTAGGGGCCAGCACTGTACCTTGTGGCACTGAGCTGCGTACTTCTGATTCTGATGATGATACACCCTGAGTTTTGACGACCTGTAGTCGTTCTCTGAGGAAGCTATAGATCCATTTTCCCACTTTGCCTGGGGTTGGCACCTTGCAACAAGGGGAGAAGGGGTTGGCGCTTTGCAACATTTGATCAACATTGCAATTGCTCTGCACTCGTCCGATTTGAGGGCATACTACTTGTTCTACCGAATCTTAACCTAATTTAGTTACCCTTAGAGATAAATTAATATAGCAGTTACAATTATTATTATTATTTAGTAATTATTAATTAATATACAAATATACAGTAAACCCTCGTCCAACGCGTGTTTGTCCAACTCGAATTTGCTTATACACGGAAAAATAAATGCGAACAATTATTTGTCGAAAGCGGAAAATGTGATTATGAAGTGAGGATAGTGAAGAGTGAAGAGAAGAAAAGTCGTAAGGTTATGACATTAGCCGAAAAAATAAAGATTCTAGATAAGTTACGTGGTGGTATGAGCATAACATCACTTGGCCGCGAGTATCACGTGAATGAGTCTACCATACGCACCATCCGAAAGAGTGAAGAAAAGATATGTGCTATTTTCATTTAATATATTTTTATTTATCATATGTAAATATCATTATGTTTACGATTTTATTATGTTCTTATTTCATATACAATATAGGTAGGGAAATTCATTTATGTGTGAATTAAAAATCTACGTATCTAAGTATTAATGGGAGACTTTACGCGGCCGAGTTCACGTATCCCCATTTATCCCATAAGATATTAAGTTTGTCCAACGCGGATTTACCGAACGCGCCTTTCTCGAGAAACCTAACCCCAGCGTTGGACGAGGGTTTACTATGTTATTTTATTGTATTTTTTGGGCAATTCATTTTATTTATAATACAAAAGAGATTTATCAGTTCTACAAAAAATGCTTAGTGTTCCTGCGTTTTCTCTTACCTACCCGCCATCTTGTTTTCGTTTCTCTCCGCTTTTCACATTCTTTTGTAACCTTCTACTGCCCCTTCCCCGGAATAAATCAGGTTTTAGTATTCTGAGCTACACATTTAAAATAGCGTATGACGACGAAGGCTTCGCAAGATGGAAGAGTGAGACAGAAGATAGGTCACTATCAAACTTAAGGTGACACAAACTCTGACACGATCAACTTTCTACATTGAAAAATGAATTAATGTAGGTCGCCGCTAAATAATATGCCTTGTACTAAACAGGTTTACTGCTAAACTAACCAACACTAAATGAACTAAAACTATTAAAACTTAAGTGACTATGTAATTAGCCACTCGTCTTTAAATTTATTTACGTTTAAGCATTCCCTTCCAATCCACAACCAAAGATCAAAAATAATATTACAGCAGGAGTGGCCACAAAACTCTCAATTTGATGCAGTTAGTCTGCATGGCTATAAAAAGCTCAAACACATGTACAGACACTAAGACAACAAAACGCTTAGGAATTTATTGCTTATGACCAGCTGATCATGACAGCGTTGCTAGAATCAACAGCTTGTGGCGTACATCCAACTTCCAGCTACTTTCTGGAGACTTTTTTACCCCATTACCTCCCATTAGAGGACGGGAACTGTCTAAAAACCTTTAATTGGCAACAATGTTTGAAATACGTAACTCGTCATTTTCCACAGGAGGAGGACACTTTAGTGAGCATTTTGCTAAAAAGGCAGATTGGTCACACTAAAACAGAACATCTGGTTACCCTAATCGAAGTATTGGATATCTTCGTGATGAACACAAAGTACGATGGATTCGATAGCCGTGACGCTAGGTCTATACAAGCTGGATGCATGTGAAGGGTTCCTCGAGTAGAGTAGTTAGGATGCTTCCCAGGTAATAAGTATCCTTTGGGCCGACATTAATATATGGGCTGAGAGGATAGGATTTTCTAAAGAAGTAGGCTAATGGACTTGACCTTAGAGATTTCTCTGATTTCAAATAAAGTATAAACTATTGGTTTATAGTGTAATGATAGATTTAAAACTCAGGTGATGTTATATTTGCAGCGAGTGTGAATGACTGTAAAGTATAATGAAGTATTATGAAGTTATGTAGCGTTATACTCGCTGTATGATACAGTCAGTATATAACAGCCTTAGGACCCTTACGAATATGTCAGTACCTCAGTCTATTCTGCACGAAAGCATGGTACTCCTAATGAACGAAGGCTGAATTCCAGATTGCAGACCTCTGACCAAGGGAGGTTCTAGAGCACAATTTTGGGACGGGAAGTCACCTTCCAGAACCTGAGATTATAATACATTGGCAGGTGTGACAGAATTGCCAACGATTATCACATATTCGTTCTGCCTATTAAGAATGCACGAAGGTATCTGTTTTTGGTCAAAGAAGTCAGTTCCTTAAGATGACCGTAAGCTCCAGTGAGGCATAAAATTAGCGCAACAACATTTACATTACTATTTTATTAAATATCATCATTAGGGTAATTAAAGAAAAATATATATTAAATGGCTCACTTTTGAACATCAATGTGCCCCCCAGTGGCGGCTCGTGACTAAAAATTCTAGGGGTGTTGTCTTTAAGAATTGGTTGAAATAATTACTGAAATAAAAGGATGAGCATTGAGCAATGAATAAAAGTTTCAAAAGTTATTGAAAAAGTTATTCAGTGAGCTCATCCTTATATTGTTCTTGATTATTTCAATTGTAAATAAAAAATGTAGGGGTACTGCAGTTCCGCAGTGCCTACCGACGAGCCGCCACTAGTGCCCCCGCTATATTGCACTCTTTTGCAACAACGATTATTTTTATAGGATGCTTCACTCTAATTTTGTATTGTCTCTATGTTTCCGATCTCCTTCTTTCACTTTCTTACATTTAAGATTTAGAGGCCTCATGTTTGGGGGCGATCGCCCTCCCTAAATCCGCCCCTGCCTCTGACCCCAAATCACAGCGAACTATATGCTTACGGAATCATTACCGTAATATATAATTAATTAGTCTGGAAGGCCAGAAACTGTCACAGCTTCAAGCCAGACACAAATGCGGCCCCTGACGTCAGTATCTCGACTTCGATCACGAGGGAGACAGTGTTACCCGCTGAGTTACGGGCGATGAAAATTATTACCGTAAAGGAGTAGTAATACGGCAGATACAATTGTTATTTCCCATGAAAAGAAAGGAGGTAACTATAGTAAAGAGGGAAGCCATGTATGAAGTCATCCGAGGTGACAAAAGTAAAAAAAATGCCAGAAAATGCAGTTAAAACTGTGGCAAATTTGAAACCGATATAACTTTTGAACTTTCGAAAATATTTCGACGAAATATCTTCAAAAGTTAAAAAAATTATGGCAACTTTCAAATTTATACAACTTTAACTGATCGGCGGGAAACGGTGTTACAACAACGGCTATGACGTAGCCCCTTAAAGCTTACAGTTAGTCATATTTTTATCCTTTATAATTACACAGTTTTACTAATAAACCAAGTACTTATCATGCGGGTGGGGAAAGATAAATTCTAGTTCTTAATTTTATTGTAAAATTTAAATATAGCTACAAATTTTAAATTAATTGTACAGGGTGACCCAAAACTCGGGACACATAGGGAGAAATTGATTTATATTAATAGTTTGTTTTCTCTGTTCCAGGTGAGACATGGATGGGAAATTAACGAAAGAAGAGTGAATGAAGTCATTTGAAATAATTATTAGTGATTACACCAGTACACATTTGAAAACTTGTCGATCGATATTTACAAACTAGTTGGTGATTCTATATAATTTGAGTGCGCTGATCTCAAAAATATAGTTAGTTTTTCCCTATCACGTATGGTTTTCTTACTACAGGGTGTGTCATAAATCCCCCATTTATCCCCAAATGTGAACCATCTTATCGAGACCAACATTGGATTGCACATGCTAAACCATAAATTTTGTTGTTATAGACTACAGTAACGCTTACATAATAATGTAGGGTAAATATATATAACAACCAGTCCCGTTCCCAGCAAAATACTCTCTCCCCTCCCATCAATGGATGGTTAACATTTGGGGACAGATGAGGTATTACAACACCCCTTGTAGCACGAAATCTTTAGGTGATAGAGTAAAACCTAATTAAAGCAGAATTAAATAGCTCCTAGCTCTTGGATAAGCATATTGCTTGTTTATGAAAGAATAAAAAAATAACTGAAAGAAACAAAATATATTTACCTTCTTTACTTGCAAACATTTCAGGACTTATTCCAAAGACTTAAGACTACGAAGGTAGATCTGACTAATGACGACTAAACCGGTGCTTCTTTGATGTTTTCTTATGCTGTGCGTTAGGCTGATCTCGTTGCAGACACCAGCAGTAATCCGCCATCATATTTGTATGCCATCTTCCTTGATATCTTCTTTCCATGGTTTTGATGTCCTGGTGAAATCGTTCCCCTTGCTCCTCACTGACATCTCCGAGATTTTCGGGAAAACGGTCAAGATGCGAAAATAAGAAATGAACTTTCAGGCTCATGTTGCAGCCTAAGGCGCAAAACTTTTTAAGCATATTTTCCACCAGTCTTTCATAATTTTGGCTTTTGTAGTTTCCCAAGAAGTTTTCAACAACATCTTTGAAACCAAGCCATGCTTCTTTTTCTTTATTGGTCATTGTGTTCAGGAAATGATCGTCTGTCAATAACTTTCTAATCTGAGGACCTATAAAAACACCTTCCTTTATTTTCTCGTAGCTAATCTTTGGATATTTTGAACAAATGTACTTGAAACACTCACCTTCTCTATTCAATGCTTTGACATACTGCTTCATCAAGCCTAACTTAATGTGCAAGGGTGGTAGGAGGATTTTATTTGGTTCAACTAGATGTTCATGTAAAATGTTCTTTGATCTGGGGTAAGATTCTCTCTAGGAGGCCAAGTTTTCCTCTTCCAGTGCTGGTCACGTGCTCGACTATCCCATTCGCAGATGAAACATGGCATCTTAGTGTATCCTGATTGCTGCCCAAGTAACATGCAGAGGACTTTGAGATCCCCACACAATCCATCTGTGATTTGATACTGAATTTTTTCCAGAAGCAGTTTCATGTTATCATAGGTCTCTTTTAAATGAGTAGAATGGGCCACTGGGATTGATGCATATTTGTTACCGTTGTGCAGTAACACTCCTTTTAGACTGGTTTTAGAGGAATCTATAAACAACCTCCAGTCACTGGTTTGGTATTCGATGCCTAGCTTGCACACTAATCCTGTGATGTTTTTGCAAAATATCAAGGGACCATCTTCTTCGAAAAAAGGCACGAAGTCTTTCTCACGATTTCTGTACCAAGCGAAGTATGTGTTGGATGCCAATAAATTGTTCTCCTGCAATCTAGACCCCAAAAGTTCTGCAGAGTCCTTAGGCAGATTCAAATCCCTGACTAAGTCATTTAGTTCGGCTTGGATTAATGGTTTAGGAGGATCTCGGTCAGCTATTGGCTGTTCATAAACATCATCATTGTCTGGATTTGGAGCTGAATCAGAATCTGAATTGTATTGATCCAGACTCTCGGGTGGGCGGGGGATAGGAACTTCTGGACCATGGGGTACCGGCCTTATTGCAGATGGAAGACTTGGGTATTGAAGGCTCTCTTTATTCTTTGCATTATAACCTTTAACATTGCAAGAACAGAAGTAGCAGTCGTCGGTATGGTTTCTAGGCTCGCGCCATACCATAGGGTAGGGATCCCAAATGGCAACTTTTCTTTTTTTTCTTTTTACCTTTGCTCCAATTCCTTAGTGCCGCAACACACGTAAGACAAACCTTGTGTGGAGCCCAACTTTTGTCTTGATCTCCTAATTTAATTCCAAAATAAGCATGATAAGCTCTCTTAATGAAGGTCGTTACATTTGTCCTTTGTTTTACAACAACATACCGACCACAAATATAACAAAATATGTCTGGACTATGGGTACATCCTCTAGAAGCCATTATTAAAATTTTAAAGACGTAATGTTAGAATTATCTATCTGAAAAATATGAAAAAACGAAATTAAAGATAAAAAAGGTAAAAAATTACAAAACGCCCCAAAATTGTTTTGCTAATAACTCTAAAACTGTGGGTGGAGAAAAAAACTGGTAGCATTTTTTTAATTCAGCGCAGAGAACTGCTTCAGAATCACAACTCAAAATAAAGAAATCGATTTTCATGCAGACCGGTGTTATCTTTGGTCCTTAGGAGGAATGAAGACTCTAATAAAGGCTAAATGTTCCAAGATTTCCCCTTTTATGTTGAGACGTGTGAGGATGTCACTCGGAAGAAGAATTGAGAAGTGTACCGAGGTTAATGAATCTCAGTTTGAGCATTTATTATGAATAAACTAACATAATATGTGAAACAGATTATTTCCCTTGTGTCCCCTGACTTTTGGGCCACCCTGTACAATTATTACACGCAATTGCTTTTTAAAACTCGTGTTGTATGTCAATTGTCATTATAGTTAACGAGGTAATGATGTTTTTTAAGAATATACTATTGATTAAAACAAAGACAGGTTAACACGGATGTCAAAAAAAAAATTATTTGACTCAGTGTGACCAACCATCCACGTAATTTCAAAATTACTGGTGAAAATCTTTGTTAATTAACGGGTAATCACGCTTCCGTACAAAAGTTAGATACAGATCGGTGTCATCAGCTTCAGAGGAAATTCGTAGGTTACCCTACTGTATAAATATTATCGTCTGCGAAGAAATATTGGAGAAAAAATGGCCTTTTCAGTGGGGGATCGCCAGTCCGGAATACATCGATGCCGAATTGGAAAAAATCAACGGTATTGGAAGTGATCTGTGTTATCCATCTGCGTTTATGGAATCTTGTCTCAACAAGGCAAAACGAACTTCCTCTCGTGTGAATAATAACACTCGTACTTTGTCAAAGAATATTTTAGTACTTCCATTTTTCCCGGGTTTTTTAGGCATTGCTAATGTACTTAAACTTTTGGATATTAATGTAGTATTTTCATATAACAATATTGTGAAAAATATCATAGTAAAAATAGCCCTACCAAAATTCAGGCATTATCTATAAAATTGGTTGTAAACAATGTGATTCCTTTTACATTGGTCAGACGGGAAAGGATTTGCACACACGTATAAAACAGCATCAATATTCCGTTAGAACAGGACAGTTGTCCAGTGCCCTTTTTGTCCATTTGTCAGTTATCCCACTGTATTGATTGGAATAATGCTTCAGGTTTGTTTCACTCTAGCAACATTGTTAATAGAAATATTCTTGAGTCTGCCATTATCCAACTTACAAATAACTTCAACATAAGCCAAGGTCTTTTTCAACTCGATCCTGTTGTTTTGAATTCCTTCAGAACGGATTTAGATAAGAAGGTTAGAACGCTAAATCTTTGGTAAACTTGTATGCCACTCTAATAACTTTTATTTTTGAATTTATTTTTATATATATCGAACTTAGACAAGAAGGGCAGAGTGCTAAACCCTGGGCAGATTCCCAGTATAAATTTGTATGCTCCTCTTATAAGTTTTATTTTTATTTTTAAATTTATTATTATTATTTTTTTAATTAATTATAACATTGGTTGGAAACAATTCATTTGATCTTGAGTTGGATTCGAGCAAAAGTGCTAAAAATAGGTAGTTTTTCCTTACAAATTTGTATGCTCCTCCCACGATCCATTAATGTTTAATTTTTATTTTTATTTCTCCGTTTATTGTATATATATATATGTATATATATATATATATATTTTTTTCTGTAACGTATATATAGGCTGTAACTCTTTATGTACTTCACTGTGCCTGAGGATGTCATTAGACGAAAGCGCTTGAGCACCATTCTGTTTCCTTTCCTTCGTGGTTTTATTCATCATACATACATACTACATAATATATATATATATATATATATATATATATATATATATATGTTAACCCCTCCGTCTCTGGCCCTGAGTCGGTTCGGATCGACGGGGTTCTAGTTAGGAGGCAAGCAACGGATATTTCTTCTATACTACTCTCCGAGGTCTTCTTAAGTGGCTCGGAGGATTCTGAGAGGCTTATTAAACTCTTTGAGGTTTCTCCCCGATTCTTCTTGTAACTTATCGGGAGATTCTAATGACTAAGTTTTCTGAAGCGAGCACGGCTCGAAGGGGAAAATAAAAAGTTTCTCTGACTCTAATTTACTTCTTAAAAATGTACAGGTAGTGGACTGAATTTACAGGGGTAGAGGTTAAGGAGGCAAGGGGCCTCTGCCCCCTCCTCGCAGCAAGGCTGCTAACAAGGGAGGCTCGTAATGAAGTGCCTTAATTGAAGTGACTTAATCAAGGTGACTTAATGAAGTGAAGTTATTTTACAAATGCATGTATAATATAAACTTAAATTTTGGCGGGAGGACAGTTGAAGGTTAAGTTCCCCCCTTTTAAACACATGATCAGATGTTTTGAAAAATTCCAAATAAACTAAAAAAAAATAATAAATAACAAAAACTAATTTGTATTTTTCGCCGTCTACATTTATGAAGGCGATATCATTTCATAGTAACACATAAGTACAATTTGAGTACATGACTGAGTACGTATTAATTTTGGTTCATTACAATTACGTTAAAGTACATTCTTACATTATAAATTAAATCATTACATTTAATTACAGTTTCATTGAAGCACATTACAAGTTATTATTAATTACAGTTTTATTAAAGTACATTACGTTATATTAAAGTATTACAGTTAATTACAATTAAACAGTTACTATAACTTTTTGTTTTGTTTTTACAGTGTTTCATATTAATAGACAATTAAGATGTTAGAAATATAATACAAAGTACATGGGCACATATGGTATGGATTTATATACAACATAATATGTTATAATATGTTATAACACGTTATAAATTTAGAATCAGAGCGAAAGGAGATATTTTAACTTTGAGCGTTCGAATTCTGCCAGTCGGCGGAATGCGATCACTTACTAAGCATTTTGGAGTTCAATGCGGGAGGTGATATAATAAAAAATAATAATGAAAAAAATAATACGAAAACGTATTTTTGCGTTTTTGAACGAATACCTAAAATTTGGCGTTTCATAGATCGACACGAGTAAAGATGAATATTTAATAAAATTTACATACGATAATGGTCAAGCTAAAATATGGACGTATGGGGGCGGGGTATATGGTCGAATAGTAATATTTATACTACATAACATATAAATAATGACTTCTATAGGGTGTACAGTTTTTATTATGATGATATATAAATTTTCATACGGTGAATACTAGAGATATGATGAAGGGAAATTAATGACGGGAAAATGTGACGTCATAGTTATTGAATTTGTACGTATGGAGGATTGAAACCATATCCTTTTTCAGTAACTAAACGATTTTTCTTCGGGGACACTAACACATAACACCACAACATTATTACTAAAGAATTTACCATACATTGAATACGGAAGATGTCCAAAACTAAGAACGTGATTCAGTGTACAAAGTATGGGAAACGTAAAGAGAATAAAGTTATTTTATGACGTCATAGTGTATAAGTCATTATTAGAAAAGATGAATTAGGGAAATACAGTAATGAATAAAGTAGTACAAATCGAAATTCTATCCAAAACTCGCTTAGGCGATTTTGGTTTCTTATGTAAAAATGAACATTCAAACATAAAACTATACGAACATAAGTACTGCATGAAGACAATGAATCCATATAATGATGGTATAGGAATTGTTCATTGTTCAATTTTTACATATATATATATATATATATATATATATATATATATATATATATATATATATATATATATATCAGGGTGGGCGGAAAGTAGCTCCCTATTTTGGATTGGTAAAAAATACGTATATTATCCATTTATTTCAGAAGAAATAATATGAAAAGGTAGGCATACATGGTAGGTTTTCTCTAAAATTCAATGTGGGCTCCAACTCTTTCCACCAGCTTCTGGAGCCGCCCAGGAATGGCGTCCACTGACTTTAGCAGGAACTCCGGCGGGATGGAGGACATGACTTCCCGAATTCGGTCCTCCAGTTCTTCCAATGTCCTCGGTTTGGTGCGGTAGACTTCTTCCTTTACCCACCCCCAAAGAAAGAAGTCGCACGGTGTCAAGTCGGGGCTCCTGGCTGGCCATTGATGTGGACCACGACGACCCATCCAACGCCCAGGGAAGTGGGCATCCAGCCACTCACGGACAACAAGAGCGAAGTGCGGAGGGGCGCCATCTTGCATAAATATCAGATCGTCGATGTTCTCCCATGTGCTGACAACCGGCCAGACGTCGTTTCGCAACATAGCAAGGTACCGCTCAGCATTCATGGTGTTGCGCAGAAGGAACGGGCCCACAACCTGATCTGAGGTCATACCACACCACACCGTTACACTGAACCGATTCTGCCGTTTTTCAGCGGTAACCATGGGATCCTCTCCTGCCCAGTAGTGGCAATTGTGGCGGTTGACAAAGCCTCCGACGTGGAACACCGCCTCGTCGCTCCAGAGGATGTTGCGGAAGAGATGGGGCCAGTCTTCATGCCAAGCCAGCATGATTTCCCCGAACTCCATGCGAATGTCGCAGTCCTCGTCCGAGAGAGATTGGCAGTAATGCGGCTTCCACGCACGCCAGTTCAGCTCCTTCTTCAGCACAGTTCGCACTGAGTAGCGGGAGAGTCCACTTTCCCGAGCTGCCTGGCGAGTTGACTTTCGTGGACTCCGTGCGAACATTTCCTGAACTGCCTGCACCGTCTCCTGGGCCCTGGATGTCGAAGGGCGACCACATCTTCGAACATCTGCCACAGACCCCGTGGTCATGAGCTTCGAGTGGCAGTTCTTGATTGTTTTCGGGTCCACTTGGGCACGTGGTCCGTGAATGGCCCGCCACCATCTTTCAACTCGAACGACAGATTGCCAAACTTCGTACCGTGCCGCCAACTGGGCACGCTCCTGCAGTGTTAAACGCTCAGCCATGTTACCCTTCAATCTGAAATGAAAAAAAAAAATGAACGTTACAATTGTACCACTTTAGAGAACACAAAGAGAACACTTTAGAGAAAAAAAGATTACCGTTACAATTGTACCACTTTAGAGAACACACCACAACAATATAACAATACAATCACAATTTATACATAATTTATATAATTTAAATTAGGGAGCTACTTTCCGCCCACCCTAGTATATAAATAAATAAATAAATAAATAATATATATATATATATATATATATATAATATATATATATATATAATATATATATATATATATATATTATGTATATAAATTATTTATAAAATATATATATATATATGATGAATAACCTATATATAGGCTGTAACCTTTTTATGTACTTCAGTGTTCCTGAGGATGTCATTAGACGAAAGCGCTTGAGCACCATTTTGTGTTTCATTTCTTCGTGGTTTTATTCATCATAAATATTTTTCACGTGTTCCTTTCGTGAAATAATTTTCATATAATGAACACCACGCGTTCCTTCGCTTGCTGTTCCCTCGCTTGTCTCCGTTTGTGTCCGTGTTTTTTCTACATTAATGAAGGGGCATGCAATTCGTATCCGACGAAGTTTCTTACTAATTGTCTAGAGGAGCAAGTTCTTCCCAAATCGCTGCTTCCGATTCGCCTCAGACAAATTGACGACCATCCGTTCAACAACTTCAGCAGATTAATTTTAAAGAAACATATTGAAGTCACCAGACAAAATGAGTGGTCCGCCTTCAAAAATTTAAACATCGCCAAACATAATTTTGTAACCGTTATTCCCCAACCGTGGATCCAACCTTTGTTTGATGAAATTTACAATGAGTTGCGTCGGAGAACTACTTCACTTCGTAACATTTTGGCTCGAAAAATTAAAAGTCTCATTCGAGATAGTCAGTGGAGTAAAAAAGCAAGCTCAAAGTGTGTTTTGAACCTTTCTTCGAAAAACATTAGTGACGATGCAAAAAGTGCCCTTGGATATGGTATGTCCTTTTTTATTGTTAAAAAACCTTCGGCTTTACAAATTTGTTACAGTCTCGCGTGTTTTGAAAAACAGTGTAATCTCCCTCAATATTTGTTTAACATAGTTAAAGGCCTCGTTATAGTGCGGCGAATGGTAATTACGAAGATAACTTTCCTAAACGTTTTCGCAATGCCTCTCACAATTAAAAAAGATGGGGAGCTCCATATTACTAAAGCAGACAAGGCTAACACCATAGTTATTATGGACAAAGTGGACTACATCGGAAAGATGAACGAGCTTCTCCAGGACCCCGCCACATACAGCAAACTTAGGAAGAACCCGCAGGATGACGTCATCAAATCATTTAATAGTGGCTTTGAAACGCATTCTCAAATATCATAAGGACTTAATTCCGCTTTTCATGTCCACTTCACCTGCTCTGCCCTACCTTTACGGTCTTATTAAAACCCACAAACCTGGCAACCCTATGCGCCCTATTATTAGCTCGGTGGGCTCTATTACTTATAAACTCTCAAATGGCTTGTCAAAGTCTTGTCCCCCATTCTCGGAACTATCTCTGATTCACATGTAAAAAATTCCATGGATCTTACTGAAAATTGAATAATGCACGTACTGAAACTAACGATAGATTGATCAGTTTTGATGTTGTTCATTGTTTACAAAAGTGCCGATTGACGATATGCTTGACTTTCTCTCCCAAGAATTACATAAGTATGACCTGCCACTACCTTCACACATTGTTTTGGAACTTATTAAGCTTTGCATCAAATACTGTAAATTCACTTTCAATAATGAGTATTATCAACAAGTTTTTGGGATGGCCATGGGCAACCCCTTATCGCCCCTCCTCTCCAATATTTATATGGAGTTTTTCGAAATTACTTATATTCCGAGAATCCTGGGGGTTGGCATCCCTTGGTTGCGGTACGTCGACGATATTTTGTGTATCTGGCCCATGAATCGTGACCTGGATAACTTCCTCCTTCAGTTAAATGATCAAGTCCCCTCCATTAAGTTTACTTTAGAAGTGGAACAAGACAATTCAATCCCATTTTTGGATGTGCGTGTACATAGGGAAAGCCCAGGTTTTAAGTTTAGTATCTATCGGAAAACAACAAACAATTTGTCCTACGTACACTTTTACTCGGGACATGACACCCCCACTAAGAAGGCCATTTTTTCATCAATGTTTCTCCGCGCCCTTAGGATCGCCAGTCCGGAATACATCGATGCCGAATTGGAAAAATCAACGGTATTGGAAGTGATTGTGTTATCCATCTGCGTTTATGGAATCTTGTCTCAACAAGGCAAAACGAACTTTCTATCGTGTCAATAATAACACTCGTACTTTGTCAAAAAATATTTTAATACTTCCATTTTTTCCCGGGCTTTTTAGGCATTGCTAATGTACTTAAACTTTTGGATATTAATGTAGTATTTTCATATAACAATATTGTGAAAAATATCATCGTAAAAAATAGCCCTACCAATAATTCAGGCATTATCTATAAAATTGGTTGTAAACATGTGATTCCTTTTACATAGGTCAGACGGGAAAGGATTTGCACACACGTATAAACAGCATCAATATTCCTTAGAACAGGACAGTTGTCCAGTGCCCTTTTTGTCCATTTGTCAAGTTAGCCCACTGTATTGATTGGAATAATGCTTCAGTTTTATTCCATCTAGTAACATTGTTAATAGAAATATTCTTGAGTCTGCCATTATCCAACTTTCAAATAACTTCAACATAAGCAAAGGTCTTTTTCAACTCGATCCTGTTTTTCGAATTCCTTCAAAACAATTTAGATAAGAAGGGTAGAACGCTAAATCTTTGGTAAACTTGTCTGCTACTTTATTAACTTTTAATTTGCATTTTATTTTTATATATATCGAAACCTGACCATAAAGGCAGTGTTAAAACCCGGGCAGATTTCCAGTATAAATTTGTATTTTTATAATCCATTTGATCTTGTGCTAAAAATCGATATTTTTCCTTACAAATCTGTACGCCTCCCTGATAATCCTTAAATTTTTTATTTTTATTTTTTATTTTTACTTCTCCGTTTATTGCATATATATATATATATATATATATTATATATATATATTATATAGAATAGATATATATATATTATATATATGTATAAATATAAATATATAAATATATATATATGTATAAATATAAATATATAAATATATATATATATGTAGAAATATAGAATATATATATATCTAATATATGTATAAATATAAATATAAATATATATATATATATGTATAAAATAATATA